>OZ012691.1:5112492-5133063 GCA_963942565.1 Maea johnstoni | reverse complement strand
ACTTATTGACTGACCTTAATTGATTGTGCTTAAATGCCAAAGACATACCTTATGTGTATATAATGAAGTTTGAATTGAGACTTATAATAAATAAAATGCATATTGATTGGAGCTAGCAAATTAATTCTCATGGTTTATGTGTGTCTTTGCCATTTAAGAACATTGTAACACCTCCAAGGAATCTATTGTAGTGATTTTAGTTTGAGGTGAAGTTCAAGACTAGGTGGAGGTGGCTATTTTTCTTACGGAATCATTGTCTTAGATTCTTAAACTGTTTTCTATTCAGGGAAAATTGTGCGTTTTTCTTATGTAATCTTCTGATAAGCTTTCCTCTCTATCCCAAAGGATGACGTTTGGGCATCTTCCCTCTGTAGATGTCCTCTTTCTTAGTGCATTGTCTACAGAAATGTCTTTGAATAAAACTAGTTAAAGGAATCCCTCAACTGGCCAGTAAGTATTTAGCCCTAACATGACAGGAACAATTAATGATAACAGAAATTTATACCTAAATTCAAATCCTTTGGCATGCCTTACATACAATATATTGCAATATATATATATATATATATATATATATATATATATATATATATATATATATATATATATATATATATATATATATGTATATATATATATATGTATATTATATATATATATATATATATATATATATATATATATATATATATATATATATATATATATATATATATTATATATATATATATATATTTATATATATATATATATATATATATATATGTATATATATATATATATATATATATATATGTGTGTATATATATATGTATATATATATATGTATATACATATATGTATATATATATGTTTATATATATATATTCCTTTACTTTCAATGGCTGCAATTGTTTCATTGAAGTATCATACTTACTGCATAGAGGTAAAACTGACTGGCTCATCTCTATTCATTATTTATCAAAACTCTTTAAAGCCAACAAAAAAGATTCCAAACAGAAACAATGATGGCCTGTTAATGTTTACTTTGGACTTGTAATACATTTTTAGGAAAGTGTCTATTTAAACTAAATCTTTTTAAAATCCAGCAACCAGATCTGATGGATTATTGAGGAGGCTATTTCTGAGATACATATGAAAAATGCACACTAAATGAATATTGTTAACTAGTGTTTTAATGATTTTTCTGTTGGTAAAATGTGTGAGCGGAGGTATTTTCTTTGATTTTGTTGATTTGATTTGAACTTGTGTTAACATTTTCACTATGTATACCTAATTATGAAGAAAAGGCTTGTCTTAAGTTGGAATGTTTTTTATTTTTGTTTCCTCAAGAGCTTAAACCTTTAACTTTGGCATGTGTGACATGATGCTTTGTTGTGACCTTCACTTTAAATCTGTACAGAATATTTTGGACATAACTGGTGGAAAGTACCATGTTTTTAAGGGCCAGGAAAGGAAGTAGAATCTTGGACTTTTTCTCACTCTTATGAGGTGATTTCCTCACCATCTTTTCTTTGTTGTCACCTTTTCTTTATAGTCCTATCATCCTCTTGGATGAACGGGTGGAGCAATGTCATATTGTAACCCTAGAAATCAGGATTTAAATTTCACACAAGTTGATGTATGTCTATATATATATATATATATATATATATATATATATATATATATATGTATATATATATATATATATATATATATATATAATATATTTATATATATGCATACATGCATACTTATGTGTATATTCTAATATAGAATAGCAAATGTACATGATTCATTCGGTTCTCTGCTAGATTAATGTTTCTTGAACACATGAATAATCATGTTTAACATAATCTGTCTTAAGTCAACATGCCAAAGTGTCTCAGGCCAGCTCTTGTATTTCTTTGTGACAGGGGGAAAATTTTATTCAAAATAGCCAACCAGTTTACATCTTATTTAGCACTTATCTCTCAAATGCACTAAAGCAGGAGTATAGCATATCATTGGAAGTGACTAGCAGAGACCTTAAAACTTATCACAGGTCTCTCTTGTCCCACTCAGGGTTTCATTTGAATCTAAATAGTTTTCATGCCATTTCTGAGGGGGTTTCTCCATAGTTGAGCAGTCATAGCATTGCGCTTCAACTGCCCCCCATTCGCCCACTGCTGCCAAGGGCGTGCCCCGATGGCTGGGTGGTGTACGGGTCCAAGTGACTGCTTGCTGTCTCTCACTACTGCCAGGGTTTTAATAGCCACTGGGGCATGCAAGAAGGTTGCTAGTGACCGTTGGTTACGTAGGAGCTTTCGCTCAGTACTCTTCTTTCCTCCACCATTTACGATTAGAGAGTCATGACTTGTCTGCAATAAGGCAAAAAAGGTGACGAAAAATGAAATTTCAAAATGTAATACTCATTGCTGCCAAAAGTCCTGGGTTTGAATCCTGGTCGAGACTTGGGAGATAGACAATTTGGTTTTTGAGTCTATCAATAGGTGGCACTAGCTTCTTAAATGATAACAAGTTTATGTTTCGCAGTAATATCTAAATTACGATTGATTCCTTAGGAAGTCGCCAGTGACTTGGTTCATTAGGTGATAGGTGTCAATGTGTTTCTCAGCAATAGGAAAATTATCATTGGTAAATTACCATTGATTTCCTGATTATATTGGATGAGATGGTGGTAGATGTAAATTGGTTTATGGGGCATCTCCACGGTGGATCAAAATTGTAGGGGAGGAGGAATTTTGTTAGATTCCCACCATTTTAGCATTAAAATGAATTAAAAGGAATAGGCTTAAGTATCGTGAGAAACACAGAAAAGTGCCGATTGATCCTCAATAGGTGGAGAAGTTAAGTGTTTGCGCAAAAAAACACGAAGGCCATAAAATAGTCGAAAATCTCCCATGTAACTCACAAGGTAGTGGAATTTCCTCTGTTTTAGTGCAGTTGATAGACAATTGCTGAATAAGAAGGGCTGATTAGAAGCTGCACTCCATTGTAACATATCCATAGGTGGCATTCAGAGTAGGGTCTTAGCCAGGATTTAAAAAATACCTGTCTAAAACAGCAATTCCAAAATTTCTGCCCGTCCTTATTTTGCTACTCAGCTACTTTAAATCCTACCAACTACATTTAATAGCCTATTGTGTCAAAATGGGCAATTTACACTTTAGCCATGTCATAGAAGATGGTTTGTTAGTTAAGTAATTGGTCATTACTCCAAGGGAAAAAATGAAAAGATTTTCATAATTTCTTTTGCCTGTCCAAATAGGGGATTTTCAGGAAACTGCCTCTCCAAAAGACAGGCTGGGTGGGTCCTGGCTAAGTCCCTGATTCAGAGTTAACTAGGTCACAATGACCCAGTTTTAAGTAGAGATTCCTACCCATGGTTGTGTTCACCTGTTGTACTACTGTAGAGTTGTATGTGTAAATGACCTTGGTGACCTTTCCCCACTTGCAGTGACCCCATCATTCAATCTGTCAATATTAACCGAGATGGGAATAGAATAAAAAAAGATCCTCTTGAACATAAATATTTTTTCATTCTCAAAGAGTCATTTAGATGTAAACCATATTTAGTGTCCATTAACCCAGATATATTTAAAAATATATATTAACCTATTAAGATATAATAAAATATATCAATTTTTTCAGTCATAACCCTCTTTCTGTCCAACAAATAAGTTTTCTTAAGTTTATTAATACCAACAGTGGTCATAGGGTAGATAGAAAACTATAACAACTGACTGGTCATGCTTTGGCCTAAAATTGCCTGAAAACGATATGATACATACTATTTAATTACCTAATTTCCTATCTGTTTTGTTCCTAACTTTCTATCTCTTGATTTAAAGTGCTAATTCTGGATTAGAACACCTGTATCAGATTGGCAAATGATCTTGCCTTCTGACTTAGACACTTCTGGCCACAAAGCTCAAGGATAAAGGTGCTCGTTAGAATATCAAATTATGATATCACTTATTTCACTCATTTACAAATATGGTATGGACTCAAAGTATAGTTTATTTCGCCATTATTTACTAATTGTGAAGGCCATTTTGAGCTTAAAAAAATTGAATCCAAGAAGTGGATTTATACCTCTGCAACTTCAATCACCTAAATCAAATCTTGCTTTTATTTCTCTGTTGAATTAGTTGTTTAAATATGTTTATTTACAGCATGCAGCTTTTGAGAGGAATTGGCAGATTAAATGATGGGGTTTCTAGTGGGAAAGGAGAGGAATGCTTCTAAATGGCAATATAAAAATAAAAATATTCAATTAAAATTTCTGTAATGAACAATTGATGCATTTTTGGCTTTTGATTTTCTGAATTTACATCATGGGAGTCAATGAAACCAGAAATAGCTGATTTTATGCATTATTTAGAAAGGCATTTCCTCCGATTGAGAATCATAATCCAAAAGCTGGTCACATTCAATTTATGTCACAAATATGCAAATATTTGTTTAGGCAAGTTGTATTCGTAGACTGGAGTAATATACTATAGGGATAACTAATTATTGATGAACACTGTAAATTTGTACATAGGAGAAAAAACTCTAGAATGAATCTTAGCCTAGGACTTATTTAGAACATATGCTAGATGTTTGATGAACTATATTTTGACGGCAGCACTTGTTAAAGCTGTGATGATTCAGAATGATTGGTTTCTGACTTATCAGCTGTCAGTAACTAGGGGTACATTCTTATACCTTGTGACACCAGCTCGGTACCCCTGAACACCCTTAAACACCCCTAAACACCCTCATGCCTAAAGAACCCCTTCACACAAATGTTGTCTGGTCCTATGATAATTTGACAATAATTTCGGAATTGAACATTTTTTCGTGAAATATTCTGAGAAGATGTGAATCATTTGTTCTGATCAACATTTCTTATTGATGTAAGCAATGAAAAAGGTTCTCATTACTAAAATAGTACCAAAATAGGACAGTTCTTGGTGCTTAGGGCATGAGCGGGTTATATACTCTCTTTATTACAAGATGCTTTTTATTGGAAGAAACATTCCATTTTATGTGTAAATTGGAAAATCTTAGTGAGCTCTCTAGATAGTCAATCTTTGCTGCAAAAAATCTTTTTGGAATGTACCCCTACCCTAAATACTTGTACAAAGAGCTTCTGTTTTCTTGCTGTTGTAATTGACGTGACAGTTGATTACATTCAGATGAGTATATATATATATATATATATATATATATATATATATATATATATATATATATATATATATATATATATATATATATATATATATATATATATATATATATATATATTAAAAACAACATGAACATGACAATGTAGTTCTACTAATTAAAGTGTACTTTATATTCAATTTTATTAGTTGCTTAGTTATTTGTTTATTTGCATGTCAATTGTGTTTAGTTTCTTGTTGATCAATATTTTCTTTCACAGCAGAGGAAAACATAAAACACCACAGCCTAGAATTTGAGACAACTGCACATTCACAACACTTTACGCAACATTTACTGACAATGTATTTGATGCTTATCTTTTATTTGAGTTTAGTTGTCAATGTATACACTGCAATATAAATGGAAGTCAAAACTTTGTCTTTTGACTGCTGGTATAGGGTATGGCTGTTACAGTCTACTTGTGAAATCGTAGGGATCATATTATCTTTATACATCAGTTAGTATTTTCCATTCTGATAACAGAGCTAAAGCATGATTCACTGTATTGCGCTGAAACTCAATCGGTAACAGCATACTTTTAAGAAAGGTTCCCATTATTTTGTGGCAAGTTTTGTTTTGGAATTGTTTATATTACTACAACTTCATAAGTTTATTCTCAACATTATATTTATACACAAACATACCCCAAACATAAACGATTCTACTATTCTTCACATAGATTCAGCGATTATACTGAAATCAAAATGGAAGGTATTATTGTTTGAATAGAAGTCTTTAACGGTTATCAAATATTTCATAATGGTAGATTAAATATGTATTAAACATATCACTTATAGTAAGGTTTATTTAATTGGTAAATAGAAAAAAATGTTAGTAGGGTGCTTATGCAAATTTATCTTTATTTGGCATAGGTACCAGTACTCGATACAATAGCAAATTCTGATATTGAATTGAAAAAACTTTCTATCGAAAAAGTTAAATATTGCATTATATCGTTAAAATTCAAATTATCTATGAAATTGACTTAATTGCAACTAGAACGTCCCCCTACAGATACTGATTGTTATTTATAAGCAAAATTTACGAAATTGACAGTGTTGAATTTAATAAAATTAGGTCCCTGGGAGGTAGGTAGTTTCGTTAAAATATCATTAAGGCTTTTTTAATCTTTAAAGAAATATCAATATCGTTCGCGAAAATTTTGAAGGTGCCAATCCCTATTCTTTATAGTAGTTAATAAAATCTGAAAGGAAAATTAAAAACTAGACATACCGGCAGACTGGTGAACTGATCCTTGACTGATTAATCTTTTACAGAATCAGTTTTACTTCTACAACATACTTTACACATACATTCATATATACAAACATACATATGCAGTTGTGTAGTTCCCATGTGCTCAGCATATTCTATGCATTTGTTTGCTACAATAACACGTAAACAGCATATAGCTACTATGATGATTAGATTCAAGGACCAACAACGGTCATTCTCCATGTCAAGATACCATTTAAGTTGCCCATTTAAGTAGAGGTAAGTCCTTTGTTTATAGACGTTCTCCTTCATTTATTCATACCTCATCTCCTCCCCTTTTCCTGGGTGAAAGCTTTACTATCGATCCATTGTTTCTCTAGTTAAGACTGCTCCCTGTGTGATTTCCTATCGATTGATAGCCTGAAAAGAAGGAATTGTCACAATAATAGTTGCAGACTGTTGTTGTTACATACTGTACTACATGTAATCATCATATGTTGCGAGTGGTTAGTGATGATTTCTCGTGTTTGAATCTCAATGCAGTACTTGCTCTTGGTAATGAACCATTCATCACCCATGTCTTTGAAGGGGAATATTATACAATTAGTCAATTTTGGGGGGGGGGGGGGGGGTGATTGGAAATCCATCCCTGACCATGACCATTCAAACGATTAATGTATCATTTTAAAAGACCAACATTTGCCAGTTGCCCAATATATTGTAAAGAAACCTGCCCAAATATTGTGGTGTGTTCATTTTGATTTGCATTTGGTCTTTCTGAATTTAACTATCGATGGCTAGCCAACTCATCAGGGTAGACCATTTTCTATACCTGTATGAGCTCCGTATTGTAAGGGAGCTGAGGCTTGTGGCATGGCCTCTGACCTCTCTGCACTTAGCTATGAGGGGTTGGCCAACCCACTATGGTAGACCACATTATGTACTTATTTTGGCCTTAGATGAATAAAAGAATGGATATGTAGCGAGAGACCAATTACTATATGCACTATAGTGAAGACCTGGCTATCCCATTGATCTTGAATCTGGCCTCAGTGTGAAGTCACTAGGAGACAAAGAACAATGAGGGCTCTCGTATCGATTCGATTATACTAGAGAGAAAGCTGCACATTAACATGCGCAGAAGGTAACTTGGGCTATTCGCCACAGCCTGGTTTCATATCAACTTGTTTTTATTCATCTAAGTATTGGCTTACGGTGTAAAGCACTCGGGTACTATTCATTGAAAGTGACCAATCAGATTAAGCGTGTTTCTCGTTTCAGATCAGGATGGTGTTGTGGGTGTGTTTGGCTGTGGCTCTCATAATACTCATAGCCCTCCTTATTGCCCTCCTAGGAAACTAATACAAAACTCCTCAGCGTATACTCCTCTTCTACTGGCGATACTACCGAAATGTTTTGTGGTGCATGCATGTAATGTGAATCGTGGATAGTGTCTCTTGTACACAACGTCCTTGGAAAATAGTTAAACTGGCCGATGTTCTATCCACTAGAGGCTGTTCACATTTGAGACCTGCTGTTTGTACATGTATTTGGAAAATAGTTAAATAGTTAAACTAGCTGAATGGCGTTTAATCATTTGCATATGAGCTGTCACTGGTTAGTTATCGTACGTCAGTACTTATATGAATATGTATACACACTGAGCTATATACTTGTAGGTGATCAGTGCCAATAACGTGTATGTAAGCAATAACATGTTTGTACTGCTTATTTTGGGGCAAGTGTAATGTGCTTGGTAATATACCTACCATCTGAGCATCCGTATATACTAATCCTACGTGAATAAGATGGTTTGTAAAGGAGCTTAATAAGGAATGTGTGTTTATGTGGTATGTGTAAGTGAGTGAGTATGTTTTGATTGCATGTGTATGAAAGCCTGTGTGTATTGGATTATTGTTCCCAGAACAATTGTTTTCACAGGCGGCAAGTTCGGCAGAGAGAATTGGCTTAGGTGCAGTTCAATGCTGATCTGATTGATTCTCTTAGTATAAAACTTTGCGTAATGCTTGCGTTGGTATTGTCGTTAACCCTTATGCTGCTGGTGGCTAATTTGGCCAATACGAAATGATGCAAAAGACCTGAAAAATGATTGAAACCCTGGCAAAAGGGTACACATCTAAAAGTACTCCTTGAGAGCTTCCCAATGAATACCAACACGACAGGGTCCAGATGGTCTTCAAAAATCTTTGCATCCGCGTGTTCTAGACAAAAGTAGCCTCAGCATTGGAAGGGTTATAAGGGAGAACATTGGACTTCCTTAGCAAAACTACAACCTACGCACTACACTACGCAGGGTATTATACATAGGACCTGGAATATCTCTGGGGAAATGATCAGTAATGACTTCAGCACCTTAAAGCATCACTGCTTAATTGGCGCCCATCCTCAATGTGTGAACAGTCGTCGTAGCCAACTGTGTCTCGAACAAAAATATGGAAATTTCATCAGTAGACATAGGATTGTCAGCTGACAAACGGCTTTTCTATCACTCGTCTATTTTTTTTCAATCCACTCTGGTTGTTTTTCTCTAAACATAAAACTAAAACCCAGTTTCCTTTTGGTCTGTCTGTTATCTGTGTAATGATTATTAATTGTCGCTTTTTACACATTTCGTTCTTTTGTACTTCATACATGTATATAGAGTTTCAAACTGCAAATGCGATTTGCGTGCAATTCGTTCACTTATTGAGTATATTATGGAACATCAGAACGAATTTTTTCAAAGTGTGGATATTGTGACGTAACTTATGACGTAACTATGATTGCAATTGCGTTATTGCGATATTGTTACATAAGTCGTAAGGTTCCCAAACCTTCCTATTGCCACTTTGACAGACAGACCACCTTGGTTAACCTTTGGGTTCAAAGTATTAAGCATATTTCATTCTCTGCAAGTTATAAAGCATTACCCTTCAAAGTCGTTACCACATATTTAAACTCTCCTTTATCAAAATGATTGTAAAAAAAGAAAGGCCTACGAATCTTTAATATAACATGTGACTTTTAATATATATCATAATTATGTAAATTTCTAATTTTAATTACCTTTAAACCCTTTTCTGAACCTGTGATTTTCTATCTGCGTGTTTCCCTCAGCTCTTTCTAAAACCAGTCTTTCCACCCTAAACACTTTTGAGTGCGTACATTTTGCCTTATCTACTTACTCTGAGTGATTACAAACTAATGGTAGAAATGATCAATCAACAAAGTAAATTATGTATAAAACTAAGTTGTGATGAAATTCATTTGAAATGTTTACATATCTTCGGATAGAATTAATTGTTTATACGTACTACACGTTATTATCATTTAAATTTAGTGAACCTGACATGTTTAAATCATGACTAGGATTAACCCTTCTTTGCTGTAGAGCAAACACGGATAATTTACTTCGCAAGCCCTTCAGAAAACATGCATTTAAACGAGTAATACTTTTATTTCCTGTAGTTTCTACCTCATATTACGAAATTCATGCGGTTTTATTGATAAAGAAAAAAGGCAACATATAGCATAGGAATTTTCATTTTGTTTGTTTCGAAAATAAGATAAAGTAAGAAGTAATTGAGTAATTCTGAAAGCAAATTAAAGATTAATATTTTGGAGAACAACCAGAGCGGGTACTGCTTATTTTTTTTATTCCTAACAATACTAACCACATCTACTGCAGCAATACTAATCTACTGCAGAAACATGCTACCAGGCGTCTGCGGGTATATATATATATATCTACTGCTTTGCATCACTAACATCTCTCTTTGTCTTTGTCTATTACAGAAGCAAATTATGATCTTGATCTGTGTCATTGTACTAATCTTGATAGTAATTGGCATGGTCGGTGGCTTCGTGGGTTTCTAACACCAGCAGAGAGACCTCTTGCGTCAGCCAAGGATTGCACTAGTACAAGATGGCCAGCACTTCAACAACATTCTTTCCGATTACGTCTTTGATTTTGACTTTTTCACATACGTCATACGTCGTACATGTGGAAATTGATCTTCAATTTTTTCTGTATGCTTATCCATTTAGTATGGTAGCAAACGGATAAGGCCTGATGATGGAAGATCATGTGATAAAAATCACATAGATGATATAAGGTTCGTGTTGAAGACAAACTGCAATATTTGGGGTGTTGGCATACATGGGAAACGTTTTTCGGAATAGTATCAAAAATGATCACTATTTTGATAATTAATGATATATATATATATATATATATATATATATATATATATATATATATATATATATATATATATATATATATATATATATATATATGTATATATTCATATATATATATATATATATATATATATATATATATATATATATATATATATATATATATATATTCATTGGATGCTAGTAGTGATCGTTAATATTGAGAAGAAATCAAAGGGCGGTTATGTACTTACTAAGCAAAAGGCATTGCCAATACTAGTGGTGTTCATCACTTAATTATGTCATCTACACAATTTTCTTGGTGCACTTGATCATTCCATCATTTGCACATTTTCAAATTTTTTGTACAATTTTTTGAATGCGTCTTTGGTTATTGTTATAGCCTGAATGATAGCTTGCTAATGGAGTTCATGTGTTGACTAAATTACTGGAGTCATCATCTGTACATTTTCAAAAGGCTATTGCCACTAGATACAAACAAACTATGGCTGTCTTTCAGCAAATGTGCCATCCTAATCGAACCAGCTATTTGGTGACTATTATCCAGTACATTATTCGAATCAGTTTCTAGGTAATTAGTTTGTAAGTTTCATCTTGATTTATTTTTGAATAAATGTGCACGTTTTGGCATTTTTAGAGCGGGGTTTGAGGTGCCATTCACTTTCGTATTACATTTACTACATTCGTCACATAGTTATACGTATCCTTTTTCAACTTCATATTTGGTGTATAATTGAATGGATACTGACCTTACGAAGGCGTAGAACTTAGTCAATATATGAGTACCAATACGGAAGCTATTATGTGCAGAATGGATGTTCAACACTTTCTCTTCTCGTGGATATGTATGATGTAAAATAGCTCTGTATATATGATTAAATACATGCATGATTAGTTTTAATGCACAATCACAACCTATGTCAAAATTTCCACTATTTTGACACGTGATAAGTACTATGAGGTACATGTTATGCTAGAGAATACTTAGTGGTGAGGGTTTTCAGAGACGTGTCAAGAAAGCAACTATTCCTTACCCATGTGGCATTGAGACCTGGCGATCATATATTCACACATTAAGCTGTAGTTTCAGTCATTTACTAAGAACCTCATGTATAAATATATATATATATATATATATATATATATATATATATATATATATATATATATACATATATATATATATATATATATATATACATATATATATATATATATATATATATATATATATATATATATATATATATATATATATATATATATATATATATATATATATATGAAAAATATAGAAGAAAGAGCTGTGTGATTGATGATTGATAGCAATAGAAAAGCGATCTCCAAATATAAATTTAATGTTGTTTGTAAATGGTTTGGAAAAAATATCAATACTAGAAAAACACGTACCACCTAAAATATATTAAACAGAGGCCAATAAGGATGGCGAATGGTTTGCTCTCTTGAGGCAGGGGAATTAAGGGTCAGGCTGCCAAATAAGAGAAGGTCACACAAAGAAACATCATTGATCATCATGTCTACCTCATATCTAACTGTTAAGTCACTTGCAACATTGGATTGCATGGTGGCAGTTTGGGTAAGCTGAACGTATGGAAATGCCTTCTTTTCACTATAACAATGGAAAGAGCTATTTTCATGACAGTGATTTGATCTCTTTGATGGCTTATGGCCGACTTGACTTGTCATGCGTTGATATTTGGGAAGTAAAGGATTATATTGTAGAAGGAAGCTTATCGTAGAAGCTATCTTGAGCACAATGGCATTTATAGACTTCTGATAATGATGTAAGTCAAAACCAGCACTGCCGCACCATGGGGACGATGTTGAGAGTGCAAGTTGAATGACAGAGTTTACTTTGCTGATGATGATGTGACACTTGGTGCTATGTTTTTCTCACACACGAAAACTGCATGCTCGGATACTGATAAACATTCTTCTTTGGCCTCGGAAGTACATGAACTCCTTTTAAAGTCGCCTACGGAAGCACAGGATGGCAATACTCTTAGGTGGACGACTGCAGTGCTCGCGTGGGCAGTGCTGGGATTTTTGTCTGTAAGTAGGTCAACTGTAAGTAGGTCAGCTCTGCTAGTAGTTGATCATTGATCCAGGAGTATGTCAAAATGTCCAAGGCTCTTTGCTCCAGGATTTTGGTTTTCTTGTCCATGAAAACCTGACTAGCTCAATTTTTGTATAATTTGAAGTATATTATCATTATTATTAACCTCAGCAGTAGTCGCTCTAAGCAAGGCGTGAGGATAGGAACTACGCTACTATGTAACCAACGTAGATGCTTCTATTTAAGGTTTTCAAATCTTGCACTATTTGTATCAAGTATACTTTTACTACAAGTGAAGCAATATGGATGTCAAATTGAATTTCAAGTTCCAATGTGTCCATTTTATTGTCTAGTACTGGGACATTACTGTTGTGACAGAACTAACTGTTAACTAGCCATGTTTCCTGTTTTCTGTATTACACACACACTGCATCTTTTATTTCTTTACCCAAGATGGCCAGAGAATAATTCATCCTACTAAAAAAAACTTTATTATACATATTTTGTTTAATTATTTCAATTGACAAAGACTGCAGTAGTTTCTTGCTCACATAATGAAAATTTAGAATATTAGTGGAAGAAAAATAAGGTATCCGTAGATAACAATTAAAGAATACAGTTGCGCATATTCAGAGAACGTAACTAGTTGTTTAGAGTTATGTACAGAGGTTTCTAATTGTTATTTCTCCTGAGGTCCATTCAGAAATATTGAGTAGTGATCAGAGCTTTTCCAGGAAGAAGGGGCTAGGGTCTTTGGAGCATGTACATCTAAATTATATAACCATTTTAAAAAGCTTAAGCTTTTTAATGAGGGTATATAGGGAAATAGATGGTCTGTAGTAACGAATGATAGATCTGCATTGGTAAAAGTATTAACTATTTATCGAAAGCTGTATGAAGTTAAAGAACAACCAATCTTCAATGGAGTATTTTAAGCTGTATTGGTTTGTCAGAAAATACGCATGTAAATCACTGAGAATAATCAAATTATGAAACCTAGAAACACATCAAATGAATACATAGCTAGAAAGATGACTTAAGACTCTTCTCAACCCCCTTTCAGTGGAAAAGCCCTTTAGCTGCAACCTCAATCTAAAATGTATGACTCATTCCAATATGGAACGTATGCATGGCAGACTTAGGAACATATTTTGATACCAAATTTTCATATTGAGAAATAATTGACTGAAAGTTGGTTTCAAAATGAATCTTTAAATATTTTACGAATATTACTCGATTTGATGATATGTTCAAAATTTACCAGACCTTGTGTGTACTCCAGATGCAAACGATGTTTATGCCTCCTGATATATGGACACACTTTAGATGCATTGATTATGCTGTAGGTCTCCATGAATTAAGATTCTACCGAAAAGAAATAAGAAATTTATGGCGTTTTTCATTTCTCCTGTTATTGTTTGACAACTACCAAGAGGTAGGAGAAGGTATATTCCTAGTCCAAGCCCATGATGTTGATTTCAGTGTGGCTAGTTAGCTGATTCATTCGTGTACTGAGAGATTCTCATAATACCCTTCAGTACAGACATTTAATTCCTGCACCAGTCGACCGGACGTCTGTCAGTGCCTGGTTGTACAAAAATCCAGGGACAACATGTCAAAGAAATATACCAAGCCCATTAATGACCCACGGAGCTTACAAATCAAAGCTACTTTCAGTTGTGAGGTCATCCATGCATTTATGCCCAGGAAACTGGGTCGCAATCGGACGTGCGGTCGTGTACACTTTTAGTGCAGAAATTACATGTCGGTACTGTATCACTGCTTGTGAACATGGGATGATTGCTATTGGTTGCTTGGATGTTCCCCGTCCATCATAACAAACAGCACTTGTAGGACCAACCAATCATCCATTAATCTTGAACCCCAAATTCCATCCCCTGGTGTGTGTACTTCCTTAATACTTTCCCTTAGAGAGGAATCGAAATGTGGGTTCTGTGTTAGCCCGTTCATGCCTGTTGCGCCCAAAACGCTCAGACTAATTAAAAAATATTTTGTTCACCGGAGCATTTTTTGGAAAGTATTTAAAGGAAAAAATGTTGATCTGATCCTAATCAACAACTCTCCTTCAAATATTTTGTGAAATAATGCTTAATTGCAAAGCTACTTCCAATCGTTTCATAGATCCAGACGACACTTGCCATGGGGTCATCAGGCATGGAGTTGGGTTAATGCATTTTTTTCATTGCTGGGTGCAGAACTATTTCAGTAATTTCTCCACAGTAGCTAGAATCATTACATATCATTATTGTAACTTGAGTGGATCCGAAGTGTAGATATTTTGCACTGTACCTCGAACTATTGGATCTCAATGAAATGTAGAACATACCGATGGAATGGTAGAAGGTATGTTGTAAGTTAAGAGAGATGCACACACACAGCGTGCAATCCGTAGACGACTGTAATGTGGCAACATTAGGGAAGGATTTAGTCTTGATTTGGGCCACAAAGGCAGGCTTCTTACTTACTTAGTATGTAGCTAAGAATATCAATGTTTGTGTTTTTTTTCTTGTTTTTCTATTCTTCGTGGGTTAGAAGTCCAGATTGATATGGCACTGTTAAAGAAAATTATTTATTTGTCGGTATTCAGAAAATGATTATAAGATGATTTCAGCGACGATCACAAACATGTGTGTTACGTTAAAAACAAGACTTTCAAAGCGTTTTATAAATTCGTAGATGAAATGGAATCGTATTGAAATTATGTTATAAAAGGTGATAGTTTTCATTTGGTGAAACTGTATTTACAGTCTGTATTTGCAGTCAAATCAAGGAAATAAACACAGGCAAACTGGCATATCTCGGACAAAGGACAATCAGGAATTAGTCTAAAGTATACAGAATCGATTTACGTGTATAATTGGTTTGAATTGGGAGTTAATTGCGATGGAACCATAATTGTCCGAGGTATGAGAATATCTTAAATAGGCGAAAATCCGAGATAGGCGGGATTGCCTGTATATATAATATATTGGTATGTAACCAAACACTCGCAGGAGTTCGATCGTGCCGTCAGAGAGAATATGAATGTTGTTCAATGGGAATTGTTGGTCTTTTCATCTCATCTCAACCATTTTCTAACTTAAGCGTGCATTTTACAAACAGACTTGAGAATTTGAGCTGTTAGAATTTTGATGGAATGTCTTTCAGTCACGTGTTTGAACTACAGCATCTGCGTCACAGGCTCCTCATTGGACCTCAAAATCTTAATGACCTTTGACCCCTGAAATGACCTATTTACCTAAAACAATCAAAGATGTGATATAGTAGATTCTACTTTTTGAATGACCCATTTTCTTCAAATGTGCAAATCTGAATGGTAATGGCGTCTTACCTCTATTGGCCCTTTCTATGCCACTTCTATATATATATATATATATAATATATATATATATATATATATATATATATATATATATATATATATATATATATATATATATATAAATATATACATGTTTATATATATATATATATATATATATATATATATATATATATATATATATATATATATATATATATATATATATATATATATATATATATAAAGTGACAGTGATAGTGTTCTAGCAGGAATAGTGTTAAGGAGAAAATGTTCACCTTCTGAAATCACGCGAAAATTTCAAAAAATGCATGTAGACGCACCATGTGCAAACATTTCCATTCCCTGAGCTTTAAGTGGCGCCAAAGGTGACGCGGTAGGAAACGTTCAGCACGCTTCTGAGAGCCATTTCATTTTTCACTTTCTTCTTCTCCTGTACTAATCAGTAGTGTAAATGTCCATGTTTAGCAGCAGTGGGTCGCCACTATCATTCGGCAGCCCGCTGCTTGTTCTCGCGTTGTGCTGTGGCTAGCCTTAATGTCCATCCAATAACTCTGTATATAATCTTCAGCACGTCTGTACAAATGCTTCATGTATTATACTCTGTACGCTAACATAAACCATCAGTTTAGAATCACACTCAACTCGTTTGTTTTGCATTGCCATTTGATTGTGTAACGAGTGTGTAGGTGTGTTTTTGTGTGAGTTTAACTTCACATGAACGAAACGTAAATTTATTATTATCGTTTACTGTGTTTGAGTAACGCTATGAAGTTGACCTATTCATTGTTTTCTTGTATTTTAAGTTAGTTTCAGTAGAACAGACAAAGTCTGATAAATTTCTAAATAGGCATGCAGAAAGGTAACGTGCAAAATAACCAAAATCACCACCAAATGTGTTTAATTAATAAGTGGTGATTCACATATATAAGATGAATACCTTTCTTCTATATATTATTTGAGCATGTGCATAAATAGGCACATATATGCAAAAATTGTTCCAAAGGGAAAGAACAATCTGAATCTATCGAAACTTTTACATTAACAAATAGTGACATCTGTTGGCAATTTCACAAACGAAAGCTATCTGATCAACGCCATGAGACAGCCACAGATAGTAAGTGTGTATATAAATATATATATATATATATATATATATATATATATATATATATACATATACATGTGTATATATATATATATATATATATATATATATATATATATATATATATATATATATATATATGTTACAGTAAGAGTGTCAAACCAGGGATTTAGTCAAATCCCTAAAACTTTCAGGGAATCTGTCAAATTCTTGTTTCACTCACGGATTTGGTCCCTAAATGTCTAGAGATTTGACTAAATCCTTGAAAATAGGAGGGTCAGAATGATGAAATTGATAAACGTTGACTGAGATACTAATTATCATCATCATCAAGCAATAATTTTTGGCTGAGCATTGATTATTCAGCATTACTTTGTACCTCATTACTTTGATAATCAGGAATCATAAGTAGCGCTCAACTAAGAATAAAACAAAGGTAATTGTCATTCAACAATCCCTCTGAAAGGTCTCCAGTAAACAAGTCAAAAATGACCCACCTATTTTTAGGGGTTTAGTCATATCCGTAGACATTTAGGGACCGAATCCTTGAGTGAAACAGGAATTTGACAGATTCCCTGAAAGTTTTAGGGATTTGACTAAATCCCTGGTTTGACCTTCTTACTGTAACATATATATATATATATATATATATATATATATATATATATATATATATATATATATTATATATATATATATATATATATATTATATATATATATATATATATATATTTCTCATTAGGTTCTTTATGATGAAAAATCCCCTTCAGTAAAAAAGGGCATCTTCAATAATAAACAAAATTTTAATTCAAAACACACCGCCAGCAATATCTACGTCGGATTGAAATTGAGTCCCTATTATATTGAATGTTGCTTTCACTATTACTGACCCCCTGCTTGAATAAAACTCCCATTACAAGTACATTCGAACTCTATAGACTTGTAATCAGACATCTTAATGAGGTATGGACAATACCTGTGGTGCTTTTACTAAATGTACCAATTTTCATTTATGCTGTTAAAAGGAATGCCCAAAATGCGACAGGTTACGCTCATCAATCCACAAGTTTAAAGAATAATAAGGCAGCCTCACTTTGAGTACTGTTCTTTATTGATATCATATGTAGATAAAGATAATGAAAACTACGTTCTTATTTGAAAGATATTTCAATGAAATCAAAACAGTATTATTCTTGTGAATATCAATCATTTTATGACAAACATCAAACAAAGGATACTAGTTTGGTAAAGCCTTTACCTGGTTCATCAAACAGACATACTTCATATCAAGCTCTCGACGGTCTGAGGTTTTAATCGTCTTCGAGCATACATCAAGTTTCCAAATGTGTACGGTACAGTGATTTAATTCCTGCAGCAGTCGACCTGACGTCTGGCAGTGCCTGGTTGTACAAACACCCACAGATAACGTCAAAAAATAAGCCAAGCTTATCAATAGCTCACGTAGCTTGCGAATCAAAGCCACGTTTAGTTGTGAGGTCATCCATGCCTAGGAAATTGGGTGGCAATCCGGCGTGCGGTCATGTATTGTGTCCGGGCTACCCGTTCATTTAGTGCAGGAGTTAATTGTCGACACTGTAAGTATGGTAGAAAAGGTGACGATAAACGAAATACAGGCCACATTATACTGTAAATCAATTACCCGGTATAGCAGGAACAACAAGATAGCGATAATAGCGCTCTGCCCATATGCGCTATTATAAAATCCCCCGCCTTTATTAAATTCTTAATTGAACTTGCTGCTGCTGTTTCCCGTTCACCGCTATACTTAGATCACGCTATTCAGGGCAGTACCGTAATTACGCTGGATAATGTTCAGGCCATATTTAAGTGATTTACAGTAATGGAAAGGCTACTCATCCATCATCCTTGCCTCAGGGTGATGATGTGGTGAGAGAAATGTTAACGACAGCACGCAGTAAATTATTAACTATTGTGAAAGGTTGTATGTCAAACTCTCAATAGCACAAACAGTGTAAGTTCTAGGTCAATCGACTAAAAAGTTCACTAACGGTGGAGCTTTTGTGAAGGAAAGAAAAAAACAAAGAGATATAAACAAACCTGTAATTGCATTTAGAATGTTGGTTTGCGGCGTAAATTCACCTGGCGGCTTTGTGCGATACCTGCTGGCTGAACGTAAACTTTTATACAAGGAGTACTGAAACAAAGAGGATCACATTATATATATATATATATATATATATATATATATATATATATATATACAATATATATATATATATATATATATATATATATATATATATATGTATGTGTGTGTGTGTGTGTTTATTCTTTATTGGCCATACGTAATGGCTTAGAGCATAAAATTACATACATTCATTGAAAGTATACTGCAAATGAGTGAAGGACCACAGAATAAATTCAAAGACATTACATCTAAATACAAAATACATTTATCAAAACACAGATTACGCTTATAATAGTTAAAAAGATCCACAACAATTAAGAACATACTTGGATTTATTCAGAAGCCATTAATTACTTCATTTTGTTGTCAGTTGAACCGTCCGGGTGCTCAGCCTAGCTATAGTCATACTCATGCTAGAAAACTGGTTGCCTCACAATGTTAAATATTCATTTCATTATTGTTATCACTTTCACCGATTTACCTGAATGCCGGAAGAATTGGCCATGCCGTCCTGAGGATTCCCAAACAAAATTTGAATTCTTTTCTACACTTTTCACATGCCATATGGATAAAGAATATAGTGTCAGGACAGATTACTTATTTGAGGCTCAAATTATTTTCAAATTCCACCCATACAACCTTGCCAGCATCATCCAGTGGTTGTTTACGTGAGGACACGGTATTATGTACATATTTAAACACCTAGGTACCCTGAGGAACCCTGAAGAAGGCAATTAAATAAGCTTTGGTATTACCTGTCAGGCGTGAGATGGCCCGGGGGGTTATAGACTCAACTTTTAATGTCCCCTGTGTTGCCTCGTGGCATGTAGATAGGCACCTCGTAGAATTCACTTTTCTATCTTCTCACCTTGAGGTGGCCTCAGGGCAGCTGATGACAGCGAGGGGAACAGTGGGCAGGTGCCACATCCAATATTTAGGAAGAAAAAATCTCTAAGATTATAAATGGGATCTCTTCATTCAGAATTGTTTACCCTTTTTCACATTGGTCAAATTATTTGTACTATAATCCATTAGTTTGTTGTATATTTTACTGCATCCATTATTCGAAATTACCAGTTTGTATTAAAATCATTATTTCTGTATTTGATGATAGCCATCTGTGCCTATAGCACAATAACCATTATCCAACTAAGTTTTCCTATTCTCAAAATTGTAATTAATTTTCGTACGTCTTTTATATTCTGATTAATGTTAATGTCTGATATCGTGGCTATATTATGTTGTATGTGATGC
>OZ012691.1:5084391-5109792 GCA_963942565.1 Maea johnstoni | reverse complement strand
ATATATATATATATATATATATATATATATATATATATATATATGTATATATATATATATATATATATATATATATATATATATATATATATATATATATATATATATATATATATATATATATATATATAGTATATATATATATATATATATATATATATATATATATATATATATATATATATATATATATATATATATATATATATATATATATATATATATATATATATATATATATATATATATATATATATATATATATATATATATATATATATATATATATATATATATATATATATATATATATATATATATATATATATATATATATATATATATATATATATATATACATATATATATATATATATATATATATATATATATATATATATATATATATATATGTATATATATATATATATATATATATATATATATATATATATATATATATATATATATATATATATATATATATATATATATATATATATATATATATATATATATATATATATACATATATATATATATATATATATATATATATATATATATATATATATATATATATATGTGTGTGTATATTTATATAAATATATTTATATTACTACAATTATAAATATAATTGTAATTATATATTTTACATAATTATATGAATATATATATATATATATATATATATATATATATATATATATATATATATATATATATATATATATATATACATATATACATATATACATATATATATATATATATATATATATATATATATATATATATATATATATATATATATATATATATATATATATATATATATATATATATGTATATACACATATATGATCGTCAGACCTTGAAGGGCAAATGCACTATCAGAATGATTTAGGTTCAAAATGAGCTTATACATGTCACCTTTCAAATGAGACCTCCCCCGAACCTGTCCTCGTCAGCACTACTCAGTTATAGCTTACAGAAGTGACCATGTAACAGGCCTGAGGCAGCCATAAGGGGGCCTCCATGTATCCCAAGATGCACTGTTTTTGGCATCTTTTAAGAACCAGCTGACTGTCACCAGTGTATAGTTCAAGTAGCAAAGACAAATATTCAAAACTATAAATGAAAAAAAGTTCCAATTAAAATATGAAATATGGTTTTGTCCGTAACGTTCTGCTGTTGCAGACTACAGTGTTGGATGTGGATGGGTTAACTTCAAGTATTGTTTTGCCTTGGGTCGACCCGAACACCAGAGATTCAATTGTCACGCATCGCTGAGCAATTATCTAGCTCTGTAGCGACACTTGATGCGCCTCCTATCGCTGCTTCTGTCAAAGCTTCAAGCAGCAGGGATATGTCGCTACTGCTGCTGCCAGCATGCAATGGCTGTCTTGAGAAAGACGTTTGACAGCATGCCTCTCCTTCGTTCTTCTCCTTTTCCTTCTACAGTGCCGACATTTAATTCCTGCACTAAATGCGCGGGCATGGCTGTCTTGAGAAAGATGGTTGACAGCATGCCTTTCCTTCGTCCTCCTCTGCTTTCTTCTACAGTACCGACATTTAATTCCTGCACTAAATGCGCGGGCATGGCTGTCTTGAGAAGGATGATTGACAGCATGCCTCTCGTTCGTCCTCCTCTTTCTTCTACAGTGCCGACATTTAATTCCTGCACTAAATGCGCGGGCATGGCTGTCTTAAGAAAGATGGTTGACAGCATGCCTTTCCTTCCTCCTCCTCTGCTTTCTTATACAGTGCCGACATTTAATTCCTGCACTAAATGCGCGGGTAGCACAGCCCGGGCATAATACACGACCATGCATCATCCATGGATGGATGCATAGATAACCCCGCGACTGAAAGTATATTTGATTCGCAAGTCACGTGGGTCATTGATGTGCTTGGCTTATAGTTTTGACGTGTTATCCACAGGTGTGTGTACAACCACGCACTGGCAGACGTCCGGTCGACTGATGCAGGAATTAGATGTCTGTACTGAACTATTTGTTTCTATCCAGGAGTCCCAGTCTCTTACCTAGTTTGGTGACTATGTGTCGCACCTCGTCCTGCATCAAGTCAAAGCACATGGCAATGAGCGCCAGACCGAAGACTAGATACAGGGCGCATAGTATAAGCTTTTCTTGAGCAGCCCACGAATCGACCGAGGTACCCGGGACATAGTCTCCAAAGCCTATTGTACTAAGAGTTATGAAACAAAAGTAAGAACCAATGCGATAGTCCCATCCCTCTTCCCACTGTGAGAAGAGCAATGCGCCAAAGAAGATATAGGCTGCTATGATGAGCAAACTGAGCGTTATAGGAACTGTTTCACGTTTGTGCTTTTTCTGATAAATACGCCATCGCAATCCTAGAGTCACTCTCATCGACCTCTTTTTGGGTTCCACTGTCTCGGGATCTTCCGTTAGCGCATGCGTAGCGCTAGGTTCGCCATTTTTGTCGTCCATGACGCCAGCTTTCATAATTTCCGCCTCGTCCATTTTATGGCAGAAGCAACAAACTGCACAGCATACATTTTTATAAAAGAAACGGAATGCATTGGCAAAAAATCTGCCTATGTTCGCCAAGAAGAGCATAGTCAATGGTATTCCCACTATTGCGTAGAGCATGGTCACTATCTGGCCTCCTGCTGTCTTAGGTGCGATGTGTCCATACCCTGAAAAAAACAAATAGAGTCAGAATCAGACATCTGCATCACCATCAATGACAACAACAACAACAACAACGACAACAACAACAACAACAACATCAAACATACAAGAATGGAAACATTCTTATACACTGGGCGCAATTGTTGTATAGAAGTACTTGAATATCAAAATCCAGACAATCTAATCAAATTTGAAAATGAATATGATAATAATTACGGTAGTAGTAGTAGTAGTAGTAGTAGTAGTAGTAGTAGTAGTAGTAGTAGTAGTGACAATTGCTGTTTTGTTTGTTATTGTAGAATAAGAGTTCAGAGTTAACAGCATGAGTAGTAGCATAGATAGCAGCAGCTATATAATGTTTCATCATCACCATCATCATCATCATTACCATCATCATAATCATCACCATCATCATCAAAGACCCATCTCCCTCCCTCGCTCAGCCGTACGCATTTTGACACCAATTAAGTTAGACAAATAAAAATGGCAACTGTGACCCACAAACAGGAAGGATTCTGACATAACATAGCTACAGTGCCAACATTTAATTCTTGCGCTAAATGCGTGGACAGCCCGGGCATATTACACGACCGCATACCCGATGGCCACCCGGTTTCCTGGGCATGATCTCACAACTGAACGTAGCTTTGATTTGAAGCTACGTGGGTCATTGATGTGTTTTGCTCATTTTTTGACACCTCAGCTATGGGTGTTTGTACAACCAGGCACAGGCAGACGTCCGGTCTACTGGTGCAGGAATTAGATGTCTGTACTGTAGAGTATACTTCTGATAAGTTGAAACGTATAAGCGTCAGTGAGGTTTTAAAAATCCTCATGGAAACCTTTCTTATCATACAAGTAACTTTGTATTTTGTGTTTGTATCAATGAGGTATAATAGAAACTGAGTTCATTTTTAAAGTTAGGGTTTGTATATCACGTAATAGAGTCAAATACATATACTATACACCAAGCACACGTTCTACTAGCTGATTGGTCAATTTCTTTGTTGTACTGGACTGAATTGGGCTTCTAACATTGCTTTTAATAATTGTAAATGTTAGGACTCAAATATTTATCCTGTATTGGGATCCTAACAATGCTTTTCACAACGCTCTTTCCTTGGATCCCAGTATATTATTTCAATTTTACAACATGGGTGATTAATACTATCACGTAAAACAGGCAATGGCCATAAAAACATCGAATTCATAACTAGGCCGTTTTATGGCCAAAATGGTAAAGTCTGTTGACAATCCATTTTTATCTGTTGGGGTTAGCGACTTGTTGTTTTAGTAAACGTATGGTTTTGTATATGATATGATAATGCAATAAATATGCAATACGTCAAGAACAGTACGACCCTCTTCAGGTCAAAATGCCAAGGTCTGTACTGACACATTATGTAAATGGACAACTGTTAGCTGCAATAAATATTCGCTGTAGCTGCAATAATCCACAAGCGTCCATATAGAAAAGCTTCACTGTAAGATACCAGGATTTACGACATTTCGAGTTCGTGTTGTTTCTAAGAGTACACAGTATATAGCATTCAGTTGCTGTTTGTACCACAGGCGGTGCAGATCAATCATGACAAAGCCCCTCCCGCGAGGGTCATAGATACACATACAAAAAGATGAAGTCTAGTCCCCCGTGTTGGGCATAAGGCATGCTCTGCTGGTTTAATTTTGTGATGTCACATCTTGTGAATACCAGAGAGCTGAGCTAAGACAATGATAGATGACGATTTCACATGAGACTCTACGAGCCGTGAGCTAATCAGTGGACGATATGAAATAAATCTATCAGTGCACACGCTGTCTTCATTACAATACAACCGGGAACTCAGCACAAAGAGTTTTTATTAGACGTCCGTACGATCTAATCCTTAAGGAATAAGTTTTTGTTTTGCAATTTTCTCTGTAAAACATGTTTTATTGCTTGTTTGTATAAGCCTTGTTTAACCAAAACTAAAAATTGTTAGTTTGTCCCTACTGTAATAAAAATCCAGAAACGAAAGTTCACGTTCTCATAGAATGCCTGGATTCCATTAGAGTATGGAAAGATGTCGAACATTCGGTTAAGAGGGAAGTAGATGAATACACACATATATCAAATATTGAAAAAAAGATCTTTGGAAATGGTGAGATTAGCAAAATAATGGATATGAATACATTGGTTATTTCAGCGACAATAAAAACAATTTATCAAAAGAGACAAAACGGGAAAGAATGTTTAAATAGGTGAAAATAAATGCAATGTTTACAATTATATGATTATCAAAATTAATGGCAGAAATAGGTTTTTGACATAATGTGCTAAGGTGTATGATGAACTTATTGATAGATTCGGGTAATTTGATTAAGACTGTGCAGTTCTGTACAATATTGTTTACCTTGTACTGCATGTAACTATTATGTAAATGTTGTTCTTTCATGTTTTATTTAGTTCATATTCAAAAGCGAATTTAAAATCATGTTGGGCACTTGTACAATTTGAAATAAAAAACACACAAAAACACGAAATATCAAATACACATATGCCTTCCCCTAATCAAGTAAAGGCCTGAAGGAAGTTTTGGCACATATAATGGGAAAGCAATATTTGATAATACAATTAGTCTCCTTAAAATAAATAATACCAAAATAGACAAAAATGTCAGTTGACACATCTGAATGAAATTCAATATGAATTGTATTCCTAAATACATAATGAAAGATACTTTGCCTACTTCAAGGAAAAGATACAAGACTTAGATACAGAATTTGAAAATTATGTGATTAATTGTGATTGAAATACAATACGACGACGCATATTTTCCTTCTAGTCCATGGGCTAGGTAGGGTTCTAGTAGCACCCCTTCAGTGCTACTTAGTTACTGTCTTATAGAACTGGACAAGCCGCATCTAATGAAGCATTTTAACATTACATAAACTCGTTTGGACTCTGAGTTTTGGGGCATTTTCACCCAAAAATGGACAATTACGTGCGATTTTTTTCAAAGGAATAACCATTTATTTGTATCTGAAGCTTTAGATGTTGTACAGATATAATTATGACCATTGATATTAACACACAATACAATTTTACTGTACAGATGACGGTTGGCACGTTTTTGCGGCATTTTCTGGTCTAAAATTGTCCAGAAAAGTTGCAATTTTTGCAGTTATTCTTATCTTGTCAGCACAGCCACAACACCAAAGAGCATTTTAACTTTGGTTTAGTGTATTTAAAAAGTGCCACTGGGTCAGTTGAACACATTCGGCATTGTTTTTTTTAATTTCAAATTGTACAATTGTACAACAGGATTTTTTATTTCATTTACGTATATAAACAAACAGTATAACACATTTGGCATTGTTAAAATGGTCGAAATTTAGTCTGAGTGTGATTATATGCACGTATAACTAAGAAGTAGAGTCATGATGGGGATTCTACTAGATACCTACACGTACCTAGCCCATGGACTATTGTAGATGCAATAAAGATAATTGCGCTAACGTAATTTGCAAACTGATACTAGGTTTATTCAAGCATATACACTCCAATTAGCTCCGCAATATTAGCTCCACTGATTACACGTTATGCAATGTGCAAGTTAGGTCTGAACATATATATAATGCAAACATTTGCCGCACAGTGTTTACATTTGTTTATGGACAGATGGATTTTGCGTTAAATAGTTAATATGCCAATCAAATATCCTGTTAATCGTATCATTTCAATTAAAATGCAATTAAGGTTTGTTGTAACACCTTTCCAAGTGTTTGTTTAATCGTGACATATTCATAACGTATCGGCACAGGAGAGCAGTTAGTACCATTAACTTGTTAACGAGGTTTCTGGAAACCAAAATTGAGTGATCACCAGACTGTACTGTCAAGCTGGAGGCTTGTGATCCTAATTTACATTAACGCATTCATTGACAGCTGTCATGCTTTTATATATACCCACACACACACACACACATATATATATATATATATATATATATATATATATATATATATATATATATATATATATATATATATATATATATATATATATATATATGTATGTATATATATACATATATATATATATATATATATATACATATATATATATATATATATATATATATATATATATATATATATATATATATATATATATATATATATATATGTGTGTGTGTGTGTGTGTGTGTGCGCCGACCCATGTTCCCATAACTCACATATTTGCCAACCTTTTGAATCTATATCAATGTATGACCCACCCAGATGTTTGTCACCTAGTGTCAAATTGAGTAACTCATTGGCAGTATTGGCAAACCTCTCAATCAACCATTCTCATATCTCTTCAACAGATGACTCGCCGCAGAGCATATTTAACACTAGAAACTAGCTACGACGCCGTAGCCCAAAGCGTCACACGGAAAACATGATAAAAAACGTACGATTCCATAAAAAAATAAGACAAGAAAAATAGCCAGACTGTTGAATGAGTCGTGCTGTGATCGATTAGCCAGTTTGCTCTACAAAGCACGGGCTCAGGACGGTAAGACGGGTGTAAGCCCTGAAGTGCGGACCGCACATATCACTAAAGGTAACTAGTCCATTGAAGCGCACGTCAGATAGCAGGGCGACCCTGGGGCATTAATCAATATAAGACGACTGATGTATTTTTTTCCTTCCTAGATGAGTTTGAAATACGCAGCACGGACTTAAATTCGTCATGCGAAAGGTCAGCTCATTAAAATGTGCATGGCATTTGACATTTTAGTCCAAATTTAAATCGACCGGGATAAAAATGATAAATGGTGGAAGAAGTGGTGTGATTTTCACGCTGAGACTTTTTGCTTTAAAGAAGAAATTGATGACTAGTAGTTAATCGTATATCTCAAATAAAATACCGCATTGCAGATGTGGAAACTTGGTCCTCGTATAGTACAAAAAGGTTATCCCACCATTGGGCGATTTTAAAGGTGCTTTTCGAATTATATAACTGGACATATAACTTGCAATCGTACCGTATTATTTATTGACTGTAATTGAAAATTACATAATTTGACACGTTACATATATAAATCAAACCCAAACATAAGATTAAAATGACATAAAACTTAGAAACTCAATAAAAAGAAAATATATCAGTATCAATGATTTCTTCATCTTGAGAAAGTCCACGGTACTGCCTTCCCATGAACGTTGAAGGAAAACAGGTGCAACATTGAGTACTCAAAGGGCTCTCAGAGCTCAAAGCAAGATAAATAGATAAATAGATTACGAATCTTACACTAATAGCCCGTCCAAGAGCTGCGAAATACGTGATTGCCATGACTATATAGCTACACCAAAAGTTGTTACCGCAGAATGCATACAGCTTACACTTTACTTAAATGTACTGCAATGTACTCAATGAAACTTTCTTTTCCGACTTTAATAAGTCTTATACCTCATATGTAATATTTTACAAATTACGTATATGAACAAGTCTGCATATATTTGTTGTGGTAGGACCATCAAGAAACTGAAACGTGTCAAAGGAATATCAAAGGAATATCATCATCATTCTTCACGTAAACCTTCAACATGCATACATGTAGACCGTAATGATCGTACTACA
The DNA here is from genome assembly GCA_963942565.1 of Maea johnstoni. Classification (NCBI taxonomy): domain Eukaryota; kingdom Metazoa; phylum Annelida; class Polychaeta; order Spionida; family Magelonidae; genus Maea; species Maea johnstoni. The sequence continues at coordinate 5,101,503 of OZ012691.1, read as the reverse complement.
ATGAAGTATAGTAAAGGATTTGATATAGTGCACAATGATACACGTGCAATACAAACATAATCACTCTGGACGCTTAGTGCCTTTAAATACGGCTGCAAGCCGTTCCCTTATTAGCAAACTCTGAAACTGGCACCCTCAGCAAGTGGGTTCGACTAGTTGGAAAAATGGCATCATTTCTAGCCAGGTTACGTGGCTAACTTTATCTGCCCTGAATGAAAGCGGATACCAGAAAACACACATTTTTTACATGTAGTATTAGATAAGCAGGGCTTGAAGTTTTTTTCAATGGAAAGGTTCCCATCTCCGTGTCAGGCGCGCCTTTCTCTTTCGTGCACTATTTCTTTCATATTCCTGTACAACATATGCTGCGAACGACAACCAGTCCTCACAGCGTACTAGTACAAATGTAGTGCATGCGAGACAAGATATAGTGGCACAAATATGTCCGACCTTCAAGCACATGTGGGGGGAGTATAGTAAAACATTGGCATCTATTGAATCACACCTAATCATTTAGACCTGAGCCGGTTTTCCCATAGGAATGTCTATTGACACGACAATTATTGAAGTCGGCAACTCACGCTGACCTGATTGGTGACGTCATCGACCGCGTTGTATTGGCGCCAAATTCAAATACTGTACCAAGCCTTTACACTCGTCTCGTAATTGCATGTACTTTATCCCGGAATCGTGCAGTCATGACACGCTACTGACTGCCTTTCACGGATTTATAAGGGTTTTTAAGTATGGAATAGGAACATTAACTTGTAGTAATGTATTAAATCAGAACTTATCCTTAGAAAAGATTTATTCTATTGGCGTGGATGGCTAATTTATCTAATCAGATTTGGCTCTCTTTTAGGTTGTGTCAGATGTATTAAATGTAAATCTAGCCAGTATATCAAACTACTCAAATATCTGAATCAAGGTAATTTACTTAATATGATAATTTACTTAAGTTATGGTGATGAGAACCATTGTAAGCTAGTTAAATGCACCTGTGCAAGTAGTGAGATTATGTCATTTGAGTGAAAAGTTGTAAACATTGAAATGACATAGAATATGGGCTGACTAAGGACGCTTGGTTATGATATTTTCTACCTGCTACCAATCAGGAGTAGGGTTAAGATGGTGTTTCTTGAATTCCTGGTTTGAAACCCATGTGCTACTTTAATGAAAAAATATCAGAATTGCTGTAAGACATACAAAGTGATTTCAAACAGTTTACTTCCACAATTGTGGAGTGTGCAACCAGTGATGCCCTGTATTTGGGCCTTGGATCCGTGCGCCGGCCATCAGTTTCGGCGCACGGATCCCCACAACCACACTACAACAAGTCCTATTTTTGCAACCGCGGGCGCCTCATGCAAAACAGCGCGATTTCCCTCCTGAACAGTTAATATAAACACCTATCTCACAACCTCTTGCATTGGGTTATTTCACTGGATGTATTCCATTACACCAGTGCTATCACAAAGACATTACTCATTTTATGACCTAATTTTATTCTTTTAAAATTACCCCAATTTACCAGCACACGCACGATATGACCCATTTCCCAGTTTCATAGATTCTTAATATCAAATTTTACATAAACTATACCAGTTTTATCAACCATACTCAAGCCATAGGACAACGTATGAATCTGGCCTGTGATGGATGAGAAGATTGCCAGTAATTTTGGCTCGCTCAGTGGATCTTCCCTGATTTTGACCACCATCTAAACGTATTTAAACGTATTAGTCACACCGTAAGACTGTACAATGTAGAAAATAAGCGAAATTCTAAAATTCGTTCAAATCACTATCAAGGTTGTGACAATGTCTCAACCCTTCCAATGCTAAGGTTACCTTCGTTCAAAGAACAACTATTTTTGAAATCCATGTTAACCCTGTCATGTTGGTATTCATTGGATAGCTCTCGCTGAGTATTCTCAGGTGAGTACCCATGCGCCTGGGTTTCAGTTGATCTGTTATGTTTTTTTGCATTATTTCATATTGGCCAAATTAGCCACCAGCAGCATAAGTGGTCACAGTACAATGTGCGCCTCGACTACAGGATTATAGGTGGGGAATACCTGACAGCTACACCAGGGTGATGGAATCGATAATGTGCTAATTTCGCCAACCTCTGGGAGTTGACTAGCATCTAAATCTGTAATTTGGGAAGTTTACTGACGTGACAAGCACCATGGATACCATATGGGTCTTTTGCGGCTTATCTTGGCCCTTAATTGGCATTGAAATATTTCTCACTGGACATTAGATATTCATTGTTAGAGCACACAACACATGCCCAGCGTACGTTCAACAGAAACAAGTGCCGAAGAGGCATGAAATTAGTTTAATCCGAGATGATACAGAATACTTATATTAGGATATCTATCTATCTATATCTTTATATATATATATATATATATATATATATATATATATATATATATATATATATATATATATATATATATATATATATATATATATATATATATGTACACATACATGTCCTTATTTGCTATAATTTAGGTTTTGGAGTAGATATCTTACGTTTACGATTAAAAGTATTGGTATATCTTCATTCAATATCTTGTACTGACTTCCACTTTTTCACTGTCTGTTGCTTTCTTGAAGATAATGAAATGGGGTTTATGTGTGGTTATACTATCATTGTGTTCTCTACTGTTTAGTCAAAGAGTAAAGTGCGTTATTGTCACACGAATCGTTGCCATGGTTTTGAGAATGTGTCGTGTTCGACGGACTGCCATCTAGCGGTGATGGGTAGGGATTAGATCACGAGTCTCTCAGGAGGCACAATACCTTACAGGAAACAACCCAGAACAAGTGAAGAAAACATACCTTCTACTTGCTTGAAATAGCTAATTGATCGAAGGCTAATTGTTCCTCGTCATACAAAAAGGTCTGAACTTGTTTGGAAAAAGGCCTTTTCTATCGTGGACGCCTAATGGATATTACAGTATTTCTATCCTGAACTTTTCCGTTTTCCCTCTCCATAAAAGCTCTACCACCATCTCTTCATATTGATCTGTATATTCTTAAGAGGGATTAGGAAGAGACAGCAATATGAGTGATCATGCTTGAAACTAGACTTTTTATTACAGATATCTTCCCATTTATAGTCAACTTTCTTCTTTTTAATTATCTTATCATATTTTTCATTCTTGGTAATTTTAATTTACAGTTAATATCTGTTATATTTTGTATTTTCCTAACATTAAACTGTATGCATGCCTAGTTGCATGAACTCATCTGTCCATTCTAATTTATCATCTCCAAGTGTATTCATCCTACTGTCCCCTCTCCCTCTGAGCTGTACTACTTTTTTCTATATTCACCTTTAAACCAGATACTGAATGGAAATATTTCACCTTTTATGAGATGTTTAAGTAACGTAAGTTTCAATGTCGTAATTATTGCTGATTAAGTTTGACTTTCTACGCCAGTGCTCACACAACGTAACGCGGTATCTATGCTATACCCGATATATATATATATATATATATATATATATATATATATATATATATATATATATATATATAGATATATATATAAATATATATATATATATATATATATATATATATATATATATATATACACACACACATATGTATATATTTCATTGTATGTGTATGTATTGCACCGATCTTTCGCGCTCACCATTGCAGTAAATAATGTAAGGGTATAAGGCATATGAGAAATTAGCCATTGACTTAGAGTTGGTTAGTCAGTTTCCCAGGATACTCAGTTTCCTCCGTCAGTCACGGTTAAGCACTAACATGGCAAACTTTGCAAAATTAACCTTAAATTGACAGATAGTTAACGGAATTACAACTTAATACCTAGCAATAATTTGATACAAAATGCTTGGTAAATGTTTATTCATCTGTACCAATGTGTCTATATATTGCCCTTTTTGAACCACGGTTTATACCTGAAAGATCTGTCCAAAATTAGGATTGTATGTGCTACAATCTTAGTCTGCACTGAGACTATAGTCCAACTGTGCAACGTTTTACCACGTACATCCAAACTACCGTTAGTATTACAAGTATATGTACCATGCCGAAAATTTCTAACTATGGATAGATATGTCATTAAAACAGTGACAGAAAAACCAGTTTGGTAATGAGAGTCACGGGCCTACTTTTGCCCACTTTTTTCGGCTAAGTACATAAATGTTTATTATACATATTGATTTCACTTAATGATCGCATGTTTCTCATTCTGGATGTTTATATCAAAGACATATGTCGACTAATGCTTAAACATCACTGCCCAATCGGCATGTATCTCCTGGGTGTATTTCTACACTGGAAACAACACGACTCTGATAAGAGTAGGAGATTAGCTACTATGCTGTAACATCAGCTAAAGACCTGCATGAATTCCTGCCCATCTCAAGTGGGTCTTTAAGATATTGAATAGGACAGCAGGAACACGAGTTTTCCATCATTCCCCTTCGAGGGCCCTCATCAGAGGCTACGTTCCGCCGCTGCAACTAGAACATGTTCTCTTTCCTCTCTGCAGACTGCACGCTGACTGACTGCTAGCTCAGAAATAACACAGAGATCAGAGTAAACACACCCTAAATCAGACATCGGAAAGGGTTAATGGATATATTCTATAAGTATCCATCCATCTAACTACACACACACACCCATGTATATATATATATATATATATATATATATATATATATATATATATATATATATATATATATATATATATATATATATATATATATATGAAATTTGTCATACACATATATAATATATATATATATATATATATATATATATGTGTGTGTGTGTGTGTGCAAATTTGACATTATTGCCACAATATATGTATTTGCAAAATAATTATTGGAAGGCACAGGCCGAGGCGTTCCTATTAGATGTTTAGATACAACTCGAATATAATACCAAAGTCTGAATGATTAAAGATATGATGTGCCCAGGTGTGAATCCCAGCCGTGCATGCGAGGAATTTGCCAGTGACTTAGGGTTAGTTGCTTGTTTCACCAGGCAGTCCGCTTTCCTCAACCACTTAACACAGGACATTACTGGTTTGGCCTATACATGGAAGAAAAAGTGACGATAATGATAATTTCAAATTCAAAATATGAGATTTTATTGCCGGATTGCTTCTGTGTCCCTGGTTCTTACTATGCACCTTAGATGAATAAAAAGAAGTGGATATAAAACCAGCCGGTCAACACAAACAACCAGGCTGCGGCGAATAGACCAAAAGTTACGTTCTGTGCATATTGGTGCGCAGCTTTCTCTGTACTGTAAACGGTACGAGAGCCCTCATTGGTCTTTGTCACCAGTGACGGCATTCTGAGGTCAGATTCGAGACCTCATTGCATATTCAGGCCTTCACTTTAGTGCATATAGTAATTGGGCTCTCGCTACACATCCATTCTTTTTATTCATCTAAGCTATGCTCTGCTGCCGCTGCTGCTGTTTGTGAGGACATGTCTGCTTCTGTCACTCGTTCTATTGATTTTGGTTCTTCTTCAACTATTGTCAGTTCAGTGCTGCATTATCATGTGACCACACACGATGCGAATTACGATAATAGTGACGCCTAGAATTTCTTTGCCCCTATTCTAGATTCCTACTGTGATTCCACTTACTCTACTGGCAATGCTTCAGTGGATGTTTGTCTACATACTTTCAATGCTTCACATTTTGCAGAATCTGATAAAAATATACTGTTTCTTTTCATTAAAGTTTTGCTGGTCAACTCTACAAGATAGAGGCACGGTTAGATTTGCTTTACGTTCATATATATATATATATATATATATATATATATATATATATATATATATATATATATATATATATATATATATATATATATATATATATATATATATATATATATATATATATATATATATATATATATATAATATTACGATTCGCTAATATGGGAAAATGGATCAATTCGCTAAATTTAAGCACGCCAATATTTCGAACTTTACAGTATAAATATATATATATATATATATATATATATATATATATATATATATATATATATATATATATATATATATATATATATATATACTAGTATATATATATATATATATATATACTAGTATATATATATATATATATATACATATATATATATATATATATATATATATATATATGTATATATATATATATATATATATATATATATATATATATATATATATATATATATATATATATATATATATATATCATTTAAGTTTCCATGGAAGCATAGCTTTCCTAAAATTACTGGTCTCAGGTGGAAGTCTAATATTACAGGACTTTTCATCATTTCTCGTTTTTGCGGAGAGCTCCTGATCTGGCCTTGTAACTAATTGACATTCCGTGGCCGTCGCAAGCACTATCAATTTACAGCACTTGAGACCGCCGTGATCCCGCGAGAGCCTGGGAGAGGTCACGTGATCTCCTCATCAGGTCACAAAAGTGATGGTGAGGAGGGGAGTTATCCTGACCCTCGGAGGCATAGTCAATGTATTTTGCAAGCAGGATCTAAAGATTAAAGATCCAAACTCATGTTCACGAAAGTTACCAACAATGTATTCATCCACTATCATCTCATTTTGCCATATGAACCATGTTTTGACGTAACTGTAAACAATTGTAGATTTAACCCGTTAATATTTAAAGTTCTTTAAGCAATTGTTGTCTAGATCGATCTACGAAACTATCCCCAATATCATGGAAATTAAAAATACTCTCATGAATTGTTTGAGGTAGAGTTGTTTGCAATCTTCTAATCAACATTTCACCTTCAAATATCTCCCATTATGCTTTCACCTGTAAGATTTCATCAACATTATCAGGCATCTTTCAGCATCTGTGAGCATTATTGGGTATCATATAATGTTTTTCTTCTCATTTTATGTATACTATATTTAGCATGTATTAGAGTGTGTTTTTTAAAAGTTATATTCTTATGTATGCAATTTTTAGCGCAAGTTACAGTCAATACATATACATACATGCATTCACTATGCTTCCGAGGGGTAGGATATGTCCTCTACTGGAAGGTTATTCAGGTCCAGTGCAGGACTAGTAACTGTCTTCGCTAGATTACAACTGGAAGCCCATGAGCAGTGTTTACCACTGTGACAGCCTCGGCGCATTGACACGCGTGTCGAGGTGATCGATTGCACTAGTTGCACAGAGAATTCTGCCAGATTAAAGAGTACGTGTTACAAGCCCTAAGGTACTGACAGCTCGGCATGGATTGCTTTAAAACAAGCTTAAATATTCTAAACCCGGTTTTCTCCCTTGCTTTTTTTCTACTCAATCATACCCTCTTCCTCTCAAGAGAAAATCCACTTTAATTGCTTTCGAATATTTCATTTTAAAAATTGATGCCCAAAACTTGAAACATGCATTATTATTAAGTCGCTGCATTTCATTTTAAGCAATGGTTTTTTATCGGCGAGCAACATACCCCTAGAATAATTGTCTATTTAAATTTCTCCGTCATGTGACATTCTCTCAGGAACATGCGATTGACAACCTCGAAACAAAAATCTTTAAATTAATTTTTTGTCGTCAATCATACTACCAGTGCAGGGATTTACTTGTGTAGTCAGGAGCCTATAGTGTAGGACAACCGAAGAACCCTGGGAAAACCAACGCCTCACCCGAATTTGGTCCTTAGTGGTAAAATATAGCGAGCTGTCATTGCGCAACCCATCAGACCACTCGGCTATAGGGGCAAAACCTTTTTTGAAAAAATAGATTTCAGCTTTATTTGGGATTTTGCGCTCCAAAGTGATATCAAGTAAGTTCCTCATACATGGCATATTTTCTCATTCCAATAACGTGTAGATGTTGGCGGAGTATACTGCATGGATTTAAAGCAAAAACCCTCTTGACAAGGACTTTAGACGAAGCCTTGTCGTCAGATTGCTTTGTGCAGTTCTGTAGCCAGGATAAGGCATGTTATTGCTATGGATCGGAAAGTTTTATAATGAAAAATGCAGGTGAACAGAATCGATCCACATTGCCTTTAAAAGATTTCATCTCAAAGTCTTAAAGACAAAATGGCATGACTGTCTTGCGTAATTGTAGTCTGAAGAATAAGTCACTTTACAAGCCTCTGGAACAGGAAGCTTATACGCCAACGTTATTGTGCCATCGGCTTTCCCGCTCTGACACAATATATTGTTCCATTTTTGCATTATGTTACATAACGAGACCCACCTCTACTTATGCTGCTGTCGCAATGAACCCTGGCAGCAGACAGGGAGGAAGAGTACCTTCCTAGCTAGTCTACCATGACGGACAAAGACAAAACACTCCAATGATTTATAGCACAGTGGTTTACCTGTTACTACCGTGTACTGGCTAATGGCCGGATCAGTGACGTTCTCATCGTGGCAGAGCCTATATATTGTAGGCCGTTATACCTGTTATGAAATGTTTGAAACGAACCATTGTTTTGAAAAGCAGTTTACAACCAGAGTTCTTTGAAGTCGTTACAGTGTCAACATTTAGATTCTGCACTAAATGCCTGTGAAGCCAGCGCATGATACACGACCGCACGTCCGCTTGTGACCCAGTTTCTTGGGCATTAATGCATGAATGACCTCACAACTGAACGTAGCTTTGATTCACAAGCTACGTGTTTGATTGGTGTGTTTTGCTTACTTTTTCGACGTTAGCCATGGGTGTTTATACAGCCAGGCAAAGGCAGAGGTCCGGTCGACTGGTGCAGTAATTAAATGCCTGCACTGTAGCACAGTGGTTTACCTGTTACTACCGTGTAATGGCTAATGGCCGGATCAGTGCCGTTTTCATCTCAGTGGCAAGGACCCTATATCGTAGGCAGTTATACCTGTTACGAAATGTTGGAAACGAACCACTGTTTTAGAAAGCAGTTTACAACCAGAGTTCTTTGATGTTGTTACAGTGTCGGAATTTAATTTCTGCTCTGAATGTGTGTGCAGCCCGGGCATGATACACGACCGCACGTCCGATTGCGAACACTTTCCTGGGCTAGAATGCATGGACGACCGCACAACTGAACGTAGCTCTGATTCACAAACCACGTGAATCATTGAGGTGCTTGGCGTATCTTTTTCGACACGTTATCCCTAGGTATTTGTACAACCAGGCGCTGACAGACGTCCGGTTGACTTGTGCAGAAATTGAATGTATGTACTGTAGATGGTAAGCAAGTGGTACACAATACAATACAATACGAAAATGACACCTGTCTGTCAAGAAATATTAGGACTGCACTATCGTTTTAGCAGTTTTCAAACCGAGTCGTTTGTGATAGATTACAGTAACATGAAACACGTAATGACACATGCCTTTTTGTGAAATAGAGGAACATCACTTTTGCATTAGAAATCAGCTTTCAATCAGAGTCTTTTGATGTTGGTTATAATAAAATGTCACACGAAAATAATACCACTCTGTCGTGAAATGTTGGGACAGAACTATAGTTTTAGACAGCAGCTTTTCAATTAGATTAGTTTGATGTTGACGGTAATAAAGTGTAACAAGTATTAACCGGAAACTAAGAAATGTTGGTAGAATGTTTCATCCAAAATAATTGGATAATGACTGCCAGTGAGGTAAAGCAAGAAAATCATCTTTGCTGGTCACACCTTGGTGTCACATCTAGAGGATTGAATGCATCTTTAAGTAATTATATGTGACAACAGCATTACACGATACCTAGGGCTAGGATAATAAAAGCTGGTCGTTAAAGTGGATTTGAAGGAACGTATAGGATTACACACTCCGTTAATGTATCAACTTGATTCTGGTAAGTCGCCAAGACAGCAAGATTCCTTCACGAATTCAAAAAGTGTTACACATCGAACTGACCTTACTAATTTAAGAAAGGTTTTTGAACATGGGTACATTTAAATTTTGGCACCTAAGATATATTATTTATAGGAAAGTTTTGCCCCAAAAGTATGTGTAAACACATTAAGCGGTTTTCTAATTCCTAAGCCGATTTAAAAAATGTGTACTATAACATCTCAGCGAAAAATGATATAATGACACCACGTTATGAACAAAGAAAACAAAAAATTGTTAAAAAAGTAGTAATACACTTATTTACATATCCTAGTTATAAAACATCTGGTAGGTAATGGAATTATTGTGATGTTTATAAGTATATCATAGACTGTAAATTTACATTCATATTAACAATAAGAAATTTACTGGATATGGGAACAGAACAAGATTTAAAGTAGGAAAAGTGATACCGTTAGATATGGACACCTGAAGATTTGGTAATCTGCCTTTGAATAAATGTAGAGCTACACCGACAACTTTAATCCTAATGCTGTTGGTGGCTAATTTGGCCAACTTAAAGTGATGCAAAAACCCTGTAAAATGACTGACACCATGGTATATGGGCACTCATTCGTGAGTTCTCAATGAGAGCTATCCAATGAATTATAACATGACAGGGTTTAGGTGTTTTTCAAAAATCGTTGTATCCTAATGCTTTGCACGAAAGTGACCTCAGCATTGGAAGGCTTAAGGTAGTTCTAGATGAGAGACGAAGTTCTTCCTCGTCATGCCTTCCTTTAAGAAGCAGCTATAATGAAGTCAAGGCGAGATTAGCATTATTGTAGGACTGTACGATGTATTGCGCCTCTGCTGCCGCGATCAAAGCAGTGCAGCAGTCGTTGGGCAGGTAATTGTACCTTCCTGTTTTATCGCTGCACTCCTTATGGCCGGTCATGCCTCGGTAAATCGTTGCTGCTCAAACATGCTCTGCCTGTATGCATGATAGAAGACCTTTCTCTGCCTAGTTGTTGCAACCGAAGACTAACTGATAAGGGATCGCATGTATGATAAGTTGCTTCCTACCGTCTTTGATCCAGGCCTTTGTGAAAGGATGCTAAATCACTTAAAGATATATTCTCTAAATAACCATGTTTAAGGTATGTTATACATGTATAGACCATTTGCAAGGCGTTCTGATAATTGGATATAATTAGCATTTTCTCACTCGATTTTCAAGAGAACTCTTCACTTCTCGTTTCTTTTGGGTTTGGCTGCAGTTTACTGGAATGTTGTGTGTGTGTGTGTGTGTGCAACTACTGTGCACGGACTTTCTCAGACCAATATGCTCGAGCTGCAAAAGTGGCATTGATGAATTAACTAGACTTTGCCTGATAGATGGTCAAGTATTAGATTTGAACCCAGATTAGCATCGAAGTCTTTCTTTTTATCGGATTACTAAGGGCATTGTCAGTGCACAGCATGGCAAACCTGCCCCCAGTGGTTACCGTGCCAGACAGACAACGTGTTTGGTATTCCTCTGAGTGTCTGATTGGCTACTTGAGCTTCTGTGGGTGAGTAGAGACGCACGTGTTTTTTTTATCGAGGTCACCTGAGGAATCTCAATAGGCTACACCCCAATAACTCCAATCATTTACAATCTCAGGTGAAACCTGCAAGGATATTAAACCCAATTGATGCTGTAATCGTCAATTTTAGTAATATCTAATTCTAATGGGATAACTCAACAGAGTCACATGCCTCGAGTTAAATAATTCATGATAAATTAAATCGCTTAGTAATATATATATATATATATATATATATATATATATATATATATATATATATATATATATATATATATATATATATGTATATATATATATATATATATAGACACACATACACACACACATATATATATATATATATATATATATATATATATATATATATATATATATATATATATATATATATATATATATATATAGACATACATACACACACACACATATATATATATATATATATATATATATATATATATATATATATATATATATATATATATATATATATATATATATGTATATATATATATATATATGTGTTGTGTGTGTGTGCATCTATTGTCCACGTATTTTCTCACACCAATATGCCAGTCGAGCTGCAGAAGTGGCATTGATGAATTAACTGTACTATGGCTGATAGATTTTCAAGTATTAGATTTGAACCCAGATTAGCATCGAAGTCTTTCTTTTTATCGGATTACCAAGGGCATCGTCAGTGCACAGCATGGGTAACCTGCCCCCGGTGTCTACCGTGCCAGACAGACAACGTGTTTGGTATTCCTCTGAGTGTCTGATTGGCTACTTGAGCTTCCGTGTGTGAGTAGAGACGCACGTGGTTTTTTTATCGAGGTCACCTGAGGAATCTCAATAGGCTACACCCCAATAACTCCTATCATTTACAATCTCAGGTGAGACCTGCAAGGATATTAAACCCAATTGATGCTGTAATCGTCAATTTTAGTAATATCTAAAAAAAATCTAATGGGATAACTCAACAGAGACACATGCCTCGAGTTAAATAATTCATAATAAATTAAATCGCTTAATAATAATAATATATATATATATATATATATATATATATATATATATATATATATATATATATATATGTATGTATGTGTGTGTGCATCTATTGTCCACGGATTTTCTGAGACCAATTAGTCGAGCTGCAGAAGTGGCATTGATGAATTAACTATGGTTGACAGATAGTCAAGTATTAGATTTGAACCCAGATTAGCATTGAAGTCATTCTTTTTATCGAATTACTAAGGGCATTGTCAGTGCACAGCACGGTAAACCTGCCCCCAGTGGTTACCGTGCCAGACAGACAACGTGTTTGGTATTCCTCTGAGTGTCTGATTGGCTGCTTCAGCTTCTGTGGGTGAGTAGAGACGCGCGTGTTTTTTTTATCGAGGTCACCTGCAGAATCTCAATAGGCTAGACCCCAATAAGTGGTCTCGTTTACAATCTCAGGTGAAACCTGCGAGGATAACCAATTCGATGCTGGACGCATTAATTTAAGTAATATTTGAAAAAAACAAAAACAGAAATACATGCTTCGAATTAATTTGTTCATGATAAATTAAATCGCGTTGTCATCATACTACAGTGCCGACATTTAATTCCTGCAGTAAATGCATGGGCATCCCGGGTATAATACACGACCGCGCACCTGATTGCCACCCAGTTTCCTGGGCATGGATGCACGGATGATCTCACAACTGAGAGTAGCTTTGATTCGCAAGCTGCGTGGGTCATTAATGTGCTTGGCTTATTTCTTTGACATGTTGTACCTGGGTGTTTATATAACCAGGCACTGGCAATTGTCCGGTTGACTGGTGCAGGAATGTAAATGTCTGTAGTATATTTCCATATGTATCAAAACGTGTGTAGGCTGCAAATTGAATTTGTTAACGTTATTCAATCTAATAGCAGGGTCCCAATACGCATAGCCTCTTATGGCGAATCTCCATTTTGAAAGTATTTCAAGGAGGAATACAAATCAGAACCCATGGAATGACTCTCTTGAGATCTCTACCTAGATGTATTTTATTCAGAAGCTACTTTCAAAAGTGCACTATATCGAGATTACCTTTCAGAGGTTTCTAAGGCTAGCTTGGTTAATCTCTCTAAAAGATAGACGTACGCTTGGCCTGCCTAGCGCGTAATCACCGCATTGTCCCTGCTCCGTGGGGTGGAGAATTTGTAGAGACCAGTGTCTCAGACAATCTTACGCGTATACTTTATGTCTGCAAGCCAGACACCATGGCCACGCCCAGTGTGAAGCAAAGTGGCGTACAAGTCAATCAGAGTGCTGACAGGCGTGGGGTCATGCGTTCAATTCCCAGGCGGAAATAAAGGGAGCCCCTTGCTGAAGTGCTTCTTTTCTTGCTGAATTAGATTTGGCATATCGAAGCCTACAGTGCCAACATTCAATGCCTGCACTAAATGCGTGTGAAGCCCGGGCATAATACACGACCGTATGCATTATTGCCACCCAGTTTCCTGAGCATGGATGAATGGATGACCTCACAACTGAACGTAGCTTCGATTCGTAAGCTACATGGTTCATTGATATGCTTGGATTGTTTCTTTGACATGTTATCCATGGGTGTATGAACAACCAGGCGCTGACATATGTCCGGTCGACGGGTGTAGGAATTAAACGTCTGTACTCTAGGGCATGTGTACTTAAGTAACTTTTAGAGATGGAATTAAGTTTGGATAATACTACCAAGTAACTTGGACTTAGTGACTAAGAAGGTAAGACTCCCTACGTCTAGATTATTTACTCATTCCCATCTGAAACATACACACCGCTTGACGTACGGAAAAAATGTTGATATCAAAGGTCTGTTTCGAAAATTATTTGATTTCAAGTATTCTCATTTGATGTTTGATTTTTCTCCTGAAAACCAATAAGACAGTGAGAGGTAGTCATCCATGATAAATAGAAAAACCCAAGAAGGCTATTGATATTTCTATGCATTGATTCAAGCTACCATTTAAGTCAGACACTGTTAATTAGATTGTCACGTACAGTACAGTACAGACATTTAACTCATCAGTCGACCGGACGTCTGACAGTGTCTGGCTGTACAAACACCCAATCGATAGCATGTCAAAATATAAGTCAAGAACACCAATTACCCATGTAGCTTGCAATTCAAAGCTGCGTTCAGGTGTGAGGTCATCCATGCATCCATTCCCCGGAAACTTGGTGCTAATCGGATGTGCAGTCTCGTATTATGTCCGGGCTGCCCACGAATTTCGTACAGGAATTAAATCTCGGCACTGTATGGTTGGGTGGCAGTTAACTAACCAACACAGGACCTTCATGTACGGGTGTGCATTGCAAATGGTAGTTTCCCCGATACAGTCGGATAGTTACCAAATGAGTATTTTTAGTAGGAAACCTACATCACGCTTAACAATATGACAAAATACCAGAGGAAACAGAACATAACCCATGGCAAAATAAAGAATAGCAATGAGGGTAATTCTGAGCATCAAAAAGAAAGAACTGCAGGCACGTCATCAAATATTACAACAGCTCCGCACTCACTTACACCAAACCCCTGGAGCAGTGCTCGTAGAAATAACCTGCCAAGGGTATCAGTTAACAGAAGCACACATTGTGACCTAAAGTGGCACTTCTATCAATACTATCAAATCCCACAAATGCCATGCCCTACAACCGCGTGATACCTAGAGGTGTTTGACCTTCAGCAGCAGCAGTAGATTAACATCCCTAGACGTTTCAAAGTAGCATGGTCATGGCTGACGAAGCGGCTTTTCTAGGAATAGTGCAGTGAACTTTGGCCATGTCATGTCATGTCATCAGGTGTTACATGTACATGATTGGCTTGGTTTGTTAGCATTTATGTTGCTTTCAATGTCATATCGCAACGATATGCGATCGAAATAATGTATAAAGCTTTAATTTGGAGTGCTAAAAATTCGCTTAACAGCCCTGCTGGATGGCAGAGCGACTTTGTACAAGCAATCAATCTATATATCCATTGCTATATAGATATTTTCTGAAGGATGTTATTTTGGCGCTATCATGGGGAGCGCGAAAATAAAATGCCAGTAAAAATACCACTTATACAGTATAGGGTAATTCATTTTAACCAATAGATGCTTGCAGCGAATAAAAGCAGTGAATTTTGGTGAAATCTTTCGGGCAAAATAATTGTTAGGAGAATAATCAAGGGAGAAATGTCCATAAGAACACTATCGACAACCTCCCTTAAAATATTTTATCATTCCATTCTTAATTCGAAATATGTGGTCAAAGGTATCATAGAACCAGACGACTATCTCTAAAGGAGCTGTTAAACATTGTTATGCCTTAATGGCATTATGAGACTTTCAATCACACATAATGGTGCCTCACCACCCCAATGCTTTCCGTCTTATTGCCGCCCAATAGGTTATGACAGTCTTTCGATATTCTGACGCAATCTTAACTTTTTGCCTTTGAAACTTTTCCGATGAATTTTAAGAAAATCGCATTCAACATACAACATATTTCTATTCAACGCCCCCTTACTATGGTACGCTATGTTTTGTTTTGGGCTTAGTCCGTGAACAATTGTCATCAGGTTCAGTGCCATTCAATACTTCTAAATGGGATAGCTCTTATGGGGAAGTGGTGTGAACTTAATTAGGCATTTGTGGGGCCATCTCAGCTCTTGATGTGCGCTTGACTAGCGCGCAGTGCGTCCCTTGATGGATTATAGCCTTTACTCCTCTAGTTCAATTATCGCCAGCCCATGTGAAGCAGGCACTATCGCCTCTTTATACGCTTACAAAACCCTACAAACTGCTCACAAATTCGATCATTCCCCAACTATCCTTATTCCCAATTTCTATTCTCCGCCATGGACTTTTATTCACCAAAAATTCTCTTCTCACAAAAGAACCGACGTAATGTATTCATTCTTTTTATTCTTGTCTAGGAAGAGGAACCGACATTGTTTCATTAATTCCATTAACCCGGATTTGCGAGGTTGTTTGAGGATTGATATGTCGACATTGGGATTGGATTGGATGGTATCCCATTATATCACCAAGGCCACAGCCTAATGTAAACACGAAGCTCTGCCTGAGAGACTGGTGGTCCCAGGAAAACATTAGGCCCTGCAGAGCTAAATCCTTGGTTAAATCTATCCGACATGACCACACTAATACTGCGACCCTAAATAACGCTATTCCGGGCACGGTTGCACGATCTTGCTAGTATAAGTGGATTGGATGAATTAAGTAGTGATTTCTGACTCTGTGGTTTAAGAGTGAATACTTCATTTAAACCCATCCCTGACTGTAGCACCAGAAAGAAATATCTTTCTGTTTAGGTAACATAGTTTTTACCAAGTATTATTTTGAAAAATAAAAACAGTTAGAGGATCAGAACCCAACCAATACTATCCGTCAAATATTTTGTGTTATTAATCTTTATAAGATGTTTTCAAAAGTGCGATAGAACCGAACACTTTGTCAAGGCGGCCTACAAGTCATGGATGGGTTAAACCCGGCTGTTTGAACAACATAGTTTGACCTACAGAATCTTTATCTGCATATCTCATACAGTACATACATTTAAGTACTGCATCAGTCGACCGGACGTCTGCCAGAGCCTGGTTGTTCAGACACCTATGGCTAGTAGCTAACATATCAGAAAAATAAGCCAAACACATAAATGACCCACGT
>OZ012691.1:5076891-5079391 GCA_963942565.1 Maea johnstoni | reverse complement strand
CATTTAGCATTTCAAAAGACTGCTACATGTATGAACAAAACATTCCAGTAAATCTTTGTTAGAAATGGTTCTTAGTCTACGGTAAGTAATGAACACGTGCCGACCTTTCTTTTGGAAATTACTCACTCTTGATCAATAGAAAGTGATTAGGTGATGTTTCCTAGTTTTTATAGGATATTTGTGCTTGGAAAATCATGCTCTAATGACAGGCTGATTAATTGGGAGTTCACTAATGGAAAGGCACCAAAACATGGAGTATACAGAGATTAACTACCATAAACGTCAATACTAACACTTCCAATGCTGAGGCAACGTTTGACCAAAGCACTAGGACGCAAAGATTTTTGAAAACCATCTAAACCCTGTCATGTTGGTATTCATTGGATAGCTCTTGCTGAATACTCTCATATGAGTACCCTTGAGCCAGGGTTTCAGTCATTTCTTAAAAAGATTTTTTTGCATCATTTTATTTGGCCAAATTAGCCACCACCAGCATAAGAGTTAACTAGAAAACTAACCCTAGGTGCAAACTAGGCTCGGCTTGGATATAGAACAATAATAGAGGGCAATATTACGTAATACCCACATACAAAGACAAGCAGATGGGCAACGTAAAGGAAATAAATTACCAGGTCTTTACAAATATTCACTTAATTTAAGCAGGAATGTATAACGAATATATAATGAAATGGCAACATATCTATTTGGACATTACTTGTTTCCTAACTACAATTTTCATAACTATTTGGTTGATGCTATGACTATAGTATTCATAATACATTGTAAAATAAAAAGTCATGCACGTTTTTGCAGACGTCAGACTGGGACAATAGTGTACATTCTTTGTGTCCCTGGTGGCGAAAGGGGGAACTGAAATTTCTTGGAAATTGCACTGCAACAAGCCTTGCTGCACTATGCAGTGAAAACAATGATATGTAATTAAGAGTTCCTGCCCCTTTCTTTACCTCGCAGCGCCTGGGGGATGATGAGATATATATGGGTTAGAAAGAACTGCTATTGTACAGCAACGCCAGGAAAGGTGTTAATATTTGAATGTTTGTACATGTGTCGACTGGGAATTGTCCTTATTATCGATTTCTCTTCCTCTTCATTTACAGATGCAGCTAGTGGAAAACTAATACTTTATCTATATTCATATGCTGGCGTTATACTTTCAAGTTCTCTTAAGACACACCTACTTTCATTATCTATACAGTAGTAGAAAGTGGAAAATGAAGAAACTATATATATATATATATATATATATATATATATATATATATATATATATATATATATATATATATATATATATACATGTATATATATATATATATACATATATATATATATATATATATATATATATATATATATATATATATATATATATATATATATATATATATATATATATATATATATATACATATATACAGTTTAAGATGCCAATGTGAAAAGACCCCTATCATAAGAGAAGGAAGTCTTCAGTCGTCCATGATTGGTCATTCTTAAACGTTTGCATTGCGTGAGGCAAATTCCTGAATGATTAGGAATTCCGTCCATTTATCTCTATCACAATGTTCATTATCAAAGAGGAGATTTATTATTTCTCTTAGACACGTAAACATGGACTACCCTTTTAGCAAAATCGATAGAGCTACTTTTTCAAAGCGTCCTGAAGAATTTTCATATCACAGTCCAACTTGTTTGTTGGGATTGTCCTTGGAATACTCATTTTCAGTGGCCTAAGCTTCGTTACGATGACATCTTTGCCGTCAAGCAACGCTCAGTCTGATAAAGCTTAAACGAGCTAAACCAATAAATAACTCCATCTGTCTTATTACCATTAGTGTAACGGATTGGGAGAGAAAGCCTCACAAAGTATTTTTCGATGTTTGATGCTATTTTCTATAAATCTAATGCACGGGCGAGTCTTACGAGGCGTTTTAAGAGATTAAAACGAAAAGTTCTTTAAATGAAATTTCGTGAGTGTTTTTTATGGAAACCAAAGAGACGTGTGGGTCTTCCTGTAGGATCGTTCAGAGATAGCTAGTGAGAAACGTAGCTATATAGCATCGTATATATAGCATTTATACAGATATAAATATCTGTGTTAAGAAGTAAGCACGGGTACAAATATCGAAAAAATCTCAAACGCCGTTCTGTGTTTTCATTATCCATCTACTTTTTCAAAGAAATATTTTGTTGATCTAGAATACATCAAATCTATGGTCTCCGTGTCATATTGTGTTGGAAGCATATTACATTCAAACTCTCCCTACAGTTCCGACATTGATTTCATCCACTGAATACGTGGTAAGCCCGGGCATATAACACGGCCGCACGACCGATTGCCATCTAGTTTTCTGGGCATGGATGCATGGATAAGCTCACAACTGAACGCGCGTCGATTTGCAAGCTACGTACATTGTAGGTCATTGATGCGTTTGGCTAGTTTTGTTCCAAGTTGTCAGATCATGTATTTTACTCCGAGGGT
>OZ012691.1:5024391-5071891 GCA_963942565.1 Maea johnstoni | reverse complement strand
CTTAGTAAACGTTAATCTCACACTTCGTTTTTCCTAGACCAGCCGGATACTCTATGCTGGTTCGTGATATTTACCTGTTTCCGGCCTTGATCTCAATGCATTTCCGCCGCTGAGTCTGTCCATGTCCAAGTAACTATGCTTTAGTTGTTGTCGTGGTCCGCATATGCTTTTCACACGCTAACGTCCTGTGGCCTTATATGTGTTAGTAATATATGGTTAGTGTTTTGTTTGTTTTAGTTTTCTTTTTGTTTATTTGTTCACAATTTTTAACATTCGTATGTTCTTTGATTTGTATCTTCTTTGATTCATGAGTATATGTATGCTTTTGTAACATAACAGGACTGACAAAACTCCAAATATTTAAAGTGCAGAAGTGAGGCATTACTGGAAAACCATTGCTTCTAGCGAAGTAGTTAATACTACCATACAATGAGACTCATTTGTTTGGAAATTTCCAATTTGTCGCGTTTTGTGGAAAGTGTTTCTTTGCAAGTTTGATTGCCTTGTTTAGATTTTGCTGGAGATATATAACTTGCTGTGAGTAAACTTGAATGTACTGTTTAGTGTTAATGCGTTTGCTACGCAGGGGGGAGGGCAGGGCCGAGGCAACTTATCACGCTGTTTATTGCCACTGGGGCCACAGTGACTGCCATGGCATCAACACCACAGCCACAAGGGGAATACCTTCTTCAGTGTTACAAGCAAACATGGGTAGGCATGAGCAGATAAGTCCACACGTTAGGTCAAGGGAGACACTAAACCCTTCAAGACCCCTTACAAGTCAGCTGTGAGGGAGCAGGCCCTGCTTAATGAGCTGTCACTGCTGCTCTGTAGGATGGAAACAGAGATCCCCACAAGAGAATAGATATGTCACACTTGCAGAATATCTTAATGAAAACGCTCCCTATGGTGCATACGCCAAGGCAAATGCGCAGCCCAAAGCATACGCTCTTCAATTGATTTTAACCATTCATGTTATTCAAGTTGACGTAGTTTCTAAGAAAAGAGAAATTACATATTCCGTCCCCAACTTAGTTAGATTCATGCCTTTAGCACCTGGAGACATTGTCAGTTGATGTTACACACTTATGAAATTAACTTAAATGGCCTATAACCTGCAGTGCAGACATTGAATACCTGCACCAGTCATCCGGGCGTGTGCCTGGATGTACTCGTATATGTACCTGCAGCTCATCTTCGTGAAACACACCCAACCTGCAGCTCCACTGCACAGTGTATCATAATGGGCTCAAAACAGGTAATTACAGTAAAGATATTTGCCGTTACGGTCGACCGGACGACTGGTAGAGAGTTGCGTGGGCAGGTGGAACTGCAGGAAGGAGGTACTTTGTCATGCGCACAGCACAGATATTTAATACTTATACCAGTCGACCTGACGTCTGCCAGTACCTTGTTGTACAAACACACATAGATAACGTCAAAAAATAAGCCAAGCGCATCAACGACCCACGAAGCTTGCAAATCAAATCTACGCTCAGTTGTGAGGTCATCATGCATCCATGTCTAGGGAACTGGGTGGCAATCGGGCATGCGGTCGTCTATCATGCCCAGGCTGCCTACGCATTTAGCGTAGGAATTAGATGTTGCCACTATATTCATGACCAATTCACATGCGTACTTAAGATTTCTTAAGTACGTGGCTGTTTCTGTTCCCAGGTACCCGGGTGGAAATCGGGCGAGCGGCTATGTAAAAAGCTTGGTTTGCACGCACATTTAGTTCAGGAATTAAGTGTCTATACTGGACCTAGTAAAGACGGGTTAGTCAGAATCAATAGCTTCACCCAACAGGCTATGATCCTGTAACGTTACAGCATAACGACCTGATTTGCCAGCATCGTTATGATGTTCTCATACCCTATTTGCAGTATTGTGATACCTTAAGCGTCTATAGTGTCCAAGAAAGTGGCCCTACAGTGTACGTTTAGTAGACCCAACATATGTTTTACGTTGCCTTTTTATTACAAGGCTATGAATAATAGTGTTAGTCTCATCAATTACAACACCCAATCGACATATACTCTTCTACAATAATGGGCCAGTAATTGGCTCTGATCTGTCTGGCTTAGTGCAGAACCTATCTTTTCCAACAAATTCCTTTCCATTTTGTACTTCTTAATTACATTTTAGGCATGGTGGCACATAAATGATCTTATCGTAGCAATAGTATCATCGTTAAGGGTTGCTGTTCTCCAGAAGTCTTAAAGTCAAACGGATCTCTGCTACTTCAATATCTTTCAGTGGTCCCAAGTTTAAGTCGTACATCCAATAAATGCATACCTTCTGATGGATTTAAAATGCGATATGAATTTAAAAATATGCGTGCTATATATTCCCTGACAAAACGTATCTTGTGTGCAATCGTTTTTGGATCATTTTCGGTTGTTCTAATTGTTGTTGTTGTATTGTACTTTATTGACCGGTCTATAAAGACACAATGTCTTAATTCGTTAAAAGATGTTAAAAGATTTTACTAATAATATTTATTACATCGTAGCATGCCTATATACTCACTAACTCTATTTCCGCCACTCTACATGTAAGGCTATATATTACGCATTTTCGTATTGAATTAATATTTATATATATATATATATATATATATATATATATATATATATATATATATATATATATATATATATATATATATATATATATATATATATATATATATATATATATATATATATATATATATATATATATATATATATATATATATAAATACGTTTCCACAGAGATCGTTGGTCAAACGTTGCCGCTTTTGCAAGGCACTGAGATAAATGCTATGACCTACTTGGGTGCAATGTGAGGCATGCCTGCATCCAAGTGCGTCACAGCCTCTCTCTCATGCATCGTCATCCGTCCATCTTCGTCTGCTGGAGGTCAAGGACGAATATTTGAAAATGCCCTCCAAAATGTATAGCAAAAATTATACGAATATCAACAAGGAAATTGTGAAGAGAATGATAAAAGGGAAAGGATACAGAAAGTGTTATTGCAGTAAAGAATAGCTCACCTAATTACGAAGCTGTCTAATTTTAGAATGCAAAATTAGAATATTTTGAAAATTTCAAAATCATGAACAACTGTCCATCTGAATGTAGTTTTATGTGTTTGTGTGATTCAAAAGAAAATTTAACTTAAATAATGCTTAACTACTTTAACGTGAAAACATTAGCATGCATAAGTTAGAGGTTAGGGTGTCATATCTGTACCTTCATTAAGCCTGGTATCTATTTAAATGCATATTATATATATATATATATATATATATATATATATATATATATATATATATATATATATATATATATATATATAAATATATATATATATATATATATATATATATATATATATATATATATAAATATATATATATATATATATATATATATATATATATATATATATATATATATATATATATATATATATATATATATACTACAAGGGTTTGGCAACGCTACGAAAACAGTAAATCCATAAACATTCCTTCGCGCGACCAATGTTATATGTTGCCTTGCGAATCACACCAAGAGGATGTATATCTGCTGGTGTGCGATAAGGCACTAACATAGGCTAAGTACGTAGTGAATTACGACTATAGACCGTCACCTTACGTAACCACACACACACTCATCCCCGTATTGGTTAGCCCCGGGGCCCTATTGTCACCTAATCACCTCAACTTTAATTGACCTTACACATACACCTGACCCTAACCCAATCTAACATGGCGACCAGTGCACATCCGCCATAACAAGTAGTCCCTATAGGAATGCTCTCCAGTTTAAGTTCACCAGCCTCGTGCATGTAATAAGATTTACCCTTCGAACTAGAATATAAACTACGCATGGAACGAGTGCCAAATTCCTGTCATTTGTTATGGCTTGCGACCAGTGAAGATATGCTCTTTTGTACATATGCCTTGTTGTTTTCCATAAGTGTACCTATGTATGGAAGCAAAAGTAACAACCGACTGTTCTTTGCAAACCCAGTTTCCCAGATATTTTGGTACAAAAATAACTAGGATATCACTAGTATTTTTCCAGTACGAATCATTTTCTTTGATATAGTCACACATTTTGATGAGATTCTGCAAAATCTAATTATGGTCATTACACACACACACAATATATATATATATATATATATATATATATATATATATATATATATATATATATATATATATATATATATATATATATATATATATATATATATAAACACCTGTAGCGATAGTTTTATCTCACAATCATATATGTCACTGTTCACTTCGGTATGAAGTACAAGTGAATGTAATCTCTAGACATGAAAAAGGGTTAAATACCCAACAGGGTATCAAGGAACACAGCACACCTGTGGCTGCCCCGGCTAATAATTTTCATGTTTATAGCAAGAAAAATGGTATTGTGTTGCCTGCTTCTGGCGCTATGCGCGCCGTTGACTTCCCCTGTCTCTTCCTATCCTTATTAACCCTTCACAGTGGAGAGTCCAGATCCTATTATAGCAATAGCGTGCATTTCATCTCAATAGACCGCAGCGCTAAGTGTTAGCAATGGAATACCATATACCACCCCTGAAGCTACCCTCTAGGTGAAAGCAGTTACCATTACTGATAGCATTATCTGTAGTCATGTTGCTGCTGTGACTATGAATCATTTGCCCAGAAAAGATGTGTCTGTAAATCAAAGTTGATAGATAGACCGTGTACAACAATGCCCTCAAGGAGCATCAAAAATGGCACGCATGTAACAATCAAAGTTCTTCTCAATATCAAATGCTATAGTCTATTTAGGAATATGAATGAATGAGGATGGGGGTTTAAGAGCACGTCTGCACACGAAGGCCATGTAACGCCATAAATTATAACCAAAAAAGGGGTATTTTGTCATTGTTGAAGAACAATGACAAGGCACAATAATTCTAGGTGAGAGAAGAAAAAGAGACAGAGCAAGAGCAGACCAAGGAATCGTTTAGAGTAAACGGTATTTACAAGCAAATCTCACAATGTGTATGTGACAGTCACGCAATTTATCAAGCACACATACATACATACATACATACGGAAGTACGTGTGTTTGAGGCAGAAGCGTGACTTTTTGCGCAACCTGACACATAGTACATAGAACACTTTTCATTTGTACAGTCTTGTTTCTTTATATCATGTATGTTTTCCCAGTACTTCCAAATATAAGGAATCTTTTCAGTAATTGCAAAACAAACACTGAACAAACTTACTCTTTTGTGAACGACTGATCAGGACAAAAAGTTCCTGACGGACTATACAAACATGAAAGAAACGGACGGTCCATGATAATAAAAGCCTGTTTAGTGGATTGACAAAATACCAGTGTTGCTGATAGAAGCTATAGTAGTACTGCTAGAACATTTAGGCTTATAAATCGATCACCTCTCGAGCACTAAGGAACTGTATAAAGAGTGTTTTTTTCTAGTCGGCACCATGCTATTTTCGAACACCCTATACTCTGCAGGAAGCCTAGCAGTGGATGAGTAATACCGGCACACCTACTCATGTGCAAAACATGCCGCTAGTTGGTAGCACTCGTATTGGGGGATGATCCCGAACTCCCTACCGATGCACAAGATTGGGTAGATTTAGATTTGGAATTGCGTTTGACGATAATTTTTTTGTCATACAGAGTCTTAAGCGTGACTAACTAGTTGTAAATGGTGGAGATACTATAATCATTATTATTATCATTATCATTATTATTATTATTATTATTATCATTAGTAGTAGTAGTAGTAGTAGTAGTAGTAGTAGTAGTAGTAGTAGTAGTAGTAGTAGTAATATCATATCATTATTCATATACTGATGCTAACTGAATAACAATAAAGTATATCACGAGCATAAAATAACGAACGAAATGCAAACATATTATTAAAAATATTGAATTCAGAGTAACATTATAAAGATAAGGAAAACAAAATCATTACTCTGATATGACATTGATATCTGTCTGTGATTTGTCATCTGATTGTAGAGTTGAGTTCTATGCTTTTCAAGTAACATGTTTCTCCCCTGTACTATACGGAAGTCGCCCCCTGTATATGGCAGGAGGTAGCAGAGGGTTCGATACAGTGTGTGTGTGTGGCATTTTATATTTGATGATCCCACCGCAGCCTCTAGAGCTAACAGCTAACATCGATCTCAATCACCGACACAAATCGCAGCTGGGTGCAAATAACTGATTAGGTGTCGCTCAATTCAACTTTGTCTAGGTTCGAGTCGCAATCGACCCTTGTGTCAACAAATGCGCTAAATCCTAGCGGGGTGGGGGGAACCGAAATGTCAATATAAGCATGGTGTGGCGTAGACTAGCTCATAGTTTTTCATTTGATTAAATATAGATGCTTTTCTAGGTGCTGGTCTCTATCCCATGCTTAATTGTATTGTATTGCATTGCATGTATGGTTGGACAGTCTGCTTAATTGTATTGTATTGTATTGCATGTATGGTTGTTGACTGTCTGTCAAAGGGCAAAAGATAACAATACATGGTACAGAATAAATCAGAATGCAGTAATAAAACAGTAAATACACAGAGAAGAAATCAAGATGACTTATTTTGGAACCACGTGACTATACATACTCGCAATTATTAACATAAGCTTTATATGACCTGTATTAGGATGTACACTATAACTAAAGTAGAACAAAAGGGAGGGGGAACTACTTCTTACTCCTATATTTACGAGTTACTTCATCTGGCTGATGATGATCATCTGGAAAATATCACGGTGACCACCTGGTGTGCAAATTAAAAACTAAATCAGAATACACTCAGTTTTGACTTCGTATAATTTTCATTTTGAATATATAAATGATTACAAATATATTTCTTGGTCTAGGGCTTACCTAGGCGTGGGGATAACGTGGTAGAATGGTGACAACTCAATACGCTACGAATTATAGTCTCGAGGACAAATACCCCAGCAAAACACTCGACATTACAAACACCGATACGAGTCTTTTTATTACATAATGCGACGATACCGCGTAGAGAAGTGTCAACTTGATACGCCACAACTAACCGTTTCACTCTTATACTAGACACCTACTTCGATAGTAAATACATTACTGCAAATTGTTTATTGCGACAAAGTGTGTAGTTTGCGCGGTAGGTTGACATCGACTGTATAATCCTCAATAAAAATTAACTACTTCGACGATTAACACTTTTATAGTACGAATTATATCGTATATAGTCGGAAGATTCAGTTGAACGTTGACAACTCAATACGTCACTAATCTAACCGTCTCAATACGAAAGAGATACTGAAAAAAAAAACACTTTTAAAATGCAAATGGGTGTAGTACAGGCCTCTCAATGTCATGTATGTGGCACATTCATGCAATGAATGGATGGATATCATTAAATGTTGTCCAAACACTATCATATGACCTATTTCTTTGTTTTTACCCAACCTATAACTATCCTCCGTGTGTGTTCCCATTGCCTAATGCATTATGTATTCAATACGTACTTTGAACACATATGTTTCAACAGTTGGTGCCAGCTTCCGGCTGACGAGTCATCCTGACACGGTGTCAGAAATAGAAAGCTCAACGAAAAACAAACAACCCTGCTGCCGGTGACTAGATACATGTAGTACCTACTTTTGCCCCCGCACACTAACAAAGTTTTGAAACAGTGTCTACGAAACCAATGAAGCGGAAATAGGTTCAAGTCATGCCTAGGAAAATCTCGTGATGCATATGAACCTTTAAAGTGCGCAAAAGAACGCCGAACCAAACTTTAAAAGACCAATACACATATGTTTGAGGCATAACAGAAAAAAGGTGGTCTTTTATGGCGTTTATGTCTGAACGTTTACTTAGTATTGCTCTTAAACAATTGGTAGTGTTTTGTTATCATCAGTTGCTTGCTTGTGGGGTCCTTAACCCTTCTGCTGCTATTGGCTAATTGGTTAATACGAAACTATGCAAAACACTGAACAATGACTGAAACCCTGGCTCATGGGTACTCATCTGAGAGTACTCATGGAGAGCTTTCCCATAAATACCAACATGCAAGGGCTTATATGTTTTTCAGAAATCATTGTGTTCTTGTGCTTTGGACGAAAGTAGCCTCAGCATTTGAGTCACATACATGCATGGCGGATTCTACGCGCGACTGGTGTCTAAAGGGTTAACGACCACATATACGTATTTGGCCGAATAGCAGTGAATGAATTCACTCTTTTATCGACCTTATGCAAAAGTCATAGACGCCACACACACTGAAGTAAAGCATTGTCAGGAATAGATAGATTCAAAACCCCTTGACAATACCGAATGCGTTAGTTCAAAGCGTCGATATGGATGCAAACACCCCAGAGTGCTTCCTCGATATGCCGTGGTGAAAAGCTGGCGCCTTCACCAGTCAGACCTACATTCTCTATCGATGGAAGGGACTGGGATGGACTCGTGGGGGATTGGAGTATTGGTATGATGACAGGTTACAGCAAGTCAGTCTTGCGGAACCATGCTCTTATACATGGTAGAAAATGCGGTGCCTCTCGCGATTTTCTAACCCCTTTGCTGGTGGTGGCTAATTTGAAAAATACAAAATGATGCAAAAAAAACTGAAAATGACTGAAACCCTGGCAAATGAGTACTCATCTGATATGACCCAGCAAGAGCTTTCTAATGAATACCAACATGACAGGGTTAAGATGATTTTCAAAAAGCTTTGCGTTCTTGTGCTTTGGATGAAAATAGCCTCGGCATTGTAAAGGTTAAGAGACGCAATCAACATGGCAAATTAAAATCCATTTAACACTATTCTAAAAGTCAATACAAACAGAAGGAATGACATACACTGTAATATGCTTAATAAACTAGCCTAGGGATATCAAACTGCAAAATACTTCAGTGGCAGATGTAAATGCATAACGTCTTACAGCGACCAAAAGCAGCCTGAAAATTTTGATGAAATCATTTATGTAATAGCATAACTGGAAACATATTTAAAAGAAAAGTGTTAATCAGAACACCATCAACAGCTATCCTTCAATTATGTTTGTGAAATTATAACCAGTTTCCAAATTATTGCGAAAAGTACTAGTAGCATAGATCCAGACAACAATTTCTAGAGGGACCCTTAAACATGAATGGGTTAAGAATCATTTAAGGTTTCACATTTTAGGGTTTGGGCTTTCGTCTATGTCCTTTTCCCATAAAACAGAGGATAAGTACAGTTATCCACACATCGGATGATTTCGACCTATAGATTGACTCACCTATTATTTTTGCGGTTTAAATAAACTCATCTGTGCACGGGAAAGTCATACTCAACATAGGTCTTCAACGTATGGTTTTTTAGCCTCCCAAGCGCTGACATCTACCGCCAGTGATGCATGAAATATATTCATTGGATATTGAAAGACAAAAACGTTCATTGGGAATGGCATATCTATCAAGGCAAGTGTTATCACGTATTCGCAGGGACAGAGAAGTGTAAGAGATCAGGGTATCAAGTTGTCAACTTGACATGGGAAGTTCAAACGCATCTACTTTGATGCACCCACGTGTTTCCTGCAGTTAACCCATACACAGCCAATAGATAATCAAATGCATCTACTTTGATGCAGCCACGTGTTTCCTACAGTTAACCCATACACTGCCAATAGATAATTAAACGCATCTACTTTGATGCACCCACGTGTTTCCTGCAGTTAACCCATACACTGCCAATAGATAATTAAACGCATCTACTTTGATGCACCCACGTGTTTCCTGCAGTTAACCCATACACTGCCAATAGATAATTAAACGCATCTACTTTGATGCACCCACGTGTTTCCTGCAGTTAACCCATACACTGCCAATAGATAATTAAACGCATCTACTTTGATGCACCCACGTGTTTCCTGCAGTTAACCCATACACAGTTTTTTGTCTCATAATACATAATCATTCAATTTTGTACAGAAAGTTGCATTTTTGAGTTTTTTTGTCCTAATGTGTGTGTGTTGTTAAGAAATAAAGAGAAACATCTGTTTTGCAGAAATGAAAAAACGCATACACAGTCAATAGAGGGAGCAATAGAAAATGAGTTCTTATTTGCTTCCGGAAGTGTTTTTGTTGTGGTATGTGTGTATGCACGTATTTTATGGACTACTGTATCACTGGTTAATTTGGCGTGTACTTAAGTTGGCGTTTTTTTTCAAAAGAGTATTTTCCCTGTATTTATTTTGGCGTCTGGAGCAGTCAGAACAACGCCATCTTTATGTAGATATATTTTTATGCGATCTTTAATTTGGCGTTGATGGGCATTCGCCAAAAAACGCCAAATTAAAAACCACGCCAAATTAACTAGTTATACAGTATATCATAAGTGTACCAAATCACAAACATATAGAATAATGTGAAAACAAAACCCCAACTATTAAATTAAGTCATGAATTACGAGTATAGAGCAGCCATTGCTTATGTACAGCTGGAGATGTCAGTCAATAAACATACATACATACTTTGCAAAATACCGCAACTAAAAAAGAGATCGTAAAGAGGTCAAATA
Organism: Maea johnstoni; assembly: GCA_963942565.1. Classification (NCBI taxonomy): domain Eukaryota; kingdom Metazoa; phylum Annelida; class Polychaeta; order Spionida; family Magelonidae; genus Maea; species Maea johnstoni. The sequence goes on along the minus strand of OZ012691.1, from coordinate 5,061,312 downwards.
GAGTAAAGCGTGGGGTATATTTCCTCCCTAGGGCTTTTCAATTGATTAGGGTTCTTTCGTAAGCTTTGCTTTTCGGACTCCAAATCTGACAATTGTTATGGGATGAAGCCATTTTGATGGTCTGTATCATTTCTGTTTGTGTCATTTTGAAATTGTGAATTACAGTACGGTAGTTGAATAGAGAAATATAGAATTAGAAATCTCTAAATCAAATAGGACCAACAGTTTCAAGTCAAATGTTTCTCAGGATTGTGCTTTATTATCAAGATATCTGCAAATGTGTTAAACTTTTGATGCAAATGACTTTAAGGTAATCTATAAACGTGAACACCCGTATTCGCTTTTACTTTTTGTTTTTGCTCACAGGCTTTTCACATATACAGCTTCCGCCGTGCATTAAGAGACACGCTGTTCTAGGCTTTTTCATATTATTCACATCTTACAGATGTTTTAAGCGTCATCTTACTAATGGAACCTCGACACCTGTCAAATATAGCATAACGTTATCCCTGCCTTCCATTAGCATCAAACACGTCTCCTTTATCAGATGCAAATTAGTCGTAAAGATACAAGGAATTTCCACTCAAATCGTGTCAATCGCGCAATCCTCTAAAACCTTTTTGTAGAGAGTCACCGCGAGAAAAATTATCGCCCTTCAAAATCTAAACAAATCATGCTTGTGTCTACATCGTTATAACTTTATAATAGAAGATGCTTTTCATGCGCTGATGCAGTGTCCAGCATTCGAAACCAAGAGAAATGTCATGTATAGTGAACTGCACCAAACATTAGTCCATTTATTAGCAACCAGATACTCTTTTACCAGGTAAAAGAATCTTTTTGGCTACTAGGAGGGCTAATAGAGGGCGCTGGGGTGGTGAGAATATGATGACGTTTGGATTACTTCTGCTCTCTCATTAGTACTACTTAATTTGTATTATTTTTTAACCTTAACCACATTTACTGTTTTCTACCTATGCGTGATGCATTTGGATTAAATTTCTGATTTCGTGTATTATGGATTTGCTGCGTCGAGTGGGTATCTCTGCAGATGCAAACCGTTATAGTATTTGTAATTTCATATGTCATATATGGCCAATAAACAATACAATACAATACTTGCAGGCAGTTTAAGCAACATGGCGCATTACTTGATTAGAGGGCACATTCCATATTAAGAGTTCCCAGGACAGGAAGTGATCCCATACATAAATATATACATCATTGAGGTAGTAGTAGTAGTAGTAGTCGTCGTAGTAGTAGTAGTAGTAGTGAGAGGAAGAGAAGAAAAAGAAAATTAGTAGTAGTAGTAGTCGTGAGGGGAAGGGAAGAAAAATAAAAATAGTAGTAGTAATAGTAGTAGTAGTAGTAATGAGAAAAAGAGAAGAAAAAGTAGTAGTAGTAGTAGTAGTAGTAGTAGTAGTAGTAGTAGTAGTAGTAGTAGTAGCAGTAGTAGTAGTAGTAGTAGTAGCAGTATAGTAGTAGTGGTGGTAATGGTAGTAGTAATCACAGCACCAGTAGAACTCGCAGAGGTAAATAATTTGACTTTGTATAAGCATATCAGAATACACCTGTCTCGTTATGCATACTGCAGGTTCCCCCAAAATAACGAAACAACCCTGTAACTTAAAACCAAGACTTTGAAGTAATGCAATGTTTGTAATCTCACGATTACAACATGAGAAGAGTATATGTATTCCCGGGGGGGGGGGGGGGGGGGGGGGGGGGGAGGCACTCAGGTACAGAGGGGGGCCGCACCTTCGTTACGTATTTCGCGGAAGAAGGGGTCTTTTTTTAAGACCTCCGCATGTCCGCAATTTTGTAAAAGAAGGGTACTTTTTTGTACCCAGGTACGAAGTATGGGGGTCAAAATCCCCTTACAATCCACGAAATATACGCGGCTCTGACGCCGAGTGACTCCCGAAGTGACTCAGGGCTTCCGAGTTTGCTGCCGCCACTTGCTGCCGCTAAACAAGCAGAGGATTATAAAATCTTAAGTTAAAATACGTGTTCCCGTTCATCCAATGTCAGTGTTTTGATAAAAGAAGGGGTGTTTATTTAGTGGAAAAAATCAGCGTTTTATTAAAATAAGGGTGCTTTTTTGGCCAGAAATCAGTGCTTTAGGGGTATTTTTTAATTTTGATAACAAACGTATGCACCCCCCTAAATACCCAAGTGCCCCCCCCCCCCCCCCCGGGATATGTATTGTACTTACCAATAGTGGTGATCACCGTGACAGAGTATAAAAGTGCTCCAGCAAAGTTCCATTGCTGTTCCTTTTCGGAATCCTTCCCATCATATCCATCCCGTTTGGTGGCCGTGTATATTTCATCTTGAAAAGCCAGTAACACCTCTTCTGCTTCCTTGGTCCAGTTAGGGCGATAAAACATGTTGTACCTTATTGTAATATTCCACAGTTTCGAGACGAATTCCTGTCTTATGACTTTCACGTTGGCTTTTACCTTCATTTCACTGGGTGCTTCCAGGGCTCTAAATATGAACCCCCCTAGGATAGAGTAGCCCACGACCAGGCAGCACAGTCCAACGTGAGAGAATAAAAAAGCTATGAACTGTTTGAAGTAATTGAGGCATTTGTCAGTTTTAGTTTTTTCCACGTCGATGACTTCATGCTCGTCCCACTCATCAGTTTTCCCCATGGTTTTTCAATCTATTTATTGTTCACCAATCGTCTTTGTTCAAACAAGAAGATTTTCTAAGGTAGGATGCTCCTATAGGGAAACAGTGAAGAGAGTTAAGGTTTTAATTTCGTTTTATTAAAAAAACTCTTATTATAAACCTGCCCTTTACTTATCTATGGCAAACACACTCACGTTAGTTTTGCTATGATACGCCCTCCAGAGATGGTTTCTGTTTCTGTTTAAACCGCCGTGGTCATAATGTTGTGTCATTTAAGTAGATGGCTTAGAGCTTAAGGACATGCCGTGTCTTTCTAAAATATGAGTGGTTTGAAGGTAAAAAAAGGAAATACTGAAAATTGATATTATGTCCCTTTTCTTTAAGAACACATCCCCTGTAGTTGTATTTTGACTTACAGATGAATTTTCATTCTATCTATACCTTGCATTGCTTGCTTCGCTTTCATTTCTCAAAAAATGGATCAGTTATGGTGAATTGAACATCTACCTTTAACTGGTGACCATATCAATTGAAAATAGGTGATGCATTTCATTCAGCGAACTTTTTCTGCCACGCAGTTGTAGTGGTAGTCGTTTCATTCTTTGTATGACCCATGTATCAAGTAGAAGCCGTCATGTTTATTTACACACTGTTTAGATACAGAGGATGTAGGAATGCTGATGGAATATTATCTACACAGCAGCTGGCCAGATTATGCAGATCTGATATCCTACATGTATAGCTGTGAGGGATCCGTCATCATGGCATACCTATATAACTTTGCAATGCAGGTAATGTTACTGCGATAGTCGTTGATCCAGTCTTGCAGCATATGTTTGAATGTCTTCAAATAGGTATTCCCCGTTGCTGCATACTGTTGTTCCACGCTCACTTAGGGATGGTAGTCACGATGAGAAGTTCATGATCCAAATCCCTCACCTGAAATAGAAAACAGTCATTGTATTTTACATAGATACCTACATGTACATATCACACACATACATACATAACTCAACATACACAAACACACACCCATGTACATACATACATACACACAGAGCTTTTCAGCTGCTAATCATCAAGTGCGAATGATAATGTAGGTCAAAGAATCTTGAGAACTGATTGTCCTACTATCATATACTGTTAATCACTTAAGTATAGCTGGAACAATAAGATAGCGATAATAGCGCCCATATGCGCTATTGTAAAATCCCCGTCTTTATTAAATTCTTAATTGAAATTGCTGCGGGTGTTCCCGTTCACCGCTATAGTTAGATCACGCTATCCAGGGCAGTACCGTAATCGCGCTATATAATGTTCACGCCATATTTAAGTGACTTACAGTACTAGTATATGTTTTGAGCATCTTTATTTACAGACACTGACCGTCTGGCGCAAAGGCTTAAGTATGACCACTATGTAAATGATCTAATAAATTTGGGTTGAGATTTTGTTTCCGTTATCTGTTCGTAATGTATAGTTCATGATTTACAATTGTTGTCAATAAAGATATACACATGAACTCCTACATACATACATGCATGCACGCATACACAACACACATCCACACACACATACATATATAAATATATATACATATATATATATATATTTATATATATATATATATATATATATATATATATATATATATATATATATATATATATACATACATACATACACACATATATATATATATTTATATATATATATATATATATATATATATATATATATATATATATATATATATATATATATATATATATATATATATATATATATATATATATATATATATATATATATATATATATATATATATATATATATATTAACATAATAGATACAAAGCACGTACATGTATTTGCAAAGTTTGGGTCGTAATGAATGACAATCCCCTTTGAACGTTTTCCAAAACATGCTTCATAGAATCAGCTGTACCACATATTCAGTTATGCTTTTTCAGACCAGCACTGCCACTAATGGTTAAAGATACGATATAACAAATGTGATATAACAAGATCTAACACGGCCACTGTCCAACTATTGTCTTTAATGTTTCATTTGAGTTTCCTAATCATTTATAAACATGCCGTGTCTCTATAGACGTGTTATACACACAGTCAGCAGTAATAGTAGACGAGTATACATTCACTAAATTATCATGTGCATGGTATACCAGTATGTAAACGAGCACTGGTCTGTTCAATTGATCAAATTGATTTATGTTAGTCTACACACTTTCTTTACTGCAACACGACTATATTGCAGAAGTCATATGCAGTAAGTTTATATGTATTTCTATAAACTACACTAACAACTACACATACAAATGAACAGGTCGCTACAAGTTCTAAGGCATACAGACATGGACTGAGAAGAACAAGGACCATTTTTAACGTAAGGTAAATATAAATAACAGAAAAGATACCAAAAGAAAAGTATTGGTCCATTAACGTAAGACATATCCGGTTACACTTTTTACCGTATTTACCTTACAACACAGCTTCTATACAAGACAAATTTATGCCAATTGTTGTTTTTATACTATAGCATGGTATAGGTTTTAGGAGGAATTCCATTAGATTTTCTTCAGAGAAAATCAAGAACAATATTCCTGCCTAATCGTATATATCGTAAATTATAGAAAACGCTTTGTCTCTTATACATTGCACCATCATACGTAGGAGGTTTTGCTTTTCAGAGGAGCACATAAGGAATGTTTTCTCCTTCCCATGAGTTCCTCCTTTCCAGATAATAAAACACTATTTTGAAAAAGATTTAATTGAAAGTCGTTGTTCCTGTTGTGTCAAACAACCGATTTCAGTTTAAATTAAAAAAACTCTTGTCTATTCAGTGTTTTTTTCAAAAGTTATTTGTGCAATGGGGTAAGTGGGCTAAGAAAGCAAGAATAAAAGACAACCATTTTAAAATGTCCATGAACATTCATCATAAGTTGCACATCATGCTAAATGCCTAGGGGTTTTCATTCTCTATTTCATAAATTCTTGCATTTGCTCTCTCATTACTTCCTTTATATCTAGCATCCGTTATTGCTTTGCACCCCACTTTCCCAATCTCTCTGTGTGGAAATATGGTTATACCTAAACAACGCATGCATCCTTTTTAGTTCCTATACAGTCATTCAATATACATACACACATTAAGTGATCCTTATTCTCCCATTACGGACTGTACACCATCTCCTGTTTCCTTTGCTCGCCTTCTGAACTGTATCAAGTTTCTGGTAACACATGCATTGTAATGTTCCTCATTCGAGCTGCACCGTACACGTAATCATCCAACACCTCCCACAGGCGTATGCGAGTAGGTACATTAGCAGACTAAACACGAGGAAGATAAGCTGAAACTATTCCTAGAGTAATGTATATATCCTAAATACATTACCGATAAGAGTGGACGGCTCCAAGAGTTCCAGTGTAATCCTGAGATGGGTAAATCCCTCAGTGGAGATAGGTCATGTTCTCTAAGCTATAGAGGGTAAGCAAATCTCTCTTAAGTATGCAGGACCTTGTATCTGGATTCTCTCTCTCTCTCTCTCTCTCTCTCTCTCTCTCTCTCTCTCTCTCTCTCTCTAAGCACTTACTACCAATACGCGCAAGGCTTCAAGTGCCCTATGAGAAAAACACGAGGAGGAGAAATGTGGCCTTTTCTGAGACTATAGATTATCAACTGCTATCACAGCGAGGGGTCCTACCTACCGACGCGCTCACATAATTATGATTCCCTCCTCATGCATGCACCTGCATTATATAAATTCAAACGTACACACATACATACATGCATGCATACATGTATATATATATATATATATATATATATATATATATATATATATATATATATATATATATATATATATATATATATATATATATATATATATATATATATATGCTTAGCCAATTCTATGCAGGCGAGTAAATCAAGAAATGTCGGGACACCTACGTAGTGTAAGTATATCAGAAATGTATAAGACTAGATTTAAAGTAATATATTTCAGCTTGTATACGCACCAAACAGCGGTTGAACCTGCACTTCCGCCCCCAAGATTTACCTTTCTATGACATGTGAGGACACTCACTCTAATTAGGGACGTTCAAACAAAGTAGCAGTGAATAGGTACCAGCCAAGATTTCCTGAAGGAGTATACGATTTTCCGATTAAGATAATAGCTGACGCACTTATGATGTATGTAAGGTCATGGATTTTACATATATTATGTATAACAAAAACAAGATCCCACAATCTATAATGATCAGTTTCTGGAATACAGTGCGGGTGACTGGTTCTATAATACGTGTAGCACAACAACGTGTGTGGTATTGACGCCTCCAATATGGTTTACTATGTAGGGTAGTAATAATTACACTTAGAATATATAAATATATATGTATATATATATATATATATATATAATTATATATATATATATATATATATATATATATATATTATATATATATATATATATATATATATGTATATATACTGAGTATATATATATATATATATATATATATATATAAACACATATTATGAATCAATGTATGTATGTACGTATGTGCGTTAGTACTTATGAATGTATGTGTGCGGGTGTAGAGTTTTCAAATGGAGTGTGAAAACTCTATCCACACATACTAAGGCACAGTACATTTGACCTTTGAAATTCAAGTCCAAACCTATACATTTATCACGCATTTAACACGTTTGTTCAACAAATCACAAATTTAATGAATCTTTCAGTAACATGCTTAGAGTAACAGGCCATTTTTCATTAAATAAAAGGCATACGACATTAATGCAAGATAAATACAGTATCAAAAAGTATCGTGGTCAAAATTCTATTCTAATGAAAATGAATGACCGCAACAGCAAGACAATTATTAGGTTTCACGATGTCCCCTGATGCATCCTTTAAGCAAGAAAACAGCCAACTTAGGTTATAGTTCTTCGCCACAATCCATCAATAAACGTCATCTAAAACATCATCCCCATTGTACGCCAGTAAAAGCATGGCAGATGTATATTCCACGTATGGAGGACTTGGTCATTAATCTACTGATACCACTCTCCACATTCATAAGGGACATATTTGCATCGCTGACAAATTGATCGGCATTCCATTAACAATCCATGGGGGTTCAATCCATGTTCTTTCAAGAGACCACTTCTTAAGGGTAGGATGTTTAATGTGTGAAGTGGGCCTTTGAAGTTAAATCGTTCACAGACGGAGAGTGTAATAATTTCAATTCCCCAGAACGATCTGAGAGGAATGCATATTCCCTAGATCAAGACCCTATCTTTATCTGCAAGAAAAGTCGCGAGGAAATTCCTAGAAAAGGATGATGCATTTTGCTTAGATTAGCCTGATGCTGTATAAGAGATTGGTCTGAAGCATCCTTGGTATGCACAGTTTCAACGTACTTTATACAACGAGTGTTAACCCTTATGCTGCTGGTGGCTAAATTGGCCAATACAAAATGATGCAAAAAAAACTATAAATCATTGAAACCCTGCATGGCACATATCTGAGAGAACTCAGTGATAGCTATCCGATGAATACCAATATGACAGGATTTAGTTGGTTTTCAAAAATATTCGACTGTTCTCATAAACCCACAATAGTACAAGATCATTTTATTCTAGCCAGTGGTTTTCCCGAGTAAGTCAGTTGTGTTGCACTGTTAAACTTGTGCTAGCCACGATTTAGTTTAGAATGGTGAGAAAAGTTCATACATATGCAGCTCCAAAAAGAAAACCAGTTCTTTGGCAAGCGGAGGGTGCAATTTTCTCCACCAACCCAAAAAGCTTTCGCTGCAGCTGGTTTGTTCTATGTTGTTGACTGTAGTAGGAGTAGGACCTATCCGGTGGTGATCGTGTTTGAATTGGCGTGCTGCACCTAGATCGCAGATAGGTTATCGATTAGCTGCCCCTCTGTCAAGACAGAGAGCTAGCCATTGACCCAAGTCTATTTGCATTATCAGTGACACCGCTAACCACTAACCACCAGCAACTAGACCACTTTCTACATGGAGTTAGGACGGACCCCACACACATTTTGAGAAAAATCATCTGTTTCTGAAAATTTGAAAAAAGAAATGTTTCTGAAAATTTGAAAAGAAAAATTTCTGAAAAGAACACACTGTCTTTGAAATATATACATGCCCCCCCCCCCCCCTCCCCCAGGATACCAAATGGTTGATTCCTAACTCTATCCACTCTCTCTGATGGATGTTGGGGTAAATAATCGTTGATCAACAAGAACACAAGGACTCAATACATATGCTCGTCCAAAATCTACACTTAAGTCTAAAACACTGTTATCAATCTTTTTAACATGACTTTTAGTAGTTAAATATTGCTATAAAAAGGGGAATTGAGAAAATTAAATTCGTTCTCGTTTACTTTAACCAGGGTAATGATCAGGGTTCTGTACAGATGCATTTTATGATGACATAGTATATGTATATGAGTTTTTTTATCGTACAGTTCAATAGCCGCATGCCACTAACCTGTAAAATGTTACGAAGCATTTATTTTATATTCCATATCTTGAAATTTCTCTTTTAGGACATATCTAACATTTTGGTATTTTCTATTCCATATCCAATATTATACTTTATCATATATTTTACTGAATACCGAATATTCTATTACACATTATGCGGCAGCCCGGAGCAAGAGTATATGGTAGTATGTAAGAATGTATCTTTGTTGCACATTTGTTGTATGGTATGAAAAGTACATCATACACAGGAAAAGTACCCAGCAAAGAGTTTAATCATCCGATTATCAGGCTAGAATGACATCTTTTGCCGATCGCGTTATAAAAAATACAAACTCACCTTTTAGCACTTCTGCACATGCACAGTCGCCAGGTACTCATATAGTTAACACATACACACACATGCGGTCTTTTGTATAGTGATGCAACTGCCTGGTGCTAGTGTCCTGCCACCATATGGCAACTAGTACTATCGACACATCTACCATGCGGTGCGTATGTTTGCATATCATTCTATCATTATTATTAAACGCCTATACTATATGTCAGGTCGCACCACCTGATAGAGGCATACCTGTTACAGAATAGATCTACATATGCGAGTAAAACAGATAGCATATTAATGCATAAACACGTATTTGAATATGGCCTTTCAGCAAATCTGTTCAATATTTTTTAGGAGAGGGAATGGTCATTGAATGAAAATGTCATCTTGATCATCTGGTGAATTGAGATTTGCATTTTCATTAATCCTCACTTCTTTCTGTCATATTACGACTACGTCATGACTAACTAGTTGCAAGTGTTTGAGGAAACTGGAATACTCGTCGAAAACTACCACTTAACCCAGGTCTCTGGCAACTTTCTCAGGTAAAAATCCGACTAAACTGACACACTGAAACATCTTGACTTTAAAGGATTTAAACGAAAGTTTTTGTAGAAGTTGCTTTTTATGTTGGATGGATTAATTCCTCATTTTTTTCAGAAATTGATATACCTGACAAGTTTAATTCTAAATTGTCAGGCATGCTGTCCCTCACCACTACTCAGCTTCGAATGCTGCTCGCTACATGGAAGAGAGTTATAGTTGGGGAAATGTGGTGGTTTCACAGGTTACTATGGTTTTCTCCACCATTAACCCTTCCAATGCTAAGCCTATCTTTTCCCAGAACACAAGGATGCAGAGATCTTTGAAAACCATCTAAACCCTGTCATGTTGGTATTCATTGGATAGCACTCGCTGAGTACTCTCTGATAAGTACCCATGTTCCAGGGTTTCAGTCATTTTTCAGGTTTTTGCATCATTTTGTATTAGCAAAGCTAGCCACCAGCAGCATAAGGGTTAACAATGGAATAGTTATAATTAAGCCTCAGTATGACAGAAAAAGTGGCAATAAACAGAATCCAATAACACATTCAAGCCAGACCTAAAGCTTACCTTACATTTGGTGACAAATAGGTCGTGTCGGCAGATATTGTTAGTTGTTTTTAGTTTGTATTTGTATTTGTAAATGTATTGACCAAATTATACTAATTTGAAATCATCTAAAAATATAAATTAATACAGAACGAAAATAAGTAACTTAATGAAAACGAAAGCACTATAACAAAACTAAGCGTAAATTATGATTGAATAGGTACTTAAAAATCGCTGCCACGGAATACTTCAATACTTCATGGGAGGAGGACCAAATTGTCACCATCAGAATATGTAGCTTAATATAATGGGCCAGGTTAATTACACAAGTAGTGTAGGTTTAGCATGCAGAAAAGAGCAAACAGATGTGTTACACTGGGAAAGCTTAACCTCATCCATCATAGCATGTACAGAAGAACTACAGGTTACCAACCTGTGCACCTGTGTTCACCTGCACAGGTGCATATGCAGTTGTGAGCTGGTTAAATTATGGAGCATAGCAAGAAATGTATGCTTATAGAATTTGGAATTACGATTATCGTCACCTTTTCTGACATAATTACTTATTTTGGGTAAACCGTGACTAGCCAGTCGTGAGTGGTGAAGGAAACCGGAGTGAGTACCTAACGAAAACCTCAGCCTTACAACAAGTCATTAGTAACTTTCTGATATGGCCCGGTTGGGATTCGAACCCTGGCAGTGGTGAGAGACAGCAAGCAGTAAGTAGCAGCGCCACCTATTGGGCTTACTTATCATTCGCTTAACTGTCATGCTGGTTGTCTTCAGAGCAGCGTGCTCTAAGCGATCTCTTTTACCAGACCCTCCAGCCAATATGGACAGTATACATACCTCACCAAAACCTCGAATTTCCAATAGCAGGTATTGTGAACACCCATGCCAGAGAGCAAATTCATATTAACTACTGTCAACAGGCATTTAGCTCCTCTACCAGCCGACTGGTCTTTTTCCGGCGACCGGTCGACTCAGGTCAATCAGTTATTCATAGCTACCCGGATAAGCTTATAAGGCATCATATCCTTTACCCACCTACCGGATTTCGTGCAATTAGAGCTGTAACTGGCGTGTGGTCGTATTTTTGCTATGGCAACCGGTTGACGACCGAACGGGCGATCGTGTTTAATGGCCGATCTACGAGCATTCGGTGCGAGAGTTAATTGTCTACACTGCATGTTCCTGTATTGGGCTGTTCAGGTAGAAGTATACTTGTGTCACCTGACCCGAGGGTAGTGTATAGGCATAATGATAGATCAGTGCAGGTATTGTATATTTATACAGCCGCAGTAGGAAACACGTGTTCGGAACAGGTGGCACTGTATCTTATCACCACGTGTGTTATTCTAGAGATAACGGAACAGTTCCCCGCGAGTGATCTTGCGGTGCTACTGGGACAGGGCGACCAATTTAAACAATCCCTGCAGCCGCGTGTGGAGCTAAGGTATCGATACCTATATTCGGCACCAGCTTTGGTCGTTTTTTGGGACGCCTTATGGAATTCTGGTCGACAGACAGACCAGTCAAATTCTACATCTGTTCATCACTTTTTATATTATGCACAAATAGTACACCTTTGTATAGTGCTATTTCAATAAGGCTAGAGTAAAGAGTTCTATGGCATGTATCATATATATATATATATATATATATATATATATATATATATATATATATATATATATATATATATATATATATATATATATATATACATATATATATACATATATATATATATATATATATATATATATATATATATATATATATATATATATATGTATATATATATATATATATATACATATACATATATATATATATATATATATATATATATATATATATATATATATATATATATATATATATATATATATATATATATATATATATATATACATGGTACATTGGTAGCTTTCTCACGTACTTCGAGACGGATTCGAACCCAGGTAGTGTTGAGAGACAGCGGGCGGTCAATGGTGAGATTCTAGATCACTCGACTATCGGGGCTGGCCCTGCTTGGGTAAAACTCTACAAAGGAGACAAGAGGTCTGGGATATAGGGGATACAGTGGTTCACTCGACTATCGGGGCTGGCCCTGCTTGGGTAAACCCCTACTGACGAGACAAGGGGTCTGGGATGCCTGTGATACAGTGGTTCACTTCGAACAGCCTGTACACGTAGAGCTCATTAAGCTGATTGGCGGAACCCGTAAAAAAAAATTGCCACCTTGGACACCCTAATAACAAATAGAGGCAGAATACAGTAGGTAAATGGCAGGCTCGACTTGTTGGAAAAGAATTGAAGCATAGAGATAGTTTTCATGAGAACTTATAACGAGAAGTCTATTGATTAATCGAAAGCTACTTTTCGCCGGATAAGGTTATTGTAGTGCAGACCTGACAAGCTTTCTAAAACATTTTGCCGTAAAAGCTGCTACTGATGGATTTTACATTGCCGGCGATGACGGTTGGGTAATATCCCGCGAAATGTTAAGGGACGATTTGGCGGCTGTGTTACGACAGTAAAGGAGATCCTATGAAGGCATGCATTCAATATGTATAGCTTTGCACCGCCAAATTTGCAAAAGCAATATGGTGCTCAAACAAAGTGTTTCCTAGAGTCTAGCAATTAAAGTTATGGTTGCCCCTTTGGGATGAATAAAACGAAGGAACGAGATGAGGTCACGGCCCCTCTCATATTAGAATCACAGTAAAAGTATACTTGTTGTTGTTGGTGGTGGTGGTGATGATGTAACTGTTTTTGTTGTTATTGCTGATGTTGCAAAGCAGCATTTCTTGGTAAAGAAATCCATGTCAAGCTAGTAAACCCAAGTAAATTGTGGCTTCATTACGTGCATCATCTCATGCGAGACTCGAACCTTGAACCAACTTTATGTGTGCGGCACAGTTACAGTGCCGACATTTAATTCTTGCACTAAATGTGTGGGCGTCCCGGGCATAATACACGACCTCACGTCCGAATGCTACCCAGTTTTCTGGGTATAGATGAGCTCACAACTGAACGTACTTTGATTTGCAAGCTACGTGGACCAATGGTGTGTTTGGTCTATTTTTTGACATCTTAGCCATGGGTGTCTGTATAACCAGGCACTGGCAGACGTCCGGTCGACTGGTACAGGAATCAAATGCCAGTTCTGTAGCAAATACGTATAAAAACAGGGCTGTACACATGTAAAAAAGATAACGCAAGAGCTTTGCTAGAAGAGTCATGTCATTGGAATCAATTCCAGACAGTAATTTGACTGCTCCCTCTATCACGCACCATTCCTCTCGATCGCTACAGCCAGGAACGTTCTATCATGATATATAAACAGTTAACGCTTTCAAACAGGCAGCCTAATTTTTTATCATGTGCCTGACCATTGCACTACTATACTCGCATGGTTAGCGAGCTGTCTGTATTATTTGGAAATAACTTAACATTGTATCAGTTGCTTTAGCAACATATACATACATTGAGTATCGATATGTAATCGCTGTAGAAATTGACTAGTCGACCGGGCGCTTGGTGGATCATATGTCTCTCGGTTGACAATATTCGGAAGTCGAAATATAGTTGGAAGATGCAAATGAAATAATCAAGGTGTTGCAATCCTAAAAGTAAAACGTCTTTAATTAGCCCAAACCATGCATTTTCCCAAATACGAACTATGCAATTTTAATTCCTGCAACAAGGAAAAGAAAAACAGGACGGGTACCATGAATCAGCTAGACGCCCAGACGGTTCCACAGAGGCAATCTATATATTCATCATGACTTGGTTCCATCTCTTGGAAGTTCAGTATTTTGATATCAACTATTTTAAGAATCATTTAGACGTTGTGGCTCTTATTCTGTTTAACAATCGCTCTTCAAATAAGTATCAAATACTTCTCTTCTTGAGAGGAGTTATGTGAAAACTGTCAAACCATGTAAACAATTTGGATGCGAATGTTTTTATGAATTAATAGAATCCATGAACAGACCTGTATCAAGCGTTCGATTACTGTTTTTTCTTCTGCGATAATCTGCTGGCTCAGCCTTGGGAGCAATAGACTTTTATACTTTATGCTAGTTTACATACTTTTCTTAATTTCCTCTTAATTCTGGACAAAACATTTAAGGTGTGTCCCTGTATGTTCAGTTCGTTTATCATCATTTGTTCTCTGCTTCTCTAAATGTATTTGTATATTGTTATTTGTATATCAAATGGTTGATAAACTACACAATACAACATTCAGGCTAAACCATGTGCAGCCAGTTGTACATGTAAGTAAGAGTACCCAGGAAATCCACTCCCTAACTATTTGAACCAAGGTAGTGGTGGGAGACAATGAGCAGCCTATGACAACGCCCTAGACCACCCCGCTATCAGGGCAGACCCTCAGCCACTTTTGTCGCATTGTTCGCTTTATTAGTTGACACAGGTAATCCCTTCAATAGAGACACACCCACCGTGACGCGAGCCTGTCAAAGTCCCGCTACCCACAGACAATGTGCAGCAAACACCTTATTCATAACCGCTGGATCTCATTTCCGCGGGGCTGATCAATCAGTGTGATCAATGCCGCGGGTGATGAAAGAACACCGGAAGTCAATGGTTTGTGGATTGTTTCCCGACTCGTCACGCATGGCATTTGTACAGAGAAATCTGCACCAAGACAACGTCTATTTCTATAAGCAGATACATGTCACTACTTATATATACAGTGCCGACATTTAATTTCTGCTCTAAATGGCGCAGCCCGAGCACGCATGGCATTTGTACAGTGAAATCTGCTCCAGACCACGTCTATTTCTATAAGCAGATACAAGTCACTACTTATATATACAGTGCCGACATTTAACTTCTGCTGTAAATGGCGCAGCCCGGGCATAATACACGACCGCACTCGATTGTCACCCAGTTTGCTGGACGTTAAGATGCATGGATGAGCTCACAAATGGGCGTACTTTGATTTGCAAGCTGCGTGGGTCATTGATGTGTTTGGCTTATCTTTTTGACATGTTAGCCATCGGTGTTTGTACAAAGAAGCACTTTCAGAAGTTCGGTCGACTGGGGCAAAACATTAAATGTATGTACCGTAAGGCTTGTTCATAGGCTAATTCTGAACTCCACCCACCATCTCGGTACCTCAAGTGACTGATTTTTGGGATGATTTACACCCCCAAATGTCATCTTATAGGCACAAACGTAGCTGAGAAAATTTTAACGGAGAAATGTTTACTACTGTAGAACTCTTCTGAGAACGTTCCTAAAAATATATTTTGTACATAAATCATTAGAAATAAGTATCGCATATCTTAATGGTAACTTTTCGCCCACAAAGTCGCCTTCAAGTAAAGCATTATCTCATTAAGCTAAACGGCCAAATAATTGAAAGTAATCGTTTCCAAGAATGAAGTTGATTGATTATATTCATGACAAACAAAGAAAGCATGCCAAGTAAAGAGAAACTTTCAAAATAGTTTAATAGATATAGATATAACTATTAACAAACTAGCTCTGATGCAAATTACTATCAGGGACGCCAAATAGAGCTGTTAGAATTTTACCAACTGGTCGCTTGGACACCGTGCAGAGTGATTGTTATTGGAATTAACAATGACAGCGCAATGCATTAGATATATTTACATTGATTAAAGGGATGTTATCTTGATTTAATGTTATCTTGATTTTTTTTTTTGGGGGGGGGGGGGGGGTGCCCTAATAGCCAAGTGGTTTAAGGCGTAAATGCGACTGACTGCTTACTGTTTCTCACTGCTGCCCTGGTTCGATAACTGGCCAGGTTATTTGAGAAAATTGCCAGTGACGTGGGGTTAGGCGGTGGTTTCCGCCGGGTACTGCGGTTTCCTCTACCAATTACAACTGGCTAATCATGACTTAGCCGCAATATGGCAGAAAAGGTAACGAAAAACATAATTCAAAATTTTCAAATTTCAGTCAACTTGAGGAGGGATTAGCTGTGACTGGCTCCTGGGCGCGAGTTCGCAGGTTCGAGTCTCCACTGGATCCCCATGAAGTGGGTTGGCCTGGTCGCTATATAAATGTGCGGCGTTGTGGTCCATGGTCTATTGTAACTGAAAGACACATTGGAACTATTCGTGAAGAGAAGGGAATTTCTTCCCTGTTGTGGGGTTCTATCTCGTCGCGATATGATCTAAGCTGTTAAAGGGACATAGAAACCCATTCCTTGCTTCCTTCAGTCAAGTATGTTTGCAAGTCACACAAGTACCATTCTTGGGTTCAGATTCATCGCTATTTGTTCAAATGATAAGAGTTCTAAGACCAAGCGCATGAGCAAGCAGCCAGACGTTCTCATAACTACATTACAGACAAATGTCCCCTTGATTGACTAGACATTAATTAGTTCCTCGAATCTGCACTAATTCAGTTGTCCAATTAGTAACAATGCAAGCACAGTCGTTGAGTAGACATCATTGGACATCTCTTTGTCAAACACAGCACTACACAGCAAAAAAATACAATGTCAAACGGTTGACGAATATTTCGGTGGACGACCCTTTGCTGTTCGTTTGTTCACAAACGGTTGACCGGTATATCGGTCAACGCATGTTCCTGGGCATTTGTGCACAAATACTTATGCTACTTCCAGTGCAAAAATGTAATTCCTACAACAAATGCGTGGGCAGCCCGGGCAAAATACACGACCGCACGTCCGATTGCCACCCTGTGTTTTGGGCAAGGATGCATTTACAACTGAACGTACTTTGATTTGCTAGTTAAGTGGGTCATTGATGTAAATGGCTTATCTTTTTGACATGTTAGCCATGGGCGTTTGTACAACCAGGCACTGGTAGACGTCCGGTCAACTGTTGCAGGAATTAAATGTCTGTACTGTATGCTACATTACAATACCCCATCAAAATTGGTATGTCCCTTAGAGGCATTCACTACTTAACACATGGAACGAAAAGGAAAAGACAATTCAATGAAAGTCAAGAAAATAATACTTAGGAGAATGTAAGAAATTACCACAGGAAAAAGCAATACAGTGGACAGCAAACTGTTGACTGATGTTTTAGTGCACAAACGGTCGCGTGGGCAGATTCATATCCGTTTGCTGTCCGAACGTCGGTCAACCGTTTTATGTCCATTTGCTGTCCGTATTTTCTTGCTGTGTTGAGGATATATCCTAGCTTATGTAAAACGTCTACATACTTGCTGCGTTAGATTAAATCCTGCACGCAACTTGACTGTTAGTACCGAATGGCAAGTTCACAAACCATCCTACATGTATGCTCGGCGTAGCATGCGAGGAATAGTACAGGAGAGAGTCTTTTCAAACTAAAATGTTCATTACGTGATAGATACCATGACGAATTCCATTAGTTATAGCGCATAACTAAATTTTCTAATTATACCAGATGACTAAAACAACATGGGTAATTATAAACGCTTAAAACGGTTCCACACTGATAATTCAACTCACTTAGAGTACATTAATTCTTAATCTTGATATTTTAGGCCATTCCAAGGCTTTCCAGTGCTGAGGGAAACCAGAAAAACAAGGTAAAGGACCGACTATAACATAATCGCTGACAACATCACCCCATGCCTAAAGTGGGATTTGACTTTGCGTAGTATGCATCACAAGGCCAATGCGTAATATGTTAAACCACTTGGCTATGGAGGCAGTCCTTACAGTACAGCACTAGTCGACCGAAAGTCTGCCAATGCCTGGTTGTATGGATAACATGTCAAAATAATAAGCCAAGCACATCGACTACCCACGTCGCTTGTAAATCAAAGCTACGTTGGGTTGCGAGGTCATCCATGCATCCATGCCCTGAAAACTGGGTGGCAATCGGGCATGCGGACGTGTAATATGTCCGGGCTGCCCAAGCATTCAGTGCAGGAATCAAATATCAGCACTGTTGGTGGCTACGACTAGTAAAGTTAGAGAGTTCTTGCCATGAGCCCTACAGTACGAGCCTACAGTGGAAGATGTACAGTGCCGACATTTAATTCCTACAACAAATGTGTGGGCAGCCCGGGCAAAATACCCGACCGCACGTCTAATTGTCACCCAGTTTTCTGGGCAAGGATGCATGGATGACCTCACAACTGAACGTAGCTTTGATTCGCAAGCTACGCGGGTCATTGATGCGCTTGGCTTATTTTTTTACATGTTATCCATGGGTGCTTCCACGACCAGGTGTCAGACGTCCGGTCGACTGACGCGGGAATTAAATGTCTGTACTGTACAGTGGTAGATGTAGATTTCTGTAGTAGTTTGCGCACTTCTGCTAGTATCCTACGTAATTGACAAATCACCATATGCTCTTGCAAGGTCTGACATGTATATATCGATGTCACATAAACTTTAAGAAAATCTGTGTTTTTACTCCGCCCCTAATGAAGTTATAGCTTTTGCATCAGTTGTGGTGCATAGTTACACGGAAACATGCGCACCAACTCTATATAAGTTCCAGACACAAAATGGCTCCAGATTTAGTGCTAACCTTCAACATTTCCCTTACTCTAAGAGGAATAATAGAAGTCGTGATAGAATAAAGTAAATCTGATAAAACTAACACGATTTCTAATCATACGGCGTGAATTATGCCTACGTTCGGTAATATATTTGTCGACTTTCAGGGAAAATAATCTATTTACACACGTATAACCAAATTTATATTCAAATCAATCTTATGCCAACAAGTCTCAATTGAAAATAAGAACACGATAAAACGACAAAACCTCGATAGTTACAGTATTCAGTCCTTGGAATGCTGTGTAAAATACTGGTAGCTTTCTATGCTCACGCTATTAGACCCTAGCGACTCGACAAAATACCCAATGGCAGAACATATTGATAAATGTAAGAACAGTATGCTACAGGAGTTACAAATATCTCTAGAGCCCTTACACAGCATCTCAGGTATTTAATTGTCCACACCGTGTAGCTAGTACACTCCACATGGTGTAGGATTGTTTCATTTCAAAAGGGACAATTTGACGATGCAATTCTTTTTAACTTGATTTAGTATATATTCTTTTCTTTGTTTTTGTCCTATTGCGAACCATGTATGGTTGTTTCGTCAGAACAAATTTATCATACATATAGTTTGTATCGCATTTTTGCTTTGGGGAAGATAGGTTAGTGCGTGTTAAATTAAAATCATATTTTAATGGAAAGATTAATACACATAGATAGGTTTGAAATACTATAGAAAGCCACTGCAGGTCTTCTCAACTGTTCTTGTGTGGGCGATAAGTTAAGGTAAGACTCATGTGACTTGCCACGTGACTGTTTGAATATATTTGTTTTATCTTTTTCTTTCAGAAGACTGCACAACTGATGTATTAGATGGTACCCTCATGTCTTCTTTGATCTTACCGGAAAGATCAGAATCACGCCAAAAGTCATTAGTGGGGCTACTTAAAAGACCATATTGATCCAGTCGGAAGATTCTTTTTAGGTTTTTAGGTGTATTAGTTGCATTGATTTTGGAAGATGGGAAGATGTCTGATTGTTGGACTAATTGGAAAACTGATATCACTCACGATATACACATGGTTATTTTTTCTGAAAAAAAATCCTTCTTTGAGGAATAAAATGCAAACATATAAATTCCTGTTTCAAAGGAAGTAGCAGTCCCCAGCTTAAGAAAAAATATTACCTTAGAAAGGTTAAATGTTGTAGCGTTACCGAGATTTTTCGATTGTATCGCTGAATTTCTTTTTGGGAGTAGTTGACATTTTTGTATTTGGCATCTGATTGCAATGTTTTGTATAATTGATTGACCAAATTCATATTGGATATGCAGGATACAGATACAACACTTTCAGAACAAAAACATAACACACAAGTAAACAACAATATATGCAGTACACACATTACGTTACGCTACATATAGCATTAAACGCAAGGTTGTATAGCTATGGCAGGGCACTGCATAATAATGTGGTTAATTCTCTCAATCTCGGACATATCACATCGTATACAGGTCCTATGACTATGAGCCAGACCATTCAGACGATCATCATCTGACTTTAACAAACTGGCTTTACATATAATCTTTGCCATGGATTAACACATACGCATATACTCGGGGAATTTATCAGAGATAGTTCACCAATCTAAGTATCGTGACTGTCTTAGTATTTTGTACAGTAGGTCATTATCATTATTTATTATCCTTGGTGATATCCATGGTGCAGTCATTATCATTATTTATTATCCTCGGTGACATCCATGGTGCATCATCAATTTCCCATGCCTGTTCCCAAACAAATTTGGATAAGTTTGTCTTACTAATGATGGTCACAGTGTCCATGGTCATCCCTACTAGCTGATTTAATAGGCCTAGTCTAGCACAGGGAATGTTAAAAAATGGGCTCCTAAATTTGTTTTCACTACACTTAAGGCGGTCCTCAAGATAGGTCACTAATCTCACCCTAAAGATTCTCTAGAAATTATGGCTCTCCGTACGGATGATGGTCGTATCAATTAGCAGTTCCTTCTCTAAAATAAATGTTATTGTTCATTTTCTTTATATTCTGTTAAATGATTATTTCATACTTCTGCATGGACATTCAATGATTATAAAATAATACAAACATCTACTACTGAAGCCTTGCTAGACACCAACTTCAATGATATCAAACGATATCATTGCGAATTCCCTGATATCATACTATATCATTGCGAATTCCACATGTAATGTAATCTTAGTTTAGATTCAAAATTTTATCTAAATCTAATATATGTTAGTAAGAGAATTGTTTCAGCAGCCATATATAACTAGTGGGGTACTATATATACATGTGTGTGTGTATATATATATATATATATATATATATATATATATATATATATATATATATATATATATATATATATATATATATATATATATATATATATATATATATATATATATATATATATAAAGTGTACCCCGTTACTGTAATGGAATGCAGGGTGCACAGTTTACTATTTGCTTCAGGAATCATCACATCTATAGACATCCAATCTGTGATAGCTAACTATCTAGGGGCCAAAGAAATGTACACTCTGTAGATTAATCTCGCCTTATCTACACTGATAAATCTTGCCTAAGGGGTAGACATCATACATGTAGTGTACCATGATATAGTTATTGCGCGTAGTTTGCTATTTGCCCCAGGAAAAATACTAACACCTTTCGCTGCCGAGGCTCATAGATGATTTTTAGAGCGTGATCATCAAATTCCCACTTTACCAGTGGAACCATTCAGAGCCATGTCCTATATAGAAAGAAGTGTATGCAGTGTTACAAGTTATCACATGCAGATAAGAGCGCAGAACCCCAGGGATACCATACCTGTTGAAATCTGCATCCCGATAAGATTCCGCACGCACCACTACAGCAATGACACCTTCACTGTGAATTGGTGTTGGTAGGAAGTCGAAAGAGGTTTACATTCACCACTTATTCTTCTAAGAGCTATCATCAATATGTAAGATATTATTGAAAATAGCCTGGTAATGAAATTTGTTTTTACAAAATACTTAAAAGAGAGTTGTTGGTAATATTATCATCAGCATTTCCCATTGAAATATTTTGATTTAAAGAAATAGATTTCATCATACTTCTCAAGCTGCTTTTGGCTACTCTGAGCATCAATGGGTTAACTCCATTCTTGTGTACATGTACGTAGCTCGATTCGAAAGTGTGTGTTATATATGCCTTATGGTATTTGCTGAGAGGGTGAACGCATTCCACCTAAGCACATCTTCCTCCCGGGAAATCCACATTAGAATTGTGATGACGAAAGAGTAGAGAGATTGTGTTCAAATTTCAGCCAGTCTGTTGAAACGGCTCCCACGTGGCCCACACATATTGCAGTATTCAAGGTAATGTTTACATTGACAGATGGTACACTTGATGCCAAACTTCTTCTGAACTGCATTGTTACCTACGTGTAAAGACAACTCCGGATTGGCGTT
The DNA here is from genome assembly GCA_963942565.1 of Maea johnstoni. Classification (NCBI taxonomy): domain Eukaryota; kingdom Metazoa; phylum Annelida; class Polychaeta; order Spionida; family Magelonidae; genus Maea; species Maea johnstoni. The sequence goes on along the minus strand of OZ012691.1, from coordinate 5,038,743 downwards.
ATATCTTTGTACGGGTACATGCATATTGAATTAAAGTACATGATAGCATATATATGAACTAGATGTTTCCTAGTTGCAATTATTTTAGGTGTGGGATATTCAAGCTAAGAAGTGGTAAACATGTAAGGCAACAAAACGATTGTCTGTGTGTTATTATGCCTTAAGGTATCTATCAGTAAAAGTGTGTGACCAGCTTGGCAAAAATAGCATAAGCTGTTGGGCCAGGGGGGCAGTACAGATTCTTCATTGATAGTTATTCTTTATTATTTGTACCTACGTATGATTTTGCAATTACTTTGCAGTCAATAAACATACAATACAAAGTACATAATTCACGCTCTTCAAGCCAGTGAGCAGAAGATGTGCCATGCCCTAGACCACTCGACTAACGGGACAACCCCTTTCCCTTTATGGCTTTTCTTATGGTACCGAGAGATATTATGAGAGGCGATAAATAACGTTTCCATCTAAATGCCAATCTGGTCCTTATGAGAGTTAATAACTGCTGGCTATCCCGTTAAGAGACAGGTCTTCAATAAGACATTCACCTGGATGTGTTAGAGAACAAATAATAACCTTAATTAAGAGTTGCGCTGCACTGTAAAGAATATCGGAAAGAGTCCATAGACGGTAGTCCCCTCTGGGACCATTACTCACATGATATCTCAGAAGTAACCTGTCTTATCCTAATGAGGTTTGACTAGATCTCCTTCCCTTGAGTTTTCACCACAGAGCGTATGTGTGTGCGGAGTGATCATAAAGAAACACACGACTCTATTCACATCACTCAAATTAGACCTCGCACAATAACATCTGAACTTAGTGCGCTTTAATCATAGCATTAGCCTATACCACCAGTCTCCAAAATTGTTTTCTATCCAAAAAGAAAGTTTTAGATTAATCCTCTATGCTATTTACAGTTTTAAGATTTTTTTAGTGTCATAATATGATATACGAAGTAGTTCATTACCTGATAATTGTATTGAAACTGTAAAAGAGCTCTATGATTTAAAAAGAAGAGTACTCCTCTTATCTGTATCGTCAGCTTTACCTTTGTGTGGAATAACCTTCATTCCATTCTAGTTACATGATTCTCCAATGAATCCTTTACTAAGTTGTTGTTCTTTGGGCCTAATTTGTCATAACAATTGGTGTGATATTAGAAAGCATTACACCTCTCATCTGGATTACTTATACAACTGTATCTATGTACATCATATACACCATCGATCGGGATAATAGAATAAAAACAATACATGAACTCATATTTCTAACATTTCTCTTCTCGTAGGTATTATCTAGGTATACAGATTACTCTTAAAATCATTATCAATGTTGTGGGTGATGCTTAAAAAGCAAACAAAAATAAACAAACTATATATATATATATATATATATATTTATATATATATATATATATATATATATATATATATATATATATATATATATATATATATATACATATCTATATCTATATATTTATATATATATATATATATATATATATATATATATATATATATATATATACACACACACATATATATATATATATATATATATATATATATATATATATATATATATATATATATATATATATAATGAAAACAGCAAATATTAAAGTTTGGATGACTCGTATTTAGTTATCCGTCGTTAAAATGCAGATTAAACTATTACTTCTGTAGTGTCGTTCTCTCGGAGCTACCTTAAACTGAGTGACCTAATTCTATCTCCATTACTAAGAAACGCTCCTTGATTCACATGCCTCGTTTGTTTGCCAAAAGTCTCATTTTCATGTATAATCTGTCAAAGTTCAATACAAAAAACATCCTTATCTCAAATCCTAATAAAGCTGACCACTAAAAAATGTCTTTTCTAATATATTATGGCAGCCAGCTAATACTCAAATTTGATTATGATAAATCTGAAATTGAATAAAATGTCACAATATCTGGTGAAAATGATATATGGCCCGTGGAAGTGCACGAACTGAATATTAAATCAAACGCCTGCAATTTTCAAAATGCTTCCACGAATAACCGACATTGAATTTAAATGTTCAGTGGGTAACTTGGATTCGAATTAAAATGTTTTTGCACTTGTTTTGTGTACAGTCTATCATCATACGAATACAGATTATACATTTTTGTTTGAAATGTCTTGATAGTTACTTGTTAAAGTAGTTGCATGAATCTATCGTCTCCGTATAACAACGACCCCATTGTTATCTAAATGTAACTTTGGACTTTCGTTTATAGTCACTTTTTCTGCCCTCTTGCGGACAAGCCATGACTAGCTAGTTGCAAGTGCTTGAGAAACACGCAGTGTCCGGTGAAAATAGGACTTCTATAATAAGTCAGATTTTTTCCTTAAAATGCGGCACCACGGAACAGGATTTTCTTATGACTTAATATTTCTTTCGATTGATTGAGAGTGAGGTCAGGTTACAAAATTCCCGATATGGCCAGTCTTGTAATTTCATTGAGTTGTTTTTTCATGCTCGATAGTTATTATTGATTATTATTGATTATCTTTCTGAATTGTATTATTGAAACTTCTGAATTAAGATGATGTTGAGAGGCAATAACAAACATCTGCTTTGCAGAGAATTATAAAAATAAATCCAAGGAACTATACCATTGGCACGACATGACTTCTCATTTGAACCGATTCACTTAAGACACAAATACCCTTAAGACTTTTATCCAAAGGTTAACGAACCCTTAACGACATGAAGAGAGCTCGAATCGTGCTCATCACCTTAATTAACAAGTGAATGCTTAAGTTCAGAAGCATCAATCCACTTTTCAATCAGACAACGTCTTTGGAGACTAACCTCTTTGAAGTCTGCATTCGCATAGTGCCCTACCTTGTCCGATCTTATCCCGGGTATTTTTCATGTCACGTACTTTTGGCAAGATCGATATCTTGTGTTGTGTAATCCTAGGTTGTCTAGAGAATGGCATTTGGCGATTTCATCTAAGTCTCGTTGATTGATGCCAAACCACTTTTCGCACGAACTGGATTGTCCTCAATCTTCTTTAAGGAACCCGTACGCGAGCAGCTCGGTTAGAAGTTTGCAGTTGTACTTGTAAGGATAAGAAGAGGAAGTTGCTATTTCTATAAGGAATATGTAAGAGAAAAGCTCGGCTATAAGTTTGCCCTCTTGCTCCTAGAGAATAGACAAGGAAATTGTGAGCAATATGTGTGAGAGCAACTCGAATATCAATTTAGAGTTGGACTTGCAGAGAAATGATAACCATGCAATCGTTTCTAAACGGTGTGGATACCTGCTTTTACAAGCAAGTTTACCTTTGCACTTGTACGGAAGGAGCGAAACAGCACTATTTTCTACATGTTTTCGACCAACTGGGTTATAGGTTTATAGTTACATTGTGGAGAAGGGGGAAGTTGCAATTTCTACACAGCGACATTTATTGTTTCCATGAAGTGTGCTTAGGGGAAAGCCTGGTTAAATACTTGTACTTGTTACGACAAAACGAAGAAGACACTATTTCATAAGTGGTATATCTAAGCTAGCAGCTCAATAAAAGTTAAAATTTGCATGTGAATTGGTAAGAAGAGAAAGGTATAATTCTGCACAGGGAAAATTACTGTCTCTATGAGTTATATGTACGAGAACAGCCCTGTAAAATGCTATCCTTATACTTGTTAAGACAAAACGGGGTTAGGCTATACAATGCGTAATGTTTGTTTTTTTCAAAATTATACCCGAGTCAGGGATCGACCAGGATGTTACCTTTATTCTATCATGTATAACTGCTGCTGCATTAACCATCACCTGGCTTGGAGTACAGCGCCACACCGAGTGGACCCTTCTACACTATGATGCCAGAAAAACTGGCACGCGCCAATCGCTAGACACTGATAAAGCTATCTATGGCAAATTTGTATTTAATACAGCCTTCCTCATTCAGATGGGTCACAATAATTGAACAGTCTAAACGCCTAAAATGTCTTATATTGGCAACACACCCAAGCTTTAGTCTGATGATATATACGGAGGGGTACATGTAGTATGTAAGCTATGAACACCTACAGGAGTATATGTGGTACGGAGATCCGACATTGATATCATACTTTTGTAGGTACGAACCCTTCCCTCAAGCGATTACATGAAACGAGTGGTTAGTTAACTAGGCTTATACGAATTGATCGGTAGACTAGGAATCTTACTAAAAGCCGACTGGTTGCAATTTTCAACAATTATTTCGCAATCACGTAGGCACTTACAGCTAATGGATATTGGGTGGCGATATTTTGTCTGACCTTTTCTGGTAACGAAGTACCCATAGGCAAGGGGATTTTTCAACACGCCTGTGACCCCAATAGTGAGACACCAGTGACCTGGCTATAATACCACCTTCTATGATAGGCGCTTGTTAATTCCAGAACTGATGCTCTATACCACAGGTGGGTAATTTGCAATGCTAAAAGCTCTTTGTTCAATTGATAAGAAGGTTTTGTGGTGTTTCATTGGGAATTGCATATTGCAGAAATATATATATATATATATATATATATATATATATATATATATATATATATATATATATATATATTCAAGGACATAGAATTGTATTGTAACGTACAAAAACATCCCTTTTGTGCAAATGGCAAAAGGCTTTATTAATAACGAAATCAAGAATGTCTATAGTTGAATGAGTTCTTGGAAAAAAGCTAGAACATCAAAAAAAGATCAGCAATCATTATTCTCTTGGTTTCATTCAGCAAACACGAGCCAATCTTTATTTTTACACACATATAGGTAGACTTGGTTCCAGAAACCTCATCGACAAAATTAATGATGATGAAAAACTTACTTTTGAATACAATAGCTCTTTTGAACATGCCACCCCAACGCTTCTATCTATCATTAAAAAATGTATTAGGCTAGGCTTTTTGGGAGGCCTTTTGGGATTATCATAGTTACCGACATTGAAGACCTTCCCGAAATGTTGGGTTTAAAAAATAATGAAAATTGCAGTCAGGAAATTACACTTTAGTGATTGTCGATAAATCGGAATGACTAACGGAGAAAATCAACAGAATATTGAGGTTTCAAATTATCTCCTACTTTATATAGATACCTTTCACTTTCAGTCATTTTATATAGTCATTTTTGCACAGGGATAATAATCAAATTATCATCTAGATTGCCATGTCAGGTAACAAAGGCTTCCTAATAGAACATTGACCATTTCATCGCCAAGACAAGATTTAAAATTATTCAGTTGTTATTAAAGATGAAGTATCATACAAACACTAGAATATATTCATAATGCACTCCTGTATTAGGCAGTACGTTTTTGATAGGTGAGAATTTACATGATAAAGTATCCACCTATATGTATGTGCCATATTAAGAAACATAACCACAGATCCTTTTTGGGTGCAAATTGCATTAAATCCATCTGTGAATTGAGTAACATCCACTGTCGATGTCCTATTAACATAACCACAAATCCTTTTGAGTGCAAATTGTATTTATTCCATCTGCGAATTGAGTAACATTCGTTGGCGGTGTCCTGATGGTGGATTGGCATTTTAGAGTTCAAATTGGATTGGCCGGAAGATCAGATGATCTGTATTGTCAGAGACTGACGCTTTTGTTGCTATTCATTGCTAGATGATGTGCTAGGAGATAGGACTGGCTATTCGGGAATGATTTTTACATGTATTCATCATGTTCCCGTCACATTTAATTTGCCTCCATAGGATCATGCAGTGTCCATGAGGTGCCATTGATTTCACACCAGGGAAAGTGGCTTCATTGTGAATGTATTAGGGCCAGTAGTTATTGAGTCTTCACCCGTATGGAAATTAGCTGTCTGCGGACACTCGCCTTATTAGATCTATAATACACAAAGACAGCAGCACGATTCAGTCAGTGGAATAAAGCCTGATGAAAGCTAACTCTGCCGTGGACGATTTAATGCGGCGAGAGGGGCGGAACAACTAACTCTGCCGTGGACGATTTAATGCGGCGAGAGGGGTGGAACAACAATGTGCCATTGATTGTGTTAGAGAGTAGAAAGTGCAAAGAAATTACCACCCTTAGAAGAACAGACTCATCTTCATATATGCATTAGAGTCATCAAAACCATGTATTTGGATGTATTTGATTCTCCTATGTTTGCTCAGAATTCAATCCTCTAACCTTATGTTTGCAACTAAAACGTGGCTTATAGACTTTGACCGGCAAGGTGTCTAGGTGGCTTTTGGGCACCTAGCACATATCATGAATCCAAATGACTACTCACTAGGACTGTCATTGACATCCATTTTTTTTCGATTCGATCATTGACATTTTATTTTTCGATTCCGATTATTTCGATTCGATTGTGAAGAACTGCAGTAATAGAATATTTTCACATGTTCCACACTATTTTTGTGGCTAGGATCCTAAGATTCCCACAATGCAACGACAATGAAGGTTTTCTCAACACTTTCTGATTAGATACTTGAGTTTCTCATCAAAATTCTAAATAGCGTTGGCTAAAAATTGCGTAAAAGGCTGAAAAAATGAGTTTCGATTAATTTGATTCGATTAACATAATATTTTTTTCTCGATTAATTGGAAAAATTATTTCGATCGATCGATACTTGTCATATCAATGACAGTCCTACTACTCACCAATTTGTAAACATGTCCATATCAAGCAAATGATATCAATTTATTTTCTGAATACTTTGAAAATACAAGGACAAAGAAACTAGGAATTGCCCATTAGTCACATACATATTCTTGATTGTAATTTGATCGTATCGTTGTTTCCTCACACAATTATTCCTAACATTCTTTTCTAATTTTGGACGAAACTTTCTGAAATATAAAATACAAAATATTATTTCCGATATGAAGAATAGAAGATAGGGCAGGTACATATGTTTTACTAAATGTTGGTTCTTTGAGCAACTCCACGCAAACCACTAAGAAATTCGATATACTCCGAAATAAGTGGCGTTCTCAGAATTGATCATGTAGGTCTGTTTTAGTTTATTGTATAAACTTGTACAATGGATATCACCCGTTTTAGCTTATTATGCAGTGGTAACCATTTGTTCAGGAACAATCGCTGCACTACGTAGGTGCCATCATAGCAGCTCGGACACAATAAGAATGGAATAAATTTTTGATAAGCATAATGTCCCCCTGAACAAAGACCTATCACGTTCACACGTTGAAGCCTGTGAAATAATTGTAAAAATGGGAGAAAAGAAGGGAGAAGGGAATATCTATCTAATTAAGGAGCAGAATAATTCGTCCCTTACATTTCTAGACTACTGGCGATATATCTTGTCCTGTGTGCATGTGTCTACTTCTAAAATCATAATGTAGCCCCATTTCTCTGAGTTTTAATAAAATATATGTCTTAGAGTTAGATAGCATATAAGACACAGGGAACATACCATTAAAAGTGTTTTAATGTTGGCATTTAGTTGTACATGCATACTGTACATTGTAGTTAGATATGAGATCCCCCACCCATATTGCAGTTTTCTATCAGTTGGAAAAACACACACTCAATCAAAAAAATTCACGACATATTTAATACCTTTTTATTACCTCTGAAATGATCACGTGGTCTGACAGCTTTGGCTTTGACATAAGTCATACACAAAATAGAGAGATTTCAAAATATTTGGATATAGAAGGTTATCCTAACAGGAACAATAGCTTTCAGCCATGTTTTGAAATATATATGATACATACAGTGTAGAAGGTCGGCACGAGAATCAAAATATATTTATCAGCGTTTCTAAGTATCTTGCATCGAAAACATGCTTCCCAATGTAAACTGTATAATGCTGTATTGTTTTTTTGTTTCTTGCTCTGAAATCTTGCTATACTATTATGACATATTGATATATTTCTGGCGATGTGTAGACTCCAAGTGCTAATGGGTGAAAAACAAATTTTCCTTCTTAATATCAATTCATTTTAATTGCATTACCACAACATAATGCACCCTATTCATTAAGAATACAGAAAACTGTTGGACATTAATAGCTCTGTACATGGCAACATATCCTGTTTCACACAAAGTCATTGTGCAGTTCCATTACGATGAATGACACGTTATTGCAATAGCGAGAATGGACAATCAAGACATTGATTATCATAGGGATCTATTAGGATATAGCAACACGTTGTCGTTTAGTGTTTTACGAGCTAGCTTACATAGCGATATAGAGCCAATATAAGGCTTAAGGAACAATCGCCTACTCATCTCTTAAGACGCTTTTATTGCCATCAATATGTCAGGCCCTGGCTAGAGAAGCTTGCAGTGGATTAGCAGAAAGGCGTCCACACCGCACAGCAACGTTATTGCTATTTCCTTATGCAGTTAAGGCTTAGAAAGGCGATATCATCGATTTGCACATAATCTACCCGGTCTCCTTTCCTTTCTCACTACAAACACGCTTTGTGGAGGCAACAGTCGTGAAACACGCTATAGTTTTATAGAATGGAGCTGATAGACACTGGTAGAATGGTGATAGGTATCGAGTAGAAATTTGGTAGGCATACGGTAGAAAGTTGATGGGTGTTTAATTGTAAGTTGATAGGCACATAGTACAGAGCAGACAGGTAAATAGTAGGGAACTGTTCGGCATAAAGAAAAAAGCGTATGAGAATATCGTAGAAAACTGATAGTTACCAAGTAGAGAAGTTGTTGAAATGTAAATGGAAGTTGGTAAGCATATACTAGCAATTAATAAGAGAAAGCTGATTGGAATATAGAAGAAAGCTGATAAACAACTAGTAGAGAAGTTGTTGGAATGTAAACGGGAGTTGATAAGTATATACAGTGCCGACATTCCATTCCTGAACTAAATTTGTGGGCAGCCCTCCCATGTATGATACACGACCGCACGCCCGATTACCACCCAGTTTCTGGGCATGGATGCATGGATGAGCTCACAACTAGATATCCATGTACTTTGATTTGCAAGCTACGTGGGTCATTGATGTGTTTGGCTTATTTTTTGACATGTTAGCCATAGATGTTTGTGCAATCAGGCACTGACAGACGTCCGGTCGACTGGTGCAAGAATTACATGTCTGTACTGTAAAAGAAAGCTGACATGTATACGGTAGGCAGATGATCGACAAACTAATGGGATCTGATACTATCAAATCCCAATTTTCAGCGGAAGTCGTAGTAAGGAGCTTTGGGCAAACAGCGGAAAGATGCATGCCATCAAGGAAGCTAAAAGGAAGGAAGGAAGGAATTGGGTTTTACGTCGCTTTCAACAGCTTAGGTCATATCGCGACGAGATAGAAACCCGGAACCGGGAAGAAATTCCCTACTCTTCATAAAATAGTTCCAAGGGGTCTTTCAGATGCAAAAGGACCATAGACAGTCCTCCACAACGCCGCAAATGTATAGAGCGACCAGGCCAACCCGCTTAGGGATCCAGCGGAGACTCGAACCTGCAAACTAACGCTTGGGAGCCAGGCATTGTAATCACTAGGCCACGGCGAGTCCCTCAAGGAAGCTAGACATATAGCGGAGGAACCCAAATCATGAATAGCATGTATACATCTTTCTGTATGTAGTCACCATTGAAATAATTCATACAAAGAAAATATGAAGAAAAAAAAATCTTAAGAAAAATCAGTTCAGTAGGCATCAGGATTGCGTGTTCAATTAGGTAACGTGTTAGTATTGCAAATTAGCCTATAGCTGGCAGGCTATTCGTGAGTTACTCGTCTTTATCTCTGCATCCCTGAATCTTCTAATCGACAAGCTAAGTGATTGTAATTACAATGAATATTTTTACCAGTTGAATTGCTGGCAGTAGACAGGCGATAATAGATTACATATCTTTTGAATTTTTTTTTCTAAAATCAATGCAAGAAGAAATCTAAAAAAAACTGGCTATCACAACAGTGCACATAACATGTATTGGTAGCCTTAGTTACATATGGTAGCAGGTTATCGAATGAAACATTTTGCACTGTTACCTCCCTAAGTAGTGTAATATATCTCTATATTTGTGTTTGTAACCCTATTTACTTCTCACTTCCATGTATGATTTTTGTAATATCTATTAGAGTCAATAAATACACATGCAAACAGTAAGGTGCATGAATCAACCATATCCGTTACGGGTCTATCCCATCGTTGAAAACCAATACTCACTGGACTTTCAGCTAATAGCCCTAAGCACCACACTGGGGAGAGGCTATATCCTGTTTCTCCATTCCTGAACACCCATATGTCTAATCATCGCAGCTGTAAAATACGCGCATAGTGTAAATGTCGCAGTAGGTGTCACGTGGTATAGTTGCTGTTTGTTCTAGTTCTGTGTTAGTATTTGTATTATTTTTGTGTTGTGTTAGGATGTATATTGAAATTGTATGATGATTTTTTTAGGTCTCTACAGTCAATAAAAAAGACATATATACATTGACGACCTTAAACAGGTGCTTTATTACCACACGATCACTCTTCGATAAGATTGCTCACCGTATTATCACCAATCATAAGACAAACCAGCTAATTCTAGCTTTAGGTATCGTACTGTCTGATTCACAAAACAACGTTCCTTTGCGAGGTAAAGCTAGGGTCTCACATGAATTCGCACGAATTCAACGTTATGTAAATGATATGGTAATGAGGAAAACCCAAATTTTGAGTCGAATGCAAGTTTTCGGAAAAGCTCGCATTCGATGTTTGTCCGGAGTTCGGCAATTCGAAAAACGAGGTTCTTTTTGGCGGCAAATTTAAAGTCGAAATTCAATTAGTGAACTTGTCGAATGCGTCGGAAAAAAAGCTAGATCATTTCACGGAGTCCTCGCATCGCTTCGTGGTCGAATGCGATCGGGTTTGCAGTTTGTCATTAACATAATGACTTGCCTCATTTGCATAACATCGCATTCGACAGAACTACGTCGAATGCGATTTTGCGATGATGCATTCGATGTTAGCAAAGTCGAATGCGTATATTGTATGTGCGCATTCGACTCAATTAGTTTCATCGCTATTTGCAGGTTAGAAAAGTAGCCTCGCACATTGGTAATGTTGTATTCAACAAATTGATATGTCGAATGCGAGTTTGAAATATCGTATTTGACTTTTCAAATGTTGAATGCGACATTACATTTAGCACACTGTGTCGAATTCGACAATTTATTGTATTTAAAATGTTAGATTAGACCAACTACAATTGAATGCGACATATTATATGTCGCATTCGTAGTTTAATAAGTCGAATGCGACAACACGATTATGCAGACTTCTTTTTTTTCAATAATCGCATTCAAATTAAAATTTGTCGAATGAGATTTTTTAAACTTCGAATACGAAAGTCGAATGCGAACTTTTAACAGTCGCATTCAACACAACCTGTCAATCAAACTTGTCATTTGCATAAAGTCGTATGCGCAAAGTGTTTTCGACATAGTTAGACCTTTCGACATTTTGGCTGTCGAATGCGACTTAAAGCGATCTCACATCGCATTCGACACGAAAAAAATATCATCTTTTTTGCCTAACCCAGCGACTTTTTGCCAGGTCGAATTTAGTCGAATGTGGGTCGAATTCGGTCGTATTCGACTTTTTCGAATATATGTCAAATACGGTCGAATTCCTGCAAATTCCATGTGAGACCCTAGCTTAACCAGTAATTCTTCAAGAAAATAGTGTTAACCCTTTCCATGCTGAGGCTACTTTCGTCCATGGGAGAAAATGCTAAACTAAACCCTGTCATGTTGGAAAGCTCTCGCTGAGTACTATCAGATGAGTACCCATATGCCAGGGTTTAAGTCATTTCTCAGCTTTTTTTGCATTGACCAAAAAGAGCCACCGGCAGCATAAGGGTTAATGTATGTCATAAGTGAAACTTGAATCATACAACTTCGCACACGCATTGCACAGAGATGGAATGATGTTTGGTTTTACTATGAGGTCTGCTCTCGCAAACGAGGGAGCTTTGACAACTCGCCTCGGTAGAATGGCATCTTAAGATGTTCCAAGCGTTTCTTATCTATCTCGCGTATGGTTATGATAACGCTTAGTTATAACAATGATCTAAGTTACTGGACAGTCCTGCGGAATACGTTTTATGGTCTAGAAGAGTGAAGTTATGCAATTACTTTTCTTGCTTTATCTGTTATGTACGACGGTGCATACGTGACACCTAAATAAATCTTAAACGAACATTTATTTTCAGCACTAGATTGAGAAAAATGTTAGAAAAATAAATAAACGAACATTTATTTTTAGCAAAAACTGTCAAAAGATGTTGTAAATAAATCCAGACGAGCATTTTAAAAACAGTGTCACATTTGCACCATCATGGTGCATACGTGACATCTAATTAAACATAAACGAACCTTTATTTTTAGCAAAACATTGATAAAATTGCTGAAAATAAACCTTCACGAACGTTTATTTGTAACAAAATTTCAGAAAATTGCTAGAAATAAACCTTCACGAACATTTATTTTTAGCAAAACATTGATAAAATTGCTGAAAATAAACCTTGACGAACGTTTATTTTTGACAAAATTTCTGAAAAGTGCTAGAAATAAACCTTCACGAACATTTATTTTTAGCAAAACATTGATAAAATTGCTGAAAATAAACCTTCACGAACGTTTATTTTTAGCACTATTTCAGAAAAGTGCTGAAAATAAACCTTCGTGAACGTTTATTTTTAGCATTGTATAGGTGGAAATGCTGAAAATATAAACTGTCAAAATGTCAATCATTAGAGAGGCGTGTCCATCAAGCGGACACTCCCCGGAACGTAGGGTAAAACGTAAGGGGGCGTGGCTTAGGAGAAGTGTGTCAGTGCGCACGCAAGCAGCCCCTCACGTTCACGTTCCACTGCCCGTCAATTAAAATGAACTGGGACACGCCCCCATAAATGATTGATGCTGTGACATTTTCCATTTTAAAACACAGCATCTCCACCTCGATTTTGCTGAAAATAAATGTTCGTTTATTTATTTTTCTAACATTTTTCTCAATATAGTGCTGAAAATAAATGTTCGTTTATTTATTTTTCTAACATTTTTGTCAATATAGTGCTGAAAATAAATGTTCGTTTAGATTTGTTTAGATGTCACGTATGCACCATGACGGTGCAGATGTGACACCGTATTTAAATGCTCGTCTGCATTTATTTACAACATTTTTTGACAGTTTTTGTTCAAAATAAATGTTCGTTAATTTATTTTTCTAACATTTTTCTCAATAAAATGCTACAAATAAACGTTCGTGAAGGCTTATTTTCAGCAATTTCTTGAAATTTTGCTACAAATAAACGTTCGCAAAGGTTGATTTTCAGCACTTTTTCTGAAATTTTGCTACAAATAAGCGTTCGTGAAGGTTTATTTTCAGCAATTTTATGAATGGTTTGCTGAAAATAAACGTTCCTCAATTTATTTTTTTAGCACTTTCATATATTTTTGGTAAAAATAAATGTTCGTTTATTTATTTTTCTAGCATTTTTTTGAAAATAGTGCTAAAAATAAACGTTCGTTTAAGTTTATTTAGGTGTCACGTATGCACCGTCGTAGTTATGTATCCGGTTCTTTTAACCGAATTAGTTTATAAGCAACAATAATCCCCTTTAAATTCTCTTAAATATTACTCTATTGACAGAGCTAGAGGTTTGTTCAGACTATTATTTGCTGTAAATTCATGTGCATATAAATCATACTATCAATTCAATGTGTGCACTCAAAGAATGGGTTAACATCCCACTACGTTCTGGAATGATTTACAAATGACACTATCATTGTACTTTGATGACATATTCGGTACTCTCTTATCTTATTTATCAAGCATAATGCAAATATGCCTTAAAACGGCAAACCTATGGCTATGAATCATGTATTCTAGAGATAGGACCAAGCAATGCATACACGCATGTTTCGAAGCTGTTTCTATAAAGTGCTCCTTACTATTTAGACGTTTGATAATTATATATGTAAAGTAAACGTCACACAATAGCACCTCAATAATTACTTAATTAACTAAGTTAATTATATATATATACACACACACATATATATATATATATATATATATATGTATATATATATATATATATATATATATATATATATATATATATATATATATATATATATATATATATATATACATTGCTCGTATTTTAAGAATACGATAAATATACTTACAAAAGCAGAAATTAAAAAGACTACTTGCAAAAGCTGTTAAGTAAAAAAAATATTTTGGTAACAAGGATTTTGGAAGCAGATTATGTGAAAACATGTTCCTGGTATTAGATGAAGTACACCCTTGGTAGTAGAAAGTGCAATGTATAGCTAAAGGTATATGT
>OZ012691.1:4986891-5019391 GCA_963942565.1 Maea johnstoni | reverse complement strand
GACCACTCGGCTATCGCGGAACGCCATCAGTGGCAATGTTCGTAGATATTACAAATTACAAAAGCTTATTTCATTACATAAGCCTTTGGTATTAATACAGAAAACATATTGTTAAAGAGAAAAGCGCAAAAAATAATCTCTAGCATAAGAGAGCTATTAAATGCATTAGGCCACTCACTTGTTTTGGGAAACGAGATTGTAGAATACATGACGTATGATATCAGACTGTGCCACTGCATCATATTTGAACATCTGACTAATGTAGAGATGTACCAGGCAGACCGGTTTAAATCATAACGTATCCGTAGCATGAACGAGTATGACTGTGCGATGATAAATACTTTTGGCAAATTTGAGCCGAAAACCAGTTTTATGGATCGCATACTTGGCCATCACAATTGAAAATATCTTGATGATTTAGCATAACTAGGGGGAAGTATTTGAATGGAAATTGTTGTTCCTGTTTCCAGACAGTGTGTGCAGTACAGTTGAAGATGGGTTAACCCTTATGCTAATTGTGGCTAATTTAGCTAATACAAAAGTATGCAAAAACACTGAAAATGATTGAAACCCTGGCACATGGGTGCTCATCTGAGAGTGCTCAGCGAGAGCTTTTCAATGAATACCAACATGACAGGGTTAAGATGATTTCCAAAAATCTTTGCGTCCGTGTGCTTTAGTCGAAAGTAGGAAGGGTTAAGCTGCTGGTGGCTAGTTTAGACAATACAAAATTATGCAAAACCCTGAAAATGACTAAAACCCTGACACATGGGTACTCATCTGAGAGTACTCGGCGAGAGCTTTTCAGTGAATACCATTATGACAGGGTTTAGATGATTTCCAAAAATCGTTGCGTCCTTGTGCTTTGGACCAAAGTAGTATGTAAAGTATAGTTCATTGAACATTTGATAAACAAATGAAAGTATACACATACATATGATTTATAAAACAAGATACAAACAACAGAGAACTCAATTTTAAAAACTCGGTGCAAAACGCAAAAAAAAATTGAAATTGCCTGAGCATTGGAAGGGTTAAGGCAAGAGTGAGATAAGAGTAAGTTCCTGGCATTAAGACCAAGGCTGGAAAAGGCTGCTGTCGTGGGCGGGACATAGATTTATACACTATATGAGAATCTGCCGTGGTTTGTGATTGCCAAAGAGTAAACAGTGGGTAATGGAATTATGCGGGTTAGAGTTGGGTCAATACATTAACAGCGACGGGGGAAGGCACTTCACCGCGTCTCGAGTGTTTGTTTGAAGATCTTATGACGGTCCAGTGCCTGGGGGCTGGACAACGGCTATCTGACCCACAGCCCCCAGGCCTAATGGACAATGTCTGCACCGGAGATTGCGAGTGAAAAATTATCGCGTCATGACGGAAACAATCTCTGTTCGCCCCATACACTATGGAAGCAGATAACTATGCCGTGACCCCTAGGGCAGTTTTGGACAGGAAGAAGCACAAAGGCATACCATAGAGGAATTGGAATGTATAATACATTTTAAACTTTATTTACAATACATGCCATTTTTTAATGTACGTGGTCGTGCAGGAATTTGCAGAGTTCAGTACAAATGCAAATGCAGGAATTCAACATGTTCTTCTCAAACTTTCTTTGTCATTAATAAGAATTGTTTTAGTTCCATTTATCGCCACATGGTCTGATATACTGAACCTTATCGCGACCAGGCAGCAGTTAATGTTCATGTTAAAGCAATGCCGCTGATAATTTTTTCGAAAGCACCGAACCCGGGACCATACGTATTGGTGAGCGATCGGGTGAGCGATTCACTCCGCTTTCGAGGCAGCCCCTTAAGAGTTTCCTACGGGTTGTAAGATAATGTCATAATTATGATCAACCTAACACGTACCCATATATATATATATATATATATATATATATATATATATATATATATATATATATATATATATATATATATATATATATATATATATATATATATATATATATATATATATATATATATAATATATATATATATATATATATATATATATATATATATATATATATATATATATATATATATATATATATATATATATATATATATATATATACAGTCAAACTTGCTTCAACGAACACTTCTCTTAAACGACCATTTGCCATTAACGACCGTTTCAAATCCCCCCAAGGCTATTCCCTGTATATTTTACTTTGATTCAGCGACCACTTGCTTGACGCATGAAAACCTATCCCTAAGACTAAATGGCCCTTCATTCTACGGCCACTGGAATGCCTAGACGCCTTGTCTATTGGAAAGTGCATAATGAAATGTTGAAATAATCAGTAAAATTGAAAGAAAATATAATTTCTAAGGGTCCTCGATAAATGTTGGAGTTCCACTTTTATTTTTCTGAATAGTTTAATCATGTAATATTAACGAAGAAATTTCAACAAACGCAGCTAAACATAATTACCTCATTAATACCTGGTCATTGGGACGTAGAAATTCTTTTATTTTCCATTACCTCACTCAGACCCCCAACCTCTTCTTAAGAGACCACCTCTTTAAGAGACCACTTTTGACATTTCTCTTGTCATGAGCGGTCGCTTAATAGAGGTTTGACTGTATAAACATACATACATACCTATGTATATCTATCTATCTATCTATCTATCTATCTATATATATATATATATATATATATATATATATATATATATATATATATATATACATGTATATATAGATATATATATGTATATATATAAATATACATATATATATATATATATATATATATATATATATATATATATATATATATATATATATATATATATATATATATATATATATATGTATATATATATATACAGAAAGAAAAAGAACGTGGTGTTTTAATCATCAATAATGGATCTGGTATATGTGTGGGGTGAGGGGAATCGTATGAAGTTTATTTAGAATTATCAACCCTCCTCTAAAGCAGCAGTAAGTAAGCCAGTGTGTTTATACACGGGTGTTTACTTGAAACGGGCACCGATGGAAGCTACTGTTTTAGAAGTCCGCAGTCAAGTCCATGCCATGCAATACGATCAGGACAGACCGTGTAGGAGTGGGTGGCAGCATTGGGATGTTTAGAATTTTGTTTAGCGTCAAGTTGTTCTGCTATGTAAAATGAAGGAAGGAAGGGATGGGGCTTTACGTCGCTTTCAACAGCTTAGGTCGTATTGCGACGAGATTAAGAAACCCTTCCAAGGGGTCTTTCAGTTGCAAAAACGACCATAGCCAGCCCTCCACAACGCAGCACGTTTATATAGCGACCAGGCCAATCCGCTTTTGTGGGTACCCAGCGGAGACGAGAGAGAGAGAGAGAGAGAGAGGGGGGGGGGGGGGGTACGCTCTTTCTATCAGATATAATGGTTCGTTACTCAAATCTGCAATAGTTATCAGTAGTAAAATCCAGGGTCCAGAACCCGGACATGCTTCCAGCAATCCGTCATGTAAAATATACACGAACAAATTAATGAACAAACGAACACATTACATGGTCACAAGCTGCGTCCCCCATGGCATAACTTTTATAATGTGAAAAGGATATGAAGCATTGTGAATGATCAGATCAGAGTCTAATTCATCTAAATATAACTCGTCATATGAGCATACAGTATATTGGAAAAGTGACGGTTTAAAGTCCCTATAGGAGCAATCAAATATCTTTCAAAATATTGCTGTCTAGTCTTAAATGTTTCAGGGGCAATTTATTTTTATTTTGTTCAAACCGAACTGATTTTCATTCGTTATGTCATTTCGAAAAATGCGCGACTACGCAAACGCATTGTACAACGCCTGTACAAGTTTCCAACATTAGAACATACATAGTCAGCAGTACGACCATCATCATTTCATCGCTTATGTAGTGGCGAGTAGTTCTCGTCGGCAGCGCTGTACCTAATGGTCTTAATAACATTGTGTACCGTCTTCTTGCTTAAAATAACCACATTTTTACATGTTGTGTTTTTTAAAACCGGCTCAGGACACGTGGGAAAGTTTACATTGACGTGAGTTCAGTCGGTGGAATTCGTCGAATATCTCACTTTCCTCCACCAATAGCTGGTTATTCATTATTTAGCCTTAATGGTCAGGAAAGTGATGATAAAATAAAGTCTACATCAAAATCTCGGTGGAATAAGATAAAGTGAAAAATCATGCAGCTCCTAAGAGAAGATACGCGTTAGTTTACATCTAGGTAGTAATTTATATCCGCAGAAATTGACCCCACACGGATCCGAATAATAAAATAGGTTGGATCTCCATATCCCACATTACTAGTGTGATATATAGGATCCGTGTGGAATAGTAGTCTGAGTATCTGATAATGGAGAAATTATGTCTCAAGATACTCACAAGAGGATGCAATTAGGTTTCCAAGGGGAAGGTTCAGAACTCGCTATCATGGATCCAGTGCTCTCTTTACACGCAAACGCGTATTAAATACAACTTAATGCTTCTTCAGACTTTATCATTTCCCAGCCATGCCAAAAGTCAATTACCTTGCTTACGCGTAAGCCAAAATGTATATGATTCTTCCGTTCCTCCACGCTAACCTTTTAACCCAGACACTAACCCTTCTGCCCACAGTTGTGCAGAGGCTTTAATCATTCTGCTAGCAGGTATAATGCATCGTCCCAGAATACCATTTAGCTGCCCTCAACTGGTACTTAGGGGTCGGCTCAAACCTGTAGTAACTGAATTAGCTGAGCTCTAAATGCGAAATTGCATCAAGGTCTTCATGGGGAATTCCTATACTCTAATTTACAACACGGGAGACATTTTGAGGGTAGTATTAACGTGCCTACAATACATAAAATATATAAGTTATTAAACGTCTTAGATTAACTATTTATCGCAGTCCGGTTTGTATAGCTGATAACGTGAAGGGCAATGGGTTTAAATTTGAAACTTGTGCATGTATGTATGTTTATTGACTGTGTATAGATACACAATGATGCATCCATTAGTTTTTCAAGAAACATCATAATACTATAAGTAACTCCGGAACATATAACTTTGAATATATCTATTTTTTGTCATATTAAGGCTAAAATAAAATGTCTTGAGTTGGTTATTGACGCAGCCGGTGTGAATATCTTTTAGTGCGTTAGACAATGAGTTTGGTTTGTAATTTTGTTTATTGTCACATTGCCTGCCTTATATGGCTAAATTGAGACTGCCAAGTTATAAATGTTGGAGAAAACCAGAATACCTAGTGATAACTACCGATTAATTTCAAGTTACTGATAATTATCCCACGTGCCTCGCATCCAACTTGAACCCAGGACCCTCAGCAATAATGAAGACAGCAAGCAGCTGGTGCCGTGTGTCAGTACTGTATTGTATTGTATGTTTATTGACTGCACTTTTCATTGTACAAAATCATACGATATAGCAATAATATAGATAGATTATGCCGATCACGGAGCACGAACACAGAAAATCAAATGGTGATCCTAACAAAATATACAATAAATATAAAGTGTCTAGACACTGACTTTGCCCAGGTAGTTTTTCATCTAGACATAAATATTATACGCTGTTGCAGATGAGGGAAATATATATATATATATATATATATATATATATATATATATATATATATATATATATATATATATATATATATATATATATATATATATATATATATATATATATATATATATAGATAGATAGATAGATAAATATATATATATATATATATATATATATATATATATATATATATATATATATATATATATATATACACATATATATCAACCACTCAACTTTCGGGGCAGCCCCCATATAACACAATTAGAAGAGGAAAGCTTGAAGCCTTTCACAAGTTAAATATGCCCAAACTGACAGACACTTCGTGTGACTTTTAAAGGTAACTGCTTTAAAACGAGATAACTGCGATGCAATGATTAAAACAAAGAGGTTACTTGGTCATTAATGAACTTTGTCTAAAGGTCAAGTACATTAGCAGTATATAAGTCTATAGACGTAGACGATTTGTAAAAGGCATTACTACGAAGCAATCTTATTCATTATTCATAGGGAGGTTTGATATATACCCTTGTGTCTGATTGTACATGGGTTGTGTAATCATCATAAATGGGGTAGACCAGGCTATTAAGTAAAATTGAGCAAAATCCCAGACAGGAAAGGGCAGGCAAAGTTACGAAGATTAGCAATTTTATAAGAGAGGAGACGCTTCACAGAAATAAGAATTAACAGCACTAGAAATAATCAAACAAAAAAGCAACCGAAAATTAAATAAGTTATACTTCGCACACAAGAAAGGAAGATTTAATTCTGGTCAAGCAACGCTAGTCATTCCGTTACACTTACTGTACAGTGTGGTACGTTCAATATACAGCAATAATAACAATATAAACAAGTCCTATATCCACACACACACACACATATATATATATATATATATATATATATATATATATATATATATATATATATATATATATATATATATATATATATATATATATATATATATATATCAGAACAGTATGTTAAAAGCGCCAAGAGTTAAGATCTAAACGCTAAATAGAATCACTTACGCTTACCCTGCGGTGCCTTCTCTTGTTTCATGAAATTAGTACGATCACATGCCGTATACATTACATGTGCAGTAATTAACTCTAATAGGTTGTTGCAACTACAAAGCTTCGTATGTCAATACACACCACATACACAGCGTGTGTCATGTCAATACAAACCACAAAGGTATCCTTTGTTTTGAAGAATCGCTAGAACTATGGCATGGCTGAGGAACCGTAATATCTTTGAACCAAATGAGTTGATTGTGCGATGGAAGAAAATAATATACATTTGATTTACATTACCACTCTGTCCTATTCTTGCTAAATTCTGAATTCAGCCACGAGAGGATGGTGAGCGTACCCGTAAATATCAACAGACTAGGTCACTGACAACCTTCCTATATGCTTCCAGTGGGTGTCGAACGCCGAAGCCTTTACAGAAGTAAGCCTATTTTAAAGGTTGGAACTTTAATTTTTCGACTTTCTATATTTCAGAATCAAGCACGCCATCTCCTGTCTTTACATGTAGCTATGACTTTCTCAATTGCCATTCCTATGTATTTTTTTTTTACAAAATATCAAAATATATATGTATTAGATAGTAACTTCACTGGTGTGATTTATCTTAAGTGATATAGTGCATCAACTACTTGAGTTGTATGTATGTATGTATGTATATATGTACTTAATTGACTCTATGCCAGAAAATAGCACACTACACACACATATTATCAACAGACGATCACCTAAGAAATGGAATTATCAAACATACAATTATTGATCATTCACGATTCCTTATGTAACTTAAATGCCGAATGATTATTAAATTATCATGTAGCTTCTGAAAATGAAATACCTGCAGTGCTCGACGCTAAGGGTGAACCTATGGCCCCAGGCCAGTAAAAATTCTCAAAAACAGCTTCGGGCCAGTAAAAAAAGACCTCAACTGGTCCTACAGGCCCAATAAACATTTGGAGACATTCTTGTTAAAAAGTTTCCCACCGAGAATGTCCCCAATCTAAGATAAATGTACTGAAAGAATTATAACATGTGAACATATATATTGGTCGAAATGTCAAAAATCAAGTCATTCATGTTTACTTAATGCAATAACCATGTATTGAAACCGTGCTGTCTATTGGGATTATACGAATTACCGTCTTATATACCTTGGTATTTAGTTCACAATGAAGAGGCTCCATTGTAAACACCATGACAGGCACCCCATAGTTCTATTCTGGGCGAGAGATGAGCTGCTCAATAACATACGCCTCTGTTTCCTCTCAGGGAAGAGCATCTTCTCGTTTCCAAACACTGCACTTGTTGTCTATCGTCATCGTTATTGTAAAAAAGACTTACAGAAAGACAGAATACAGAACTCCAATCTTCTCCACATCAGCCACTCTGAACTACTTAAGTAAGTCCCTGGATTGGGTTTACGACCGAGTGTTCTAAATGCTTTTCCCCATATCTCTCGCACGACCCGGGGTTCTAAACTAGGGCTGTCATTGAAATGTATTGATATATCAAATCTAAATGATGCAATCGCAAAGAAAATGATTTTATCAATCCAAGTAGCAAAAATAAATGAAAAGTAAACTTGAAAGTTGTCCACTGTCGACGTCTGTGATTAATATCATAAGTATCCTAACATAATTATGCAAATTAATTTGGAACAGAAGCATGCCTATGGCTGTGCAGGTCATAGATCATTGTTGTCATGGTTATATCCAACATTTTGTCTTAAGACATTCCCTCCCTCTCCTTGCTATAATAAAATCGAATTGAATCAAAATCGATGAAAAATATATATCGATATTTGAATCGAAACGAAACGAGTCTATAACAATGACTGTCCCATTCTATACTTGCTTCAAAGGGTATATTAGAAGGTTAATGGGTATTGCGTGTAGGTTTGGGGGGAGGGGGGGGGGAGTGGGGAGGTTCCCTAATGGTATTCCGATACTCAGTCCGTTATATAGAGGCTGGTCACAATTTGCCTAACTAATTACACAAAAAGTTCGAAAGATCGAAAAATTCACTTCGATTTTATCGATTAAATCTTTAAAATGAATAACTGTGATTCCGAAAATGAAACTGATATTTGACAATTTTGATATAACGCAATAGATGTCACAAACAAGGTACGAGAGATGCTCCTAAAATACTGGCCTATTTCCAGAAGCCTTCAATATTTACATAAACTAAAACTATGCCGTGATCCCGGGCTTGTACTTGTACTGAAGCCAAGGGCGGCAAATTTAGGAAAATGAAAGGAACTTCCCTTAATAAACCTACAGGCCCGTTTCGTACTAGTACTAGGCCATTTAAAGATCATAAGAAAATTGCCTCGTTGAATGTGTATAATACGCCATGGGATATGGCAGATGGATATTTTGATTTCCCTATAGTTTCCCTGTGAACTCATCGCAACAGTTTTGCCAATGGCACAAATATGGTACAGCTCTCTGGCTGTGCATGAGACTTAATTGTATCGTTCGGGGATTTAACGAACCAAACCTATCTCAGCGATCTTAGATGATTTATCAAATTGCAACGTGCACTGTCTGATTCTAATTAACAAAGCAGGACATACGTTTAGGGAAAAAGGGGTGTTCCCATTGATATGAGTCAGCAAGAGGGTTATGGATTTGATGGTATCAGTATATCCCTCAACACGACTAGGGATTCGATTCGGTATCTTGCCATGAATTAGGGAGTTGGTAGCCGGTAATTAGGGTTGGGTATTCGATTCGGTATTTTGACATAAACTTGGGAGTGGAGATAAGGTAAATAGAGTTGGGGATTCGATCGGTGTCTTGGCATGAACAAGTGAGATGGAAAACAAGCTGGGCGTGTTGGGAGATGCCAATATGTACAAACTTTACGTGATGGTATGGTTATGTTATCAGTTGATACGAATGTGTCTATTTACCAGGTACGGTTTTGTTATCCCTTGATATATATATATATATATATATATATTATATATATATATATATATATATATATATATATATATATATATATATATATATATATATATATATATATATATATATATATATATATATATATATATATATATATACATATATATATATATATATATATATATATATATATATATATATATATATATATATATATATATATATATATATACATATATATATATATATATATATATATATATATATATATATATATATATATATATATATATATACTCACACACACCAAACACACACACACACATATATATATATATATATATATATATATATATATATACATATATACCATATATACCAGGTACGGTTTTGTTATCCCTTGATATATATATATATATATATATATATATATTATATATATATATATATATATATATATATATATATATATATATATATATATATATATATATATATATATATATACATATATATATATATATATATATATATATATATATATACATATATATATATATATATATATATATATATATATATATATATATATATATATATATATATATACTCACACACACCAAACACACACACACATATATATATATATATATATATATACATATATATATATATATATATATATATATATATTGATAAATATATATATATATATATATATATATATATATATATATATATATATATATATATATATATATATATATACCGTTATATATATTCCATACACATGCCTAAAATCCAACTATTGACTACAACGTAAACGCTTAACCATACCCTTCATAAAAAGAAAGCTTGTCCTTTTGACATAAGCAAGTTCTACAGTGTATCCTTCGTACATTAAGAACGTATTAAATTGCGGTTAATTGTATGCCTTTTGTGTGGGACTTTAAATGAGTGAGCCTTGCATTTACCTATCATAAAACTTCCCAGGTGGAGGTGTGTACAAGGGCTACTGATTAGTAGATATAATACACCTTTTCCTATAAAAGCTTAGTTTAAGTCTAATTAAAGGCATATGTGTTCCCGTCACGTTCTAATGCGACTCATTAGTATGCTATAACCTAATGTCGTACCCCAGTAAGATCATTATGCTTGTTTTAAGTGGTTGTAGCAAAGTAATTTAAGTACCTAGTTTTTTTTCTCATTTATGATGAATAATGTATGATGTCTAAGGAAGTTACGCCAACCATGGGAGCTGATCTTAAGTTCTCAGTGAAGCAACGTTGTTGATCCCTAAGATATGGGTATAATTCATTGTCAAGTTGCTTCTTGAAACTCATTCAGCCCTAATAACAGTTGTCTATAGAAGAATACCTCACGTTAATAATTAAACCATCCTATTTCCTGGAGATAAAAGCTTTCCTTCCACATACTTATCACGACATGTCTGTATGATAGTCTCTTGAGATAACATTGAGAAATTGTGTTGTTTTTAACTGTTCCTCTACGAACGAGACACGAAGCGGGAAAATGCATCATCTTCGGTGTCCGGTAATACATGATGTAGTAGTTCATGATTAAGAAGAGAGAGTTCTACAGTTTAAAGTAGTACTGCTTTGTGTTTTTATTTCCCTGAAAAGGTGACGATAAGCGGAATACTGGATAGCTGGGATTAATCTGCCGCCTCCATTGCCAATCAGTCTAACACTAGCAAATGTATGTGCTTCATGTTTTAAAAAATCTTGAAATGAGTATAAAGATCACAATGAAGACTGATACTAGAGGATAATTCTAGACAAGGCTATCCTATTCTTTTTGATAATCTTTAAATTACTTTTGGTTTTTTCATTCAGCACATCATATAAACATGATAATACAACATATTTAACATACTACAACAAACAGTTCAAGGCTTTA
This sequence comes from Maea johnstoni, assembly GCA_963942565.1. NCBI lineage: Eukaryota > Metazoa > Annelida > Polychaeta > Spionida > Magelonidae > Maea > Maea johnstoni. The sequence continues at coordinate 5,007,958 of OZ012691.1, read as the reverse complement.
AAATGGTTTTTTGGTAATATATTTAATACTCAAGGCTCATAAGCCTAGGGGACAATTACATCTTGAATAAAACAAAGGCTCAAATAGTTTATGAGGGTATTTTCTACTTGAATCCAAGTTCCCACCACTGCCATCCTTCATACAAGAAGAATGTGGCTGTTTAAACACATCCTAACACACAAGACATGGAGCTACTGGGAGCGGCCATTTTTACTCTAACAATAGCCTATCTGAAGTTACTAGTACACACTTGTCATTAGCGGCATTCAGTATGCTAAGGTTATACGGTTTTCTAGAAAGAATATGTTATGGGCCATTTCAGTTCAAGGCTAGAGCTAAGACATTTACTATGACCAGGTCACATGGGTATTATATTCAATTTCCTGGAACGAACAAGTTATGTATTTACGAGACAATGACAAAGCTCTCGAGAATGAATGGAATCCCATCCCATTGCACTTGTTGAAATAGATTGCAGCTCTCCCACTCGGGCTAATGTGACGCTATTCATGCGTGAAACTTAGGTCTCGTAAACCTTGTCAGACTACGTCTAAATTGCCATAACATAGACACCATATATTCTTTATATTCAGTGGGGATGTTCCAAGCGTTTTTGTTTAGCATAAAACACGAATTGTGCGTCTATCTGATGGGCGCCCCATCGCAGTTGGGCCGGCGCTGAAATCATCCCCGGCACATTTACACCCCTCCCAACCCTCCCGTCTGTTACAAACAATCACCTCGCTATCAGCTTCAATTACACATAAACACAAACCCGATACAGGTTGAAAGGGATTTTCTTAGTTTTTCGGCGTTTCCTTAGAAATCGAACTTTGCAATTGTAGAGGCGGATAATAGGATAGCGAGACGCCTAATTTCGCTCTGAATAGAAATCCTAATCCGCCGCTTATCGAGCTCTGGCGCGGAGATTTAATCCTGAGCGGCTAGGCAGATAGTAGAGACTTAGGCATTAGGGAAGGGCTTGAAAACAACTCATTCTAACAGATTCATTAGAATCTTGAAGAGACAGTAAAACGGGAAATGGTCACATTTCAAACTTACTCATTTTTTTTCTTATGTACGCATGCATTCAATGTCGCGACCTGGTCGCAAGTAGTACGAATGGTCGCATAATACATACAGTGCAGACATTTAATTCTTGCACTTGTCGACCGGACGTCTCCTAGTGCCTGATCGTACAAACACCTATGGCTATCATGTCAAAAAATAAGCCAAACACATCAATGACCAACGTTAAAATTTGCAAATTAAAGAGCGTTCAGTTGTGAGCTCATCCATGCATCCATGCTCAGAAAACTGGGTGGCAGTCGGGCGTGCGGTCGTGCATTACGCCTAGGCTACCCACGCATTTAGTACAGGAATTAAATGTCGACACTGTACGTACATTCCACAGTATCCGGTGTTCATACTTTCAATCCCGATTTAACGGACGCGAATTAAAAGTCAACTACCCCGAAAAATTCCTAATTAACATTGAGTGCATTGCATCCAATAGCGTATTCTATGTGTTTCTGTTTAGATGTTTCGGCGCGACGAATGCGACGCGCTAAATTTCCCCACGCGGCGACCCATTTTTAGGTAAAAAATATGGCGCAGGGATTTAGTACGAAAAAAATTGCAACTTAAAATTGCAATCCTTGAGCAACAAATCACGGTTTAAAGGAAACGCCATTCGAGTGCGGCCAACGTTTTTAATAAACGATCTAGCCAAAAAGTCAGTCTTTCCCTCTCTATATTATATTAACATGTGGGATAGGACAACTATCAGATCATCATATTTTGCAAGAAAAATATAAAGGTTACGTAAAGCGTATTTAAACTCGTGACAGTAAAACTCAATTACGAGAGAGAGAGAGAGAGAGAGAGAGAGAGAGAGAGAGAGAGAGAGAGAGAGAGAGAGAGCTGGTCCTATTAGCTACATGTATGACAGTTGCAGACTCAGTTGACAGTGAGTGCATATGCGAGAGAGAGAGAGAGAGAGAGAGAGAGAGAGAGAGAGAGAGAGAAAGTTAAGTGAGAGACACATGGTCCTGATAGCTGCATGTATGACAGTTGCAGACTCAGTTGACAGTGAGTGAGTCTGCACCAGCACATTATGGCAGCATGAGGCAGGAAGGATTAGCGAATGAGATATCGATTAAAACGATGTCTGCTTTCCAGCGAGAGTATCTTTTATCTTTTACGTTCCTGCTCCTGCCGACTGTGTCACTAGCTATGAATGGAACATCCCCTCTCGGCGGATTATAACAGCTAACATGAAATACTATCAAGCTCAACTCAACTCCAAAATTATCGCATGGTGCCACCGTCCTTCCCAAACGTAAACCACATGCAGGAATCATATCCAGAAGGACATATGCACACGTAAATGTTCTTGCTGTCTTATGCAATGGCATACATACAAACCAAAATAGATCATGAGGCCTCAGTGACACGTTTTAACCGTTTGCATATATATATATATATATATATATATATATATATATATATATATATATATATATATATATATATATATATATGTATATATATATTCATATATATATATTTACATATATATATCCATATATATATATATTTACATATATATATATATATATATATATATATATATATATATATATATATATATATATATATATATATATATATATATATATATATACAAACATTTAAAAAATTAATATGCTGTTTTCTAAAACAACAAATAACAAAGATGATTTTGTAGTGGAAACATTTTTATATTTTCTGATTTGTTTGATTTGTTATGCTGTTGACTCCCATCGACATGTTCTAAGCCATAAATCACAATTACAATAATTTAGTTTTTGGGTGAATATGGAAAATTGAGTTTGAATGGAAATAACACGTAAATAATTGATATAAATTCGTGTTAATCACAAAACGAACTTACATTGACACTCAAATTAAGATTAATTTGAAACTGAGTATGTGTAATGAATATATGCTAGTTGACAATAGCAATTCGTGAGCTGATGTATGTCGCCATCGCCAATACATTATCCATAAGCATAGATGGATATTGCATAACAATAGTATTTTATGTCGTGATGGAGGGCGGAATAAAACCCTATTGTCCACGCTCATACTACATTCCGAGTTATGTAAAATATGATTTTGCCAGTCAAACTTTGATGGGTTTTGCGCGTATGGGGTCTATTGATTCCACAATCTATTGTTAAATCAAAGCTATGATGATAGATGAGCGTTCCATTATCTACTACTCGTGAACTTATGTCTACTATAGACAGTAATATCGCATACTGTAATTTTATTTCTCGAACGACCATTTGTCAAAGCATTGGAAACATGGGTGAACTAGGTCCATTTCAACGGCCACATTTTTCACTATGATTAAATGATTTTATTGTGAGCGAATTTAAATGACTTGCAATATGTACTTGTAAAAATACAAAATCGGAAAGACTTTTTTTCAAAGTGACACACACACACACACATATATATATATATATATATATATATATATATATATATATATATATATATATATATATATATATATATATATATATGTGTGTGTGTGTGTGTGTGTGTGTAGGAAACAAAAAATCACTTACCCATCAAGCATGTATCATTATTCTGATTCAGAACCTTTACAATTGACACTGTGTGCAAAGTGAATATAAATGATATCAACTCTAACGTATGACAAGTGTAGGGGTAATCCACATGTTGTTTAATGTGACCACATTGCGGTCGATCTGTCCCCTCCACACTGACCGTGAAGTCATTGAAGCAGCGAGAGAATGATAACCAACACTACAGGAAAGTTGATTGAATAATCAATGATGCCACTATCAATTCTGGGAGAGAATGGCTACAGGGACGACAAGAAAATTACTTGCATCGAGTGCATTGCGCTTTCTCGGTCCAACGCATTCTGTTCCTTTGTATTCTCTAAAGTTGGACGAAAGAAATAATGATCATCCAGGTAAAATATAGGACTACTGTAAAGTTCAAAATGTTAACGTGGAAGTAATATTTGGCGACTTTAACGAGTGGGTCCGATTCGCTAATATAACGATCCGTTAATATTTGGTATTCAAATTGCGTATCTAGTCACAATTACACATGGTCAGTTGATAACCATACGCACATACATATAGACACACGACTATGTACGTGCGTGCTGTGATATATAAATGTTGCATGGTGTACAACCAAATTTGAATGATGTGCATATACATCATTTTCTAGTATTTATAAGTCATTTTCTTGTATTTGTAAATGCAGTATTTGCATATATTAGAAAATGAGTTATAAATACTAGAAAATGATTTATAAATACTAGGAAATGGTTGATTTATATCTAAGAATATGCATGGTTCTCTATTACTAATAAATCATTTTCTAGTATTTATGAATGATTTTCTAGTATTTATAAATCATTTTCTAGTATTTGTAAATGTGATTAGCTGCACATTGTACAAGTAGCCATGGCTCAAAAGGTGAGGTCTCCTTCAGACCACAATAGATGGAGAGAATGCATTATAGATAACCTGTCGTGCCAACGCATCCTTTTTTAGCGTGGCTGTACCGCACATGGTTAACCCCGTTGTGTTGACCTACTCGGTCATCTAAGTGATGTCATTTAGATGTCCTGTCAGGAACTTTGCATACTCTTGGATGGACATTTTTTTAAATTTATCTTTGCTATAACCAAAAAGCAATGTTATTTTTCATATATACAGCGAAAGATGGGATGAGTTGTTATGAAAGAAATGTGCTTGCTTGGAAAGAAAGGGTTTCGTTGCTATGGAATACTAATATTTATATGGATATAGTCTGTCTGACTTTTACCTATTTTTCCCTACTAAGAGGTTTGCCAAGTTTGGATGGCAAAAACGAACCTTTTGTTGGAAAAAGAGGAAAAAGCGGTTAGCCTAACTCAACCAAAGTCAGACAGACTATAGTTAGCATTTTGCTTGGTCCGTAATCGTGAAAAGGATGGCGAGTTCGCAAAAGAAAAGATCCATCCACCCCTTCGACGAGGTCCGTTATCATATTTTGGAAGAAATACATAAACGCTGGTACGCGACCATAGCGAAAAGACGCTTTCAAGACATTTCTTTATGTATCAAGGGGCGCCTACCTAGTTATTAATACGATTAAAAACACCTACCAGACCAAAGAAAATACTATCCATAGAAATATCCCAAAGCAACGAAACCCTTTGTTTCCAAGCATACACATTTCTTTCATAACAACTCATCTTTCGCTGTATTTATGAAAAAAACCCTGTTGCTTTCTGGCTATACCATATACCTGGTTATTGGCCTTTCAAGATATTTCTTTAGGTATTAAGGGGCGCCTGCCTAGTTTCTATAAATACATAAATCATCCAGTCGTAAAAAACATCGAAACACGTTTAGTTGACCAACTCGGTCATTCGGTCATCTAAGTATTAGGTATAAGTATAAACCATCCAGCCGTAAAAAACATCGAAACCCGTTTAGTTGACCTACTCGGTCATCTTAGTATAAGGTACATTTGGAAATTCGGTCCTCACGCTCATTCTAAAGAGAATGGATTTAGATGTCTTGTCAGGAACTTCGCATCATCTTAGATGAATATTTTTTTTATTTATTTATGGCATACCCAGAGTTTAACAGTTTTTTATATCTACTGCGAAAGATGAGTTGTTATGAAAGAAATGCGTAAAGGGTTTCGTTGCTTTGGGATATTTCTATAGATACTGGGCATGAGTGGTAGATTAGTACATAAGTTAGAATACTACTACTCAGATGGCGCTTTTGGAGATGGTTCACACGCGAATATTACGATCCGCTATTATGGAAAAATGGATTGATTCGCTTAATATAGATTCGCTAATATTTCGAACTTTACAGTATCTATAATAAATCATGTTATACTTTATCATCTTTTAGACAAAGCCAGCCAAATGAAAATGAAACCTTTTGCTAAATAGATTTGTAGCTTCAATGTCATTTTCATAATTACAAGTTAAAATGAAATACTGAAAAGTCTGGTGCTCAATATGAAAACACTATATAATACACTGCATGTGTGGAAGTTGTAAAACACTTATATTACTGCATATCTCTGTAATAAATCAGTACGCACATAAATTTTTCTTATCATGGTGTATATTGTTGTAGCCATTGTATTCTGTTGAGTTTTTAGATACCTCAATGACAAATTGAATTGCAGGCCTATGTTTTGGTTAGCACATGCATTTGCTTATTGGTTGCAGTATTAGACCAAAGCGCCACGTTGTTTAGTGTGACAAACTTGGTCGTTTTTTTCCGCTGACAAAAGATTCTCTTTTTTCAGAACAGCCATCTTTAAAAGTTTTGATTTATTTGTAGTGAATTCCCAAACATAGTTACATGCTGGATAGAATAGGCAAGTGTGTAGAAGTTCAAAGGTGAACTAAGGAACTATATGTTACCTTAATTACGTAATACAGCTGCCATATATTACTTTTATAGGTAATACTTTTTCTGTTGAAGGCTTCTGAGAAACTTGTAATAAAAACGTATTGTCTACCTCTTCTACAATAGTGGTAAACTAACTGAATTTGCAATCGAACGAATGAAGCTCTGTGGTATTTGAGAGTCTTTTGTACGCACTATTCCAATTTCATTGCTTCACGATGAATCCGCGTTCGAGATACACGGGTAAGCCAATAATAGTTAATGAATGAAATGAAGTGTGAACCCGCAGTAAATAAAATAACCTAATACCGAGAAGAAAGCGTCCTTTTAGGGACTCTCTGATATCCGGCGGGGCTGTGCCTATCCACGTCAGTAGATAGGTTGGGATTTCATGACAGATTTGTGTACCTCAACGTCTGTGGGGAATTCCAAACAATACATCATCATTTAGTGCAACGTGCTCCAATCCCTCGCCTGCCACGCTGTTTAAACGTCCACCGCGTTAAGGCAAAATATAACCAAGCCGACGGTGAAAACTGTGGACTAGATGATTCTCCACACACACACACAAACACACACACACACATATATATATATATATACATATATATATATATATATATATATATATATATATATATATATATATATATATATATATATATATATATATATATATATATTTTTATATATATATATACATATATATATATATATATAAATATATATATATATATATATATATATATATATATATATATATATATATATATATACATATGTATATATATATATAGATATACATATATATATATATATATATATATATATATATATATATATATATATATATATATATATATATATATATATATATTGAGATGTTGCAAACTGTCCTTGAAATCTTTATGAGTGCGATAAGAATGTCATAGCGCAGGTATCGACTAAGAAAAACAATCGTTTCGAACTAATTCTAATAATAATAGAACAAATATATCGATAGCACATTGTTTGGATGATGCGTGCCTCTGCTTGTTTGTCCAATAAAGGTACACCCCTATCTTCATAGAGCCAACTCAATGATATACCACAGTTTTGCCTAACACATGCAGATGCCGATACCATTCAAACGTACTAGTATTTCATATTCGATATCAAACCGGACGAGGAAAATGATAATAGAAAACATTCAAGACTAATGACGACCTTTGAAATGGCGTTGAGTTGAGTATTGAAGTAATAGTTTTCTGATGATAGGTGTATTATTTCCATCTCGATCACAAAGACAAATGGTATACACCTCATGTATGTCAGAAATTCCATTCTTTAGATCGCTTGTTATGGTACCTTTGTCTCACACCACGTACTCGTGGCAAGAAAATGACCAAGTGGCTAATATGATGAACAGCACCATTTCTTGTCATGTTGCTCTTAGTAGTTTCTGACAGACTAATAACTAACAGCTTTAGCTCCATAAAAGTGTAGGCGTTAGTGATTTTAGCGGAAAAGCTACTAATTAATGTGTGGCAAAGAAATACACATCAGTTATTCTTGAAAGGACCTTTTTTAGTTATCAACTAAATTATCCAAAATCAATGAATAACGGGTAACCCTTTATTCCTAAAAAGTAATCTTGTTCGTTTGAAAAGTATAACACTCATGATATGTGCCATTGACTTTCATCGTTTTCAGGGAAATTAACTAGCCGAATGTATGTTCATTTGGGTCGATATTACGATGAACTGTTGCTGCAATGGGCGACATGCAAAATATAGAGCAACGGATTAGGGATTAGGGAATGATATATGCTAGTTGAAATCAAAGTGATTGACAAAGTAGAGAAGATGCTCATCTTTTTCAACAAATCAAGGTAAAATGGAAAGTATGGCTAATTGTAGTACAAATGTGTCTCAATATAGCACGACACACATGGGATTTAAATACAGCCGGCTGTCCATTTACTTTGTGGGCATGATTATGTCCACTCCTTAGGGACCCTTGAAAGAAAGAATAAAGAGCTTCACATATGGAAATGTTGCACAAAAGCTTTAACATTTGACAGAATCGTACTATAGTAATACAGTCATTTTGCACTCCAGTATTTTTAGAGTAAATTCTTGTGATGTGTCACCTGGTGCAGCCTACTTATTACAGAACATTACACATCACATCTAAGCTCATGAAAGGGAGGAGAGCGATAATTAACAGAAATGACTATTTGCTTAAACTTGTTCACTTTGTTGTGCGTATTGGATTGTCGCCAAAGAACCTACATGTACTCATCATTCATCGTGTATATTTAGAAAGACATTCTTGTACTTAGCTCAGTCCTATATCTATGTTATTCATATATTACCTAACATTTTTCCAAACCATCATTTTACATTTTGTTATTGACTTTAAAACATAAACTAGTAAAGATAAGTAGTAATCCTATATACAATAATTTGGTATCGTAATAATAATATCATATGCGTAAAAAGATATGAATAGATAAGTAACCTGACCTCACTTTATAGATACAATAGTGTTGTTGCAAACTGGGCAAAAGCATATAAAATAACATAAAGTATATTTTGATTTTTTTACCCATGTCAAGTCCATCTTTTGTTTTATCAATTGTGTTAGCTTTTTCGAAGATACACAGATATGAGCTCAACGAATGCCAAGTGTATATTAATATAGTGCAATTGCCAAATGCAAGTGAGATTGAACTTAAAGTAAGAATGCATTTAAAACACATTTTTTGGTTGCTATTGTGGTGCACAACGCCTATTTATGACATCATTTGATTTCGTTTTAGCATGAATAAATATCTAGATGAGATATAATAGCGCGGTTTATCGATCACATATCGCTTTGTTCTTGATTTCACACACTGCCTTGCATATCGGTAAATAAGTCGTTTATGCAAGAAATCTGTTGGTTATGGAGCATCATGTCATCCATATCGTTTCCAATGTGCGTGCCCTTAATTATTAGTTGTAAACCAAAAACCTTTCCATATACTACCCTGACAACCGAATGGTCAATTGGGTGTTGCCAATGACTGCTCGCTTTCTCTCATCACTATCCAGGTTTGAATACAATCTGGGGCATGTAAAAATGTTGCCAGTGACTTGACGTTTATCTGTGGTTTTCTCCGTGGCTTACCACTGGTTAATCAACACCATGTCAGCAATATGGCATTAAAAGCGTTGATGTTCGATAATTAAAATCCCTATTGTAAACAATCACCTACTCATTGAATAAAATGTGTTTGTTTTGGGACTTCAAGGGAAGGAACCGTAGACTGAATCAGTAGAGCTAGGGCAGCGACACGTTGGAATAAGCGACACGGTCTGAATATGGTCACATGATCAACCATGATTCTGGTCGATTGTGATGTTCATTCTAACTGTTGGTTTTGATTGTTGACTCTAAGGAGCGACAAAAACGATGCTCTGATTAAATTTCAAAGTATCGGTAGGAAATGTCAGAGCTTGTCAAATAAATCACCAAACTATAGTGCTACATTCTCATTAGCATGGATTAGGGTAGATAGATAAGTCAAAGTTAAAAAACTTCTTTTTCTAAAGACCATGTTAGTGATGCATGATGAGTCTTCATGTAAAAAACTACTGCAATATAACTCTGAATTGATAGTCAGTAATGTAGTGAGGCTAAATGCATGATAAATTAGAGCCTTGTGTAGTAGGGACCACTTAATACGGGCAGTGAGTTCGAGATTCTAGATATATGTATGAACACGATAAAAAATGGTTGCTACATGAATAAGTCAGAGTGGAAACAGCTTGTTTGGGTGAAAGCCAGGGCATTAGAAGATGAAGAGTGTTAGGTGATTTACCGACAAACCGACAAAAAGCTTTTCCTTTTTTATGTAATCGACAAAACCTACTACTCTATTTAATCTGGTGTCTGCTGTCGGATGACGATCCGGCTCTCATTAAAGACTGCGAGATAATGCAGTATGTACCTCATGTATGCTAACAGCCAGTGGCTACAGACTCAGAAAATCATCGTATGGGGCGAGGATGACTCTATCATGTAACTTAGGAAAGGAGAAGAATACAATGCACATGGTGATGCAGTGTCATTGTAATAATGATACACGAGCACATGACAAGTCAATTCAGTTCAATGTTGGCAAGGACATGAGCACTTAGTCTAGTGAATGTCATTTTTCGTTTCCTCATAGTTTTTGTCAATTTTGCGTCTTTACATGTACTTCTAAAGTCTTTGGCTTCGTTCTGCTAAGTTTTGTAATATTGTAATATGTGCTTATGGTTTTGTATGTATCGTTTTTCTTTCCCAGCAATAGTATGATAAATGCAGTAATGCAGTATGTAACTCGAGTATGCTAAAAGCCAGTGGCTACAGACTCAGAAATCATCGCATGGGACGAAGGTGTGTCTATCATGTGAGGACACAATACACGTGGTGATGCAGTGTCCTAGTAATAGTGACACAAGAACACAAGTATTCTTCGACACTTGACACAGACTTTGATGGAGATTATAAACTCTAGTTAGAGTGCCTTTCATATTTTGATGGGTGAATACCCTGACGGGATCAAATTTGAGAAAATGGAAATGAGAATTCCAGTAGATACATAGCTAAAGTATATCTGACGACTCAGAGTTGAGAAAATGACAGCTTAGAGCTTAACTTGTCGATGGGACAATGTCGATCACGTAGAATATGACATAAAATCTACAAGCTATGTTACTAGATGTATAATACAATACTCACTCCTAGAGTTTTTTTATATCCATCTGCGTCATTACCATCGCAATTTGACACCTTAAATCGCATCATTTTTGACGAGGATCATGTTTTATTGGTGTGTATAATTCACACTACAAAAAATAAAGAGTTTAAATTTACATGGACTTAGATTTAAAGATTCTTAGAATGATAAATTGTCCTCTGAGAGAGTAGTTTGACATTTCAAGGTGGGCAAGCAAATAAATATATTCAAAATTAAACTAGAGCGTCCGTGTTGATATATCAAGACAAGTCAATTCAGTTCGATGTTGGCGAAGACGTCCTAGTGAATGTTATTAAGAAAACGTTAATGTAATTCCAGGCAACCGCTAAAAATACAAAAGATAAAAAGGCATCCCAGATATCTAGAATAATGTAGTAATGAACATTATATATTCGGGATTCGGGATGCAATTTAAATGAATACTAAGTTTGAAATATCCGCAGTTGCTGTCGTTCCTCGAGCATTTATTTTTAAATACATATTACACGCAAGATATGGAAACACGCAAAGGATATGTTTTACAGTCTAATCCTTAAGTAAAATATACAGATGTATGTGTACACATTGACCTAGACTCAAGTAATAACTAAATACAACTTAACCTTTTCAATGCTGAGGCTACTTTTATCTAAAGCACAGGGATGCAAATATTTCTGAAAACCATCTAAACCCTGTCATGTTGGTATTCATTGTCAGATAGCTCTCGATGAGTACTCTCAGATGAGTACCCATTTGCCAGTGTTTCGATCATTTTTGAGTTTTTTTGCATAATTTTGTAATGGCCAGATTAGCCATCAGCAGCATAAGGGTTAAGTAAACTCAAGTCTATGTTAAAAGATATGAAATCCATTATCAATGTTAAACCTTTGTTCCAGAAGGCTGTTTTTACTATAAAATAATTCATACATGCCTATTCTATCATTTCTATGAATGCCATTAAGACATTATATCACAGCAAACATAGCGGGCTAATTATAGAATGAATTTGAAGCTAAACGACTATATTAGGGAACCTTAATGACTATGGTGGAACTCAAGACTCGACAAACACTATTAATAAGACAGGACACTACATCACAGCAACTTCTTGTGAACTGCTTTAACAGTAAATGTTAAGTCCTAAACAAATAGAAGAACTGCACTGGTGGAAATTAAGGTCCGATAACCACGAAACCTACGGCAAAATAACTACATCCACTGCAATTTCCTCTTTTCTTATGTCAATGCAATAATGTTTGAACCCGCGAGAGAAGAGGTTGTACTTACGTGTGTACATGCCAAGAGCCACGCTAATTGTGGTTCTCAAAAAGGCCCCTGCAAACAAGGCTTCCGTACGTTCCACGCGCACTGTGTTCAGTACAAGTGCTGCAAACATCCCCTATTGATCCAACGCTAATGATCAGGCTGATGAGCTGACTATTTAGCTGGCCTCCTTATTTTTTTCCAGACTCCTTACTCCCTGCCAATACAAACACAGCCTTAAGAGGCACTGCTTATTAGTTAAAGACCTATGTATCAGAGGTAGACACACCCCTGCCATCTCATTAATGCTTTTCGTGGAATCGTATAGATGGCGCGCATGCGCATATCTATTTGATATCCATTACTTTGATGGATGTATCGAGTAAAGGAACCCGAATGCTCTATACCCCTTGCACAGAAATATGACCACAAAACAACTTACAAATCTACTTTAGTTACTTAAACTAGGGTAGCAAATAGAATACCGTTATAGTCCTTTGAATGAATCATGACCACAAGCAAACTTTAAAAGACTACTGTGATGTGTGTATATATACTAGTAGGTGTGTGTGCCTACGTAACAGGTTACAGAAAATTGTTCATTTTATTTCAGAGGAGACAAAAATATGACCAGGTCAAAAAAAGATAGCCCCCCACCCGCCCAGACCATAATACCCAATGGCCCGCCCCCATAATGAACAACTCCCCAGCAAAAACCTATCAGGTATTGATATTAGAGTGACATGAACCTTTATTGCTTCCGTGATGCAACTGCTAACAACAAATAAAATATGATTTTCTCGCAGGCTCGGTCAATACAACTTCATCACGAAAATATCAAACACTATAAGGTATTACATAACCCAATATCAATCAACCTTAGTCGAGGCACATCTCCTGCTTTGAACTAATAGCAGAAATGCGGTTTAGTAGGCATAATAGTATAAAAAAGTAGGCGTGCTCACACAATTGCCAAAACAGATTACATCACCTCAACATCAATACCATACAACACATGCAAACCGCAAACAAATTAGCCAAAGAAAAAATATCACTAATCAGAGTCTAGCTCGATGAATGTCACAATAAAGCCTACGCACGAAAATGAATCGCAATGAATTTAGAATAAAAATCTAACAATGCTAGAGATAGCAATGTTTGGCAGACTGACGAATGCCAGCAAATCTCATTGGAGGCCAGTTTTGCACGCTGTTGTGAGTATTGACTGATACTGATCATTATATTATTTTATGATACACGGTCGCACAGATCTGTTCCTTGAAGCTGAGGCAATTGTATTAACTTTATGTTTACAGAATCATCTCAATACAAAATAAATGATGAAAACTTATGTTTCTTTTGGCTCTACCTTTTGTTTTTCCTTGTTTTACCTCATTTGCATTACTATCTTTAGTATATAGTTCTTGATGTATCATTTTATGTCGAATGACTTAGTCAATAAAGATACACTACAATATTATAATATAAATATCAAACAAGAATTCCCAAGCATAAGAATACAAAAGATCTGCTGTTAGTACAGTAACATATAATTAAAACATATCTTATTACTATTTACCAATTAGCCGAGTTACCTCCAAACCCACCATGTTCCACTTGTAGGATCGTGATATTTGTTTGTTGGGAATTTTAGATGGGTTCATCAGCAGAAAGGAATTCTCCTTTCATTCGGAATAGTCCCAAAGGGGAGTTCGTTGCAAATCTAACTAAAATGCCATTAACATATCATGTTGATACACCAAGAAGTAGAATTGCCCTTCCTTGATACTGCACACGGTATTTGAGCGACAGGCACCATTGACTACCCTTCACAAAGCCGCACATTTGTATTGCGACAAGGCTTACACAATGTATGATAGAAATCAAGCTGTACTCCAAATTAAATTGATCGCTTAAGAACCAGCTCCCCACCTCAACCATGGCGAATTTAATCTCGACATGTACTATATGATTTGTAAGATATGAATATAAGTGTGTTGCTGTATTGAATGTATCTAATAGTATACAAAATACAAATTCAAGTAACAATCAAAGAAAATATAAATTCGACACAAAACAGAATGTAAAGCAAAATTAGATGGAAAATAGAAGAGACACAATAGTACGTGAAGACCTTACAATTACCAACTTTCATAGACGAATACTAGTATATCTTTTGAAATGTCAACCAATTCATACAAAGCCCCAAAATCACAAAATTCTACAGCAGCTGAATAAAATTACTAATGCAATATCATGTTGAGAAATTTAACCATGAAGCAAACATTTTGCGAATAACTTTCACGCGCACATTTCACTGATCTTTGACATTTCACTGATGATATTTTGATCTGTGTATCAGTGTAGGTGTGCTAGGTAGATAGATACTCTATTCTGTAATAAACGCATTTTGATCCTTTGCCCATAGCGCATCTCAGGTAATTTGTTCTATGCGACATTTTTTGTGCAACTTATATGTGGACTTAACTTGTTATATTTCTCTCTGTCATCGTTTAGCTACTAAATGTCTTTCTCTATATGTGTTTGTTTGAAAATAATTGTATAACGTATACTTTTGTGCTCTTGCAGTTGGTCAATAGTATAGTAGTATAGTATAGTATTTTATTGACCATCTCTGTTGAAATGAAATACATATAAAGAATAGTACAGGACAAATCCAGTGATTAACAAAAAACAAATATCAAAGAGAAACAAAAAGAATAGGGTGTTACATACGTTTTAACATAACATCACATATATGCTGAGTAGTAGGGGTTATTAACACTAATTATTATACCTCACGTGAAGATTCTTGATTCTGATTGGTCAATGGCCATAATATTATTGGATTAATCGTCATGATTTCCTCACTCCTTGGTGACAGGCTGTTGTCCTTAACAGCTCACGAATTATTCCGTTAATTTACGGCATCAGCAGTGAATTAACGTGATAATCACCGCTACCGGGAGAGTTATTCCTATTGTACACCACACAGGGATGTCATATTTGTATATTAGTAGAGCCGATTTGGCTGTATAAACATATAATACAATACTGAAGGGTGAAATAAGTGGCCTTTCCATGGCAAAATCTTTGCATCATGTGAAAAATCATAGCAGACAGGCTGTGTAATAAAAAGATCAATATCATTGTGTAATCAAGTCCAAGCATATCATCTTTACAGGGATATGAGCGAGGAACTTGACTTATCATCATTGCCAGCATGGCCCTACAGCGGTACCTGAAACACGATATGTAAGCGTGTGCGAACAGGGACACTGATTTCTTTGAATACACCGTAGGCACAACTGGCTTCGCATGCGTTATAAGTGTGCATTGCTGTCATATACGATGCTTAGCCCGATGCTTAGTAACTACTTGCGCGAAAGGGTACACTACTACTAGCATTGAAACCCAGACAGCCTTCCCACACACCCTAAATGGATTGGGCAGGCGTAATAGGGAATAGTGGCATTGTTGTTCGATGCTAAATACTCCTGGCCAGAACCATCGACTGTCTGCTGATCGGCCTCGTCGTTATTGGTGATCTAAACTGCGCTATTGACATGCCCTTGGTGAGTGCGCTTCGAGTCGAACACAAACATGTTGGCGCCACGAAAACGCACCCCGGCAGCGGCGGCAGTGTCGGCGGCGTCAATGGCTGGCGGGGCGACGGCGACGGCAAGGGGCACCGTACGTGGACGGCTAGACGTCAACTCATCAGTCATATTGTATTGCAGTCGCACGCGGGCACCAAAACTCTTATGCACACGCAAAAACTTACACAACCATTTTAATGAGCAAAGAGATATGCCAGAGAGCTTGATATAAATATTGGGTGCGGTTTTAAAAGTCTACAAATTTTGCCAAAAGAATACTAATGGCATGACGGCATATTATATGTGTAGAAAAGCTTACCATGACAGTTCGATAATATGATTGCGCGTTAGATTTAATGGGCACAGAGAACTGTCAGATAAGTTACTAACTAGATCTTGGGTGCGGTTCAGAAAACTACACGCCCCATCGTGCAAGTGGGTATTTTTGGCTAGGTATGCGGTAAAAAACAAGCTATTTGAGATAAGACTCAGGAAGGCCAGGTATGAGGCCGCACAAAAAACAAACGTCCCATACTACAGTAAATATATAGAGGTTCCATCACTAGTGGGTGAAAAGAGAAGTTATCTTGCACTCGAGAGTGATTTTGTGTCATGGGACATCTAACAATATTTTTCACAACGCTCATTGTTAGGAGTCTAATACTCATGTCAATGTCATGGCAACCGTTGTTGGGCATACCATGGCAACACAAATTGAGGCCACTGCTGGATCGCAACCCTCTAGAAAGTGTTTAAAGTGTTTGAACACTATTTGCAAATTATAATCTGGCAGCATGGTGTATACCAGGAAGATAAAATGGCAGGAATTTATGTTTAAAGGATTCTATACCTAAACGTCCGGCTGTCTATTGCGCATGTGGTCATGTAAGTTAAGGCCTAGTCTGCCCGCACATTTAGTGCAGGAGTTAGAAGTCTATACTGCATGTCTTACTGGGACTCCTTGGGAGCTTTGGAGGTCGATGGAGCTTGCATATGGAATTTGTAGACACATTTCCAAAAAATCTTATCTGTCCTAAGAGGCAGATGCAATAGGCTTTGTATCGGAGCTGCATTAATAACTGCGGAAATGGAGTCTTAGGAGTCCGCATTGAGAGGATCAAAGGGATAGATTTGATCCTAACTTACGCTATCCATGCTAAAGTTATATGCATCCAGTTAACTGGGACGAAACCTTAAAAGATAAGTTATAACGACAAACAACTAGACTTATGGTTCACATATCCTAAACACTGGAAAAATATTTGGATTTAGGGAAATAAAAGTATAAAGGTAATTCTAAAGTACGAGATATGCATTAACCCTTATGAAATTTCTTTTCATGATAAACATATGCAATAGAAAATATATAGCTACAATATCGCGCTCATGACATAAACAAAATATATACATATTGCTGTAAAAGTTGTGTCTGGAATGCTATCAATGATAAAGCTAGTATAATGACGGTGGTTTGAGGAGAGCGCATAGTTTACATACAGCACATTCACTATTCAAATTATTCACGCTTGTATGAGATGCGCATGCGCAGCAGTCTCCCAAATATACATATATACATACATATATATATATATATATATATATATATATATATATATATATATATATATATATATATATATATATATATGTATATATATATATACACATATTGCGTGATTGATGCCAGTCGCTATTAGGTACTTAGGAAATAGGTGGGTGTTTTAATCACTCTCTAGATATTGCCAGTCATTTTCTAGAACTATACCTACGATGTTATTTTTGTATTATGCGATGTTCATAACTGACATACAAAAATAAGAAAAAATGAATATAACGATGGGTTGTCCTTGGCTAAAAATAAAAAAGAGCAATCATCCAAACATCTAAGCCTAAGGTTATTCCAAAAATATGCTGAAAGTCGGTAACATCTGGACTATCTACGCATTCGTTGTCTAAATCATGTAGTCTGGAATATTTCAAAATTTCTAAAGATAGCACATGTTCTGTTGAACCTTAAACGTCCACCACGTCGAACCAAAGATGGATGAGTGTGGGAACCCTTTAGCTCGCAAGCTTGATTTTCCATCTCGTTTTTGTGGATATTATTTACCTGTCTGTGATAAACATTGGCTATTTATAGCACTAAACCAATGTATTGTCAGCATCTGATTTTAGTCGTTTTTATTACAAACAGGCGTGTGCATGTCTAGTTTACCCACCTAGTCGGGTCGTATTTTTTCTTGGAAACGCATCACATGACTTTTGCTTTTTACCTAAATACTGCTACTATCGTATGTTTCTAAAAGTGTTAGTATAGGATTACAGTCCTTTATGAATTGTATACATATACGTCATCTGGACTTCGGAACCGTTCCTAATGATAGTGGTCTCAGACAATGCAAATCGATTATTTGTCTCCTATCATCGTCATTATAAGGCCCCGGGTTCGAATCCATCTCGAGAAACCATGGACGTTAGCATTAAGATAGATTTAGTCGGAGGTTTTTCCCCGGGTACTCCGGGTTTTCCGCATTAACAACTGAGAAGTCACGATTGAGACTCGCTATGGCAGAAAAGTGTCAATGAACGAAATTCAGAACTCCAACGTATATGTGCAGTGGCGCAGCAACTCTTTCGTGTCACGTTTGATGGACTGGTAGTTCTGTACAGGACTCAGATGGTCTGCAGTACTACAACATGTAGACAATGAATTGAATACGTGTTAAAACTCGTCATCTCGCATCTTTGCACCATATGCCAATCATACAAAATGCACCTCGCATATTGCAGGTTCCAACCTAAATATGTTTTTATTGAACATTTGACCGACCTACCAACTCTCACTCTGCAAAATCGAATTAAAAACCCTATTATAACAAGAAGATAAATCCAGAACGACAATTTGTCCTCAATGATGCAAGACAGATTCTTGATGCCACGGAGAGATCGCATGGATGTATAAGATGATTTCATTTATCATATCGCCCGCAATCCAACTAGCTCTGCATAAACCGAGTTTAGCAAATCAATACATCATGCCACCAAGCTCAATTTTACAGCAATGATCATCAGTTCTTCCGCAACGAAATGTTCTCCTCTTATCTAAGCGAATCTGAATGATGCTAATAGTTTGGCCGATGAGCTAGATTGTACCGCCATCACAACTCCACCTAAAAGATACATAACCGATAAATGTTCCAAACAATCCCATTGATTTAAAGCTCGCAGTGCATTAACTCGTTCTTGACTGAAGTCCAAAGAAAGATTCCTTACTATTTTCCATATAGCTGTGTAACTAGAGCATTTTTTTAGAAAATGCATAAGGTAGAGATGTTGATAAAAACATCCTAACCTACAGCTCTCCCTTAAATATTATATTCGGAAGTGATAATTATTTTCTAAATCATTGTCCAATGTTTCACAGGTTTGGAGTACGCTTTTCATGAAAAGCCCCATTCCAGAATAAGTAAGAACGCATTTTCTTCTAAGAAAAGAACAGTTTAATTTCGTAAAAAAACGTTTATGCATGAGAGTGGAAGTAAATAAAGATAAGACAAATGATATTCGTAATATTAATACTAGCAAATGCAAAAATAAATTGTCAGCATGTGAATGAGACTGAATTCAATCTTACTTAACTCGTGTAAACATGGGACATACATTTTGTCAAATATGAAAATATCAGAGCAATGTCTTGTGAAATATTAGAAAACTTTTCTCCACTAAGGTTTAAGAAATCCTCGCCTAGTAATTTTCAAAATTGATTATTGGTGAGTTGATGTCCAGTTTTCAGATCACGCATGAAACAGGGTACACCCTTTTAACTTGGTACACCCTTTAATTTCGATGCCCTATTTAGGGCTGCCTGATAATTTCTTTAACCAGGGTACCCTAATGTTGCCACCCTACGATGTGTACTATCTGTCTCAGAATAATTAGACGTGTCTTAATCCATTCAAGTCTGGAGCCTACACAAGGTCTGCTACATATGCACACAGTGCGATAACAACGAGATATTTTGGGAAAGCATTGACAGAAAGTTGTTGTCCCTGTTGAGTTTGACAATCCCTCTTCAAATATTTCTCAAACATTACTCTGTGTGTTGGGTTATGTTGGAAGTTGTCTGAGCATGTGTGTACTCTAGATGACAATGGTTTAGCGTAGTATGAATCGTTCCTCCTGCGTGTTAGTTTGCAGTTTTCACGCGTCCCCAAGTCTAGATGAAATCGACCCTTTCTGGTATTCATAACATTGCCTAGACAGTCTGCAACACTGCCAGTGCAACATTCATATCGAACTGGTTCATAATTAAAAAGCCTCTGTCGGGTTTGCATGAAAGGAACCAATGGTGTCATTTTAGGTTCCCATGAGGTTCCTATATACACATGATCACTTTTTTGTTGAAAACTTCATGTGTTTTTGTTGTGGTCCAAATGGGAAACTGCTGTATTTGGGTCTATGACCACTTAGTGATATTACGCAATATGTGCATGGCACTTAACCTACTTGCGCCAGGGATGCACACGTGGTCCGGTAACTTTAAACACGCATCAAACATTCATACTTAAATAATAAAAATATCATATCTGAATAACGTATGAGGAGAAATTGTCTAACCCAACAGAAACAACCTGATCTAGTCGAATATTTACTATAGTATTGCGAGCCTGACCTGATGGCCTATATCATTGCCACTGACTGCTCACTGTCTCTCACCACTTTCCGTGTTTGAATCCCGCCAGGGCATGTGCGAATGTCGCCAGTAACTTTGGGTTTGGCAGCGGTTTAAGCCGGGTTTCCTCCACTATTTGAAACTAGCTTGGCACGAGTTAGCTCTAATATGGCAGAAAAAGTGCCGATAATCAAGATTCAAACTCAACTTATAATCTTGCTCCGTTATCGAGATGTGTCCATACTATGGTCAGACGGACCACGAGTACGCTCCACATCTGAATGAATTAAACAGCTTACCATGAGTTCTAGACTTGCCTGTT
>OZ012691.1:4739391-4981891 GCA_963942565.1 Maea johnstoni | reverse complement strand
ACATAGTGCTCAAGGATGAGCCCTTATACAGTTCGCCCTAGCCTAGCCTACATCTAGGCTATGTAGCCTAGCCTATATCTAGACTATCTAGCAACTTACTTATAGTCTCTATCATGTGTAGCCTAGTCCCAAGTTATAGGAATATAATGGGTATTGTATTGTATTGTATGTATATTACGTTACTGTTCGAAAGCCTAATGTATTATTTCTGTGTATGTAGCTTTCTCTTTTTGTTTGTTTATGTGAATATAAGTACTGTTCCCAACATGATTTTGCTTTTTATCAGCGCAGTCAATACAAAATATACAATGGGAATATAAAAACATACAATACAATACAATACTCATTATATTGCTCGACATAAGCACCTCATTATGTACCATGTATGTTACTGGCGACTTACGCGCGCAAGGTAGCTCCGATAGCCAAGTGGTCTGATGCGTTGCCACTGACTGCTCGCTGTCTCTGCAGCGAGGCAGAATCAACAATAGTTTGTGATATACCTTTAATAGTTTGAATAGGTGGATTTGCTCTTTAACCTATTTATGTTGTTCTTCTCCATATTAACTTAAATTTGTATATTGGTATTCTTTGTTTATTTGCCAAGTATATGTACAATTTTTTTTTCTGATGAACAAGCCAATACTAGTATTAAGTACAATACAATACAATACAACTGCCTTAGCTCGAGTCTGACCCAGGGCAGATGAGGCACTGACTTGTATATTGTCCCCCATTAAAACTGGCTAGTCACAATTCAGCCTCAATATGGCAGAACAAGTGACGATAAACATGAACGAAATTCCTAAACTATACGTGCGTCTCGTTTAATTTTGTGCCAGAAACCAAACCAATTTACCATTCAGTTTCCTGGCTAGGCGATGTTTTTCAAGCGCTCGGGAGAGGAAAACAACACGTGCGCTAATTAGAACACTAAAACTCATTCTACCAATGATAAAGAACACAGTTTTGCATTCTACTTCGCGTGACTCTGAGAAATTCACCATTGCGGGATTATCGACACTGCCTGTCATATGGCCATAAGCGCAACTCACAATATTTTACAATGGCATATTGAAGTCTAAACTTCCTCCCACATGGCTTCACATGGTGCAACATTATTAAGGTTCAAAAACATTACTTCTTTTTTTAAAATTCTCAAAGAGATGTTTTTATTGCATCTATTAGTACATATGCGTCATCGTATTGAATTTCAAACACAGGTAATCACATAGTATTCAAAGCATGTATCAGGTTAACTACGATATAAAAGTCATTACAAATATTGACATTACAAATGCTGATACCTGTAGTGGCAAAAATAAAAAAAGGAAAATAAATCAATATCCATTACCGAAGTGCATCAAAGTGGAGCATGGTCATGTTGAGATTTGCTTTGTGTTCATCTGCTTTAAGTTGTTGATAAACATGGTATTTAACTAAGTTAACGTGCATTTCCTTACTATTTTGCCTATTCATGTATATCAATTACTTTGTGTTAAGAATGATAGCATTTATTATGAAAGAAGATTTGGGATTGCCGAACACTTTATCTCAGTCACACATTTTGTAATGAGGTTGAATATCCTTTCTCACCCATTTTTCAACATTACTCCAGAGTTGAATGGTTGAGGGACAGTAAAGTAGTGCATGTACTTGTGTATCTATTTCTTTACAAAAACATTACTCGCCGAGCAGGGCAAGCTGCCCTTAACGTTTACTTGCCCCGCATCCACTTCCAATTGCCCCGCCACTCTGTAAAACAAAGGAGAGTTACATTGCGCGGGCTCTGCCTAAAACATTAACTTGCAGAGCGGGGCAAGTTAGGATCTTGTTCTGCTTGTCCGATTGCCGTTTCATTTGCCGAATTCAATTGCAACTTGCAACGGGGCAAGTGGTTAGGTTGCACGCTGTTTTACAATCGGCACTCGGCGTTTTAAAGGCAATGGGTTGAGGCCTTTTTTCAAACAGAGTGTAAACAACATGACAGAATACTCGGATTCATCGAGTTTTATTTTGTACTGAAAGAAAGCGTTAATAAAACAAACTGGATACACGCGTTAATATACGTGAATATGCATCAAATATGAGTCCAAGATAGTTTACATAAGCATCCCCTTATCTGAGATCAACGTTGTGGTATACTGGTTTTGACATGAGTGAATAAAAATGAAATCCAATATAAATTCAAATCCAATTTGAATAAAATGTGCCAAGGCGACAATGAATGATAATATGCTGCCCCAATAGGTGTTTTTCTGGAACCACATTTGTAATTTCAAATTGTTGGAAATTAATCGTTTACTTTACATTCATAGATTTAAGCATACATTAAAATTATACTTAAAAGCATCACATCGTTAGGTAAGATGAGTTGCATCGTCTACCAATTCCTCATGGTAAATTAAAGATCTTTCTCCTGTTCTTTGGATGTTGACATACTGAGCGGGTTTTCAACAGGTCGACAGTTCCAAAACCAAAAACGAAAATAATACAGACTGATTATGACATTTCAGAACTTATTTGTAACTTCGAATAAATTCCACCAGGGTAATACAATATCATGAACATTATGCCCAATATTGTATTGGCTGAATAAAGTTGCCACGCATTGTATAACCAGAAATAGCTATTTCATTTCAGTGCCAGCCTTTTTGCAGTGCGAATCTCTCTCTCTCTCTCTCTCTCTCTCTCTCTCTCTCTCTCTCTCTCTCTCTCGTGCAATTTCGAGATTTCTAGGTAATTTCTTTCTGTCTCTCTCTCTCCCTCTGCAATTTCTAGATTTCTACGTAATTTGTTTCTTTTGTCATCCCTCAATGGGCACAATATGGTAACATTAGATGGTAGATTTGTTTTACTACCTGCAATGGTAATAGTTTCTGCAACTGGTTACTCCTTCTGAGTGTCATACTGCCCATTCCTACTGCCCAGGTCAACACCCCATTTAGATAGAAAGGATTAATTGCCCACAACAATGGCCAATACAATACAAAAATTCAGATTTCCGTGCCAGGAAAGTGGGAGGCGTTATTTACCATGTTGTTCGCAGCAAACTCATGAATATTTCCCTGCTGGGGTTGTGTGCTCTAATTAAGGTTAACGCAGGAATTAAACTTTGGAATCAAAGGTTGCATGCGCCAAAATTAAACAGCACTCACGTTATTACTCCGTGTATCAATTTGATGTTTCTTCAATTGAAATGGACGACTTTGTGCCCTGCAGAGGAATACGATAATCGATCCTACTGCTGGCGTACGAGGCTAGTTCCCTGCTGCCTCTACTTAACGAAGGGAAAGAGTATCGAGTAACCTAGGGGGAAGGACATCGTATGCGATTTTTGTATGCATATATATATATATATATATATATATATATATATATATATATATATATATATATATATATATATATATATATATATATATACTAGTATATATATATATATATATATATATATATATATATATATATATATATATATATATATATATATATATATATATATATATATATATATATATTAGTTATCAACTGTTTTGGAGTATGATACAACTTATATCTCGCAATCAGAGGGCTGTATCACTGTGATACAGCCCTCTGAATTCGAGATATAAGTTGTATCATACTCCAAAACAGTTGATAACGAATTTATCTCATGATTGCCCCCTCGACCTCTGCATAGGTAATGTTCAATAAACAAACTCGAAAACTTTTCAAAGGCCTGGTCCTCCCCTATTTCTGCTAATTAGGCCTTCAGAGTTTTTGCTGCATTGTTATTTGCACGCCGAGTATTTCCAGGAATAACATTCTTTTTCTTCACATTTCTCTCCTCCTCTGACAGGTGTGCAAATCTTCTCTTTTTGGATGGATTTGGTTCTAGCGGCTGAGAATTGTATGCTACAGTGGCAGCCATCTTTCAATTATATATATATATATATATATATATATATATATATATATATATATATATATATATATATATATATATATACCAGGTTACCAGGTAACTGCTGATAATATATATATATATATATATATATATATATATATATATATATATATATATATATATATATATATATATATATATATATATATATGTATGTATGTATATATAAATATATACACACACATATATATATATATATATATATAGAGAGAGAGAGAGAGAGATAGAGAGAGAGAGAGAGATAAATAGGTATATATATATATATATATATATATATATATATATATATATATATATATATATATATATATATAGAGAGAGAGAGAGAGGAGAGAGAGAGAGAGAGAGAGAGAGAGAGAGAGAGAGAGAGAGAGAGAGAGAGAGAGAGAGAGAGAGAGATACTATACTACACTTACAATAGTAACCTGCAAAGCATTAGGATACTTTTGAAAAATACCGAAAGGCGAAATTCTGTAAGGGATCAATTGTATATTTCTCGGTGATTTCCCCGTCAGAACGATATGAGAATAAGGTGAAACCTTTTCCAACCGCCATGGCTTTAGTGGGTAAAAAAACTACAAACTAAATTAAAAGAAGATATCAGAGGAAAGCAGGGATCATGAAACTTTTGAATCTGCACAGAAGATTAGAGAATATCAGCTCAGAGGCAATTTGCTTTGAGTTTTATCGTACTCTGTCAGACCTATCTGAGTTCTAGCGGTGCATCGACCTGATATAGATGATTGCATAGCAATAAAAACGTATCTAAAATCAAATGAGTTAATTGAAGTAACCAGTTCTTTAACCCTATCTCTTCTACATACCTGGTTTGTTTCTCGCTCTACTAAAAAACTTTTAGATGCCATCTAGAAGTCTATTTTGTCTTGTCAGTCAAAACATTAATACTTCATTTATATACTCTCTCTCTCTCTCTCTCTCTCTCTCTCTCTCTCTCTCTCTCTCTCTCTATATATATATATATATATATATATATATATATCCTAGTATATATATATATATATATATATATATATATATATATATATATATATATATATATATATATATATATATATATATATATATATATATATATATATATACTGAACTCTTCCATCTCACGAGCGTACACAACTGGCCAGACTCATGAAAATATTTTGATAACAAATCACTTTCATAATATCAAGTGCACGGACCGTCAAGCTATCCTTCCACTCAATGTTTTTTTCTTCGAAAATAATGGCTAAAATGGCAAAGGTGGACAGTCCAAGACATTCCCCTTATGGTTATCAATGGGTTTCCTTGATAAAGATATCGTCTGGATCAGTAATTTTGAAAAAGAATCAAGAAAAAAAGCATGAATTCGCAACATAATTGAATGAAGAATAACGTATCGATTCAAATCATAATTGAATAATAGGTTATTAACCCTGGACCACAGAGTGAAATATTTCTTTCAAGTACTTTCCTCTGTATACTTTTGTAAAAAGGTAATTAAAAGCACATTAATATCAATGCCTTTTTTGACTGGTACAGACATGCATGGTTTGAACCAAACTTCCCTGAAGTCGCATTCAGTTCTCATGGCAAAGTCTCACTAAGGGCTATTAGCCCATTAATGCTCACAGCGGTCAAAGATAATTGATAAAGAAATGTTAACGAATATCTCTCCTTTAAATTGTCTGTGAACGCATTTTGTTGCTTTGTCTCTTCATATTTGGTTGTTTGCATATTAGCAAGTTCTAAGTATCATTAAGTTGCATGTTCCTGTTACCTCTAATATCATGTATTGCATATTATACTTATTTTAGATGTATGTTGTTTTACTGCGGGAGTCGTAGTCAATAGATAGATATGATATAGTATTTCCAATTCCAAAGTTATTATCAAAACTATAGATCCAGAAGACAATTCCTAGATTAACTCCGAAGTATTAATGGGTTATACGTGTACACAGCACACTGATCACTAGCCATATAACTATCAATGCCTAATACATTCAGGACCCGCTTAGCCTGACCTCGCCATTCAGGTAGACGCTTAGCTCACAAGCATGGAATCTCACTTTAGAGTGTAGCAGGATCTTCACGAGCCGGTTGACCTGACTGCTATACAATAGTGTGACGTCATAAATAGGTGTATATGGTTCCTTAACAACTGAAATATCCTTAAAGAATGTATGTGAAGAGAGGGGAATTTCTATATACTTCGGGGAAAATGAGTCGTTGAAAATTACACAAATAATCGTATACGACGTGAAAAAAAGATATAAACACTGCGCAAACCCCAACACATGGCGTAAAATGCGGTTGAAGTCGTTTCATGTAATATTGTTTTTAACAGAACTACATGGATTTTCTATGCGTAAACCCTTGAATGGCAAGAAAATAAATATGTCCCATGATATATTAATGCCAGCTGGGTGAGATACAAGTCAGTAAAGCGGTAAACAACTAGAACATCTCTCTCTCTCTCTCTCGCATTGATCCTCAAAGAATGCGTTTTAAATTTCTCAGTTATGCAATTTACAACATTTTCGCAGAGTCTATCTACGCTTTTGAAATTAAATGTACACCTATCAATTCAACCTTAAAACGTTCCACTGATATTTGAAACCAACCCGTCACTTCCCGGTTTAAAGCGTATCCGGTTGTCGCTCCTAGATAAGCTACCTGGGGCCACGCCGTCATCTCTTATCTGTTGCATTGCCATGACTAACAACATATCAGGAGTTCCCTCACTAGGTCTTTATGCTTTTACATAAGCAGATGGCCCTGCCTTCGCTGCTATCACCTTGCAAAATAAACCCTGTCATGCCAAAATAAACCCTTTCGCAGAGAGAGAGAGAGAGAGAGAGAGAGAGAGAGAGAGAGAGAGAGAGAGAGAGCTTACACCAGTTTGACCCCTAACATGAAAAATTGTTTTATTTTTCTTTAGTTAAATTTCATTCTATTTGTTGTACATATTGATGTATTGAAAAGTTGAAACCAATCTTTGTTAGTGAAATGTTTTTTTTCTCGTCATTAGTGATAAACAGTTACGGATAGAAGGGAAACCTTGTGGAAATCCGCGTCCAAGCACGTTTACAATACTACTTACTGAGGCAATCGAGGCTAGAGACGGAGTACGGTAGTGTGTGGGTTTGGTAAGTTAAGAAGTAACACACGACTTTTTGGCTAATATCATTTTAATGCTGAGATAAAACCACGCTACAAGAATCTACCTGTAAGTGGCATGTCTATCAAAGCCAATAGGTTCATTATTGCCTATGCTAGCTATTACTAATATAACCCTGGGCACTAGTATGAAACCTGTATATTAGTTATTATCATTATTATTTATATTATTATTATTATTATTGTTATTATTATTATTATTATTATTTGTAATTCACATTAATCGTTAGATTTATAGCATACTGATGTTTTGTCTATACACCCGATACTAGTAGTAGTAGTTATTACTATTATTATTTGTAACTCGCATTGATCTGATTACAGCAAATAACCATACAATACAGTAATCCTCAATTAACTGTGATCCAATCATATAATACCACACATAGTCAATGACCCATAAAGTATATTTAGTTTAGGCCTATAGCCTTAAAATGTTTTTGTGTTTAGACAAGTATTAGTTTTGTGTTTGTCCTTCTGTTTTCATATTCTCTGTTTCATGTATGTTATATTAAGTTTTTGTTCATATATATTCTTTTGTATTTGTAATTTCATAACGTGTCGTTATGGTCAATAAACAATACGATACAATAGTCCTCCACATCTTTATCAACGCATGCCTAATTCAAAAGTGGTACAATTCCAGCAATGTCTATTTTGTTAGCCGGGGGAATCTAAATGGTCAGCTTATTCATACAGGACCTAAATAGGGCAGTTGGTGTTGGAATATGGGTGAATGATAAAAATGATGAGTGAGAACGAAGAGAATATGTCACATTTGTTGAACATAATCTTTAGTTTAATGTAATATCATGTTGAGAACTTATAAACGTTACATGACTGAATACAGCCATGAGAGTGTTAGAATGTTTGTGAACGTTACCATTTCTGAACACTACCAGAAACTGGTTTGACTGACCATGTGTGGTCAAGCAGGTGTGGTCATTCAATGCTGAGTCACTGTATGGAGTTGTCAAGTTGGATGGAATAAAGTATATAGTTTCTCAAGTACAGCTCAAGTCTTCCCTCGTCGTTTGTGTCATAATGGCTTCAACAACATTAACGTTTGATTTGCTCATGACACGTGACCCTGTATCGGTGCCCTTCATAGATGCAATCCAAATTGCAGTATTATCGCTCCAACATTGATTCTATACGTTGAGTATAGCACACTAATTTCCTGTTCCATGTGCTATAGAAGAAATTTTGACACTTTAGAAGCAATCATTCATGAACTGGGGAAGTTGTAAATTACACTCGTTGAACGAAAACCGTGTGACATGTCGCAAAATGTTACATGGACAATCGCACTTGCCGTGCAACATTTCGTATGTTCAGCCTTATCAGTTTACTTTATGTGTGCCATATCGTAAAATGCACAATAGCACTTACCGTGTTTCTATCCTTATCGGGGATACTTTACATGCCTATTCACTATACCAGCAATCTATCGTGCAGGGTGATTTGCTATACACACACACACACACACACACACATATATATATATATATATATATATATATATATATATATATATATATATATATATATATATATATATATTATATATATATATATATATACTGTTGGAATGAGAGTTGTTGGTTGAAATCTGATCATCATTGCTACTTCAATCATTTCAGAAAAAAAATAGCCTCATCAAATAGGTTTTCTCAAAATGGTCAGGTGTTTTTTGGGCGCTACAGGCATGATATGGGTAATGTAGTATGTGCATAGAAGTATACTCTTTTAGAAATACAATCAGTGCACTTAATACAATATAATGCACTCGTGCAGGCGATCACAATGGTTAAATCCTCCCAACGGATATGCATTAGTTTCATGCGAATCGTTCGCCCAGTGACTCCATGAATTAATGAGTATCTGTTAATGTTCGATATCATCTTTATGACAGTTTAACTGTGTTCCAAATGCGAATTTCCGGCCTTTTGATATGACGGGAAATAGGGAAGCAAAACAATACTACTCGTTTAGTTATGCAACAGACTAGACAAAAGAATAACTAACACGACTGTCTAGCCTGATAATTTGATTAATCAAAAATGTCGCATGACGCCTACTATTATTTCCCCTAAATTATTCCTAAAAAATAGAGGAACTGAATAATGTGCTAGGTTTGGTTATGTAACAGCTTAGACAAAGAATAACTTACAAAAATGCAATAGTCTAGCCTGCTAACAATTCCTTGAATTAAACATTTTTTGAATTTTTAAATAGTTTTTTATTTCGTTCTCCAACATGTCATTAAGTAGGTACAAATATGAGTATCAGTGAAAATATATCAATACATATACAAATACAAAAATATTTTCATTTCATGTCAATACATTGGACAGTAGGATATATTGTTTATCAAATACCTTCTTCCTTCCTTTTATGTAATAACGATATTTTTCTTGGAAATAAAAGTTTTTGATATTATTCTTTACATAGTGTATCACACGGCTTTTGTTCTTTTCCATACTGTTGTATATCACCTTTTTTGTATTCAGGATAATTAAACATGTCGCATGTCATCTACTTTACCATCCTTCAAAATGAATAATTATTAACTTTTTATCTCATAATTTAGTATAGCAGCAAGTCCAGCTATAACAAGCTAAAACACAGCATCGACCTAATTGACGCATTGACTTAAGTCAATTTTGCATTCCATCATTCCAAGTATTTCAGTTTCACAAATTCATAACTTATTTTCATAACCAATAATATAAGTCAATCTATGGTTGCGCTCACTATGAGTGAAAATGATAGCCATGCCCTACGCATATTTGATATACATGGTATTGTGTGTATCGCAAGTTTTTACCGGGTACACCGGTTTCCTTTTGGCCGTTGGGAAATAGCTGCCTTCGATCTATTTAAGCCTTAATGTGGCATAAAGACTATATATGGCATCATAAAGTCCTAATATAACACCCAGGTAATGGTTGCCAATTAAGGGACTTGCTGCTTTTTCAGACTGGACAGACTTGTATGTGATGCGAGTTTGCTGAAATCGACCGATTATCGCCTGAAAAATAAATTTTTCAGTGATAGAATATGTACTAGGTGTGATTAATGGGTTTTAGAGACTATTAATCATGCAGTGCCCATATCATATAGAGGATAGACAGAGAATGCATGATGGAATTGTTAACTTAAATAGTGAGTCGGCTGAAATAGTAATAAATGACAGCCCAAACTATTTTTATACCGTAATGGGTAAGCAACCGGAGGGAACACACTTCCAGGAAATGATAGACATATGGTTAATAACAGGGGAAAGTATAAGTAGTATGTACAAACGCACCTTAATAGGGCGCGGCAGGTAAATGTCTATTGGAACCTGACAAATCCACTAAAGGGCACGTAACACTGCCAGGCAGATGGTAACACAGCCTGCCCTCTAGATCAGACTGGTATGCGTAAACAAAACTCCTTTTGATGTTTTGGTCTCTCTAACTTTTAACAACCTCAAGCACCACCTTAAAGTGTGTTTTTTTTATCTCCCTTAGAGATACCCA
Source organism: Maea johnstoni (assembly GCA_963942565.1). Classification (NCBI taxonomy): domain Eukaryota; kingdom Metazoa; phylum Annelida; class Polychaeta; order Spionida; family Magelonidae; genus Maea; species Maea johnstoni. The sequence goes on along the minus strand of OZ012691.1, from coordinate 4,971,239 downwards.
GCTTTCTCTGTTTTGTTTGAGTCTCAATCTAAAGCACCACCTTAATGGTTGAGTGTAAGGTAGCTGCGTTTCGACGCTTTCTACGTTTTTATCTCTTAAACACAATGTCTATTAACAAGTTCAGTCTCGTCTTGTATGCACACCACCTTAAAAACCTAAAGTGGTTATTGTATTTTTGCTGAATGCTGTATTAATTATTTCTCGTAACGATATTATGTTTCCTATAGGAGTCTCAGTTAGTTCGTTTGCCCTTGGTGGCTAGGGACTCTCTATGTTTTCCTTTTTCTTTTTCTTTTGTTTATGTACATTTTGATGTTTGTATTATGTACCGAAAGATTTGTATTGTGTGATTTGGTACTACTTAAAGTGCTGTCAATAAACATTCAATTCAATTCAAAAACTCACATCCCTGTTTTACCCCATCTGAGTGACAGTAAAACCCATAGTGTACAGAAAAATATATGTGTAAAGTATAATCTAAGGCTCCAGACAACCAGGCTAACTAGTATTCTCAGGGGTGTCAGATCAACAATATCCAGTTGCCATCGTCTGCCAGGTGAAGCGGGATGAGGAGGGGGGAGGGCGAACGGCGGCTTCCTCTCACATCATCAATTGCACTCCTGACTGAGTGATGGATCCTGTGATCAGGGGTCCACCAGAGACTGTCATAGGCTAAATTACCGCAATCTTGATCAATTACTAAATGTCATTGAATGACTCTGGTTATGCCAACTATGAATGGTTAAAATGGGTTAGATAATTGTATCCTTTTTGAAAATGTACCCGGTATCTATCTATTCCGAAACCTCATGTTTAGACCAAAAAGATGAGGAGCATAACATACAGACTACATTATAGGACACGATCTTGGCAGAAATTGTACTTAATTAAGAAAGTAGAACAACAGCAGTATCCAATAGCAAGTTATCAAGTATGGATTTGTTTTTTATATATAGAGCAAACACATGGTTCATCAACTTTGAATAGAATATACCTAGGAGGAGTCGAATTTCTGAAGGCCATGTTCAACAGAAGTGATTCGCTACATTACACTTGATTCGACATTCAACTGGGAATGTTACCCTCTTTTAGTGCACAGATCAGCCCTGCACGCACGTCTCCTTTGCACTTTATCATCAGAAGTTTTGAAAGCTGTGTACTCTTATTCAACATGAGTGTGAGAAATGTGTTATTCCCAGGGATTGTTGAATTATAATACGGGCGATATCTGCATCCAGTAAAGGATGGCATGCATACATTATAGATAAGGTTTTTGGCAAAATAACAGATGTATATATATATGTATATATATATATATATATATATATATATATATATATATATGTATATATATATATATATATATATATATATATATATATATATATATATATATATATATATTATAATTTCTCTGGTGCATAGGTCAGGTTTCGATGCTGTATCCGACCCTGCGAAAGGAGTCATAAGGGTGTGTTTGTGTGCTTACATCTTATTTTCAATGTCTAATACAGTTTAATTTTGTTTTGTTCATATTAAGATGGCTGAGATATGAAGAAAAGCAGGTTCAAGTGGTGGCCATTTTAAAATCCAATATCCTGCTGGTTACCAGGGTAAACTGGATAGATACCTTGCTTTGAATTATTCTACATGGTCAATCTTTGAATGTTGCTGGTCAAGCTTATTGGTGATTTTTAAGCCATTGTTTTGCATCTGAGCATTTTCCAAAGCACAACACATAATACCTCATTAATCTCATTACTTTGTTGAGCTAAGTCAGGATTGACATCCTCAAAAGACACTGATTTTCCCAAATAATAACTTTGGAAATGAAAATAGCATTTCTAAAAACAAAGACTTAGGGTCCTGGATATGTCATAAATGGATTCTATAACCCATAAAACATGGTTTTAGACACTTAGATCTTGTTTCTACCATACTTTAAGGCTGAGATATGAAGAAAAACATATTTTAATGGCGGCCATTTTGAAATCCAATATGGCGCTGGTTACTATGGCAATGTGGGTGGGTACCCGGCTTTAAATGATTCTACATGGTCCAAAGTACAACTGTACCAATTTCCACACTTTTGTCAAAAAAGTGAACGATTCACCCAAATTTTGGCTCTTAGTCTCCGCACTAGAACATGATTAAATGGGTGAAATATTCTACATCCTGCAATAGTGTACACTTTGTGAAGGATCATTTTACGCCCTATTATCTTCGCTTGTTATCAATATCTGCACATTTCGCGCATCCCAGTTAGGAAGCGAAACTAAAATAGTGACGAGTTTGAGACGTTGAGACAGTTGCTGTCTCACGTGGCATAGTGTATAACTAAAGGATTAACTCTATCAGCTGTCTGGTACAGCATTCCACGAACAAAAAAGTGCGTGTTCAAAGTGTTTCAAAGGTGTTCACAGCATCAGCATAACCCTTCCAATGCTAAGGCTTCTTTGGTCCAAAGTACAAGGATGCAACGATTTTTGGTAACTATCCAACCCTTGTCATGTTGGTATTCATTGGATAGCTCTCGCCGAATACTCTCATATGAGTAGCCATGTGCCAAGGTTTCAGTATTTTTCCAGGTTTTTGCATCATTTTGTATTGGCCAAATTAACCACCACCAGCATAGGGGGTAATTCAAATGCTGTCCATGGTCAGAATGCACAGTTGCATCACGAAGTTAAAGTGATAAGTTTTGAAAGCCTTCTCTAAAAGGTCTATAATGCAATTTTAAATAGAGGGGCCATGATCAATTTCCCACCATGAAGCTCAGCTCTTATTTCATGGCCTAATCACGTTCAACCACTTCCCTTTCTATGTGTGTTTCATTGAAATTGCATGACCCTCTTACCGAGATAATGGTTTCAACCAAAAAAACATAGATTGCTTAATAACACATTCATCCCTGAAGATCTCTTTACGTCATTTTACATAACAATTTACCTCTGGGCCCATGATACTTATGAGAATACTTTTTATATTAAACATAGATTCACATGATATTCCAAAAGGTGTTTTAGTTCTGGCTCTTATTTTCCTGAAAGATACTTTGGTCACAAAGGTACAACCCAAATGGTCAGCGTTTTAGGTGCTGCGGGCATGGATGGTTTAATCATCATAATTTATGCATAGTGTCATCTAATGGTTGGCTAAAAAATGAACAGATATTCGCTGTTTTGTTTATTTACAAGGACCCCTTAATGGAGAGTTTATTAGTGAGGTTATCATTATTTTGTTCTTTTGATTAAAATAGAATATTTACTCAACGTCTTTAGGATGAGATCCTAGACAACATCAATGCGGTTGACATTGTAAAATACGGTATATCCCATTTGGAAAACATGGCCATTTCGGAAGGAGGTCAATCATCTATGTTGCATTATACACACACACACACACATATATATATATATATATATATATATATATATATATATATATATATATATATATATATATATATATATATATATATATATATATACATATATATATATATATACATATATATATATACATACATATATATATATATATATATATACATACATACATACATATATATATATATATATACACATGTTTATATATATATATATATATATATATATATATATATATATATATATATATATATATATATATATATATATATATATATAATGTTAGTGTGCGGTGGTAAAGAGCATGGGCGACTTTGTCCTTCAAGTAGTTATCCTGCCAGCAGAGTGGCCTGCCACCCGTGGGCATGAGTAGGATACGAGAGGAAGGAGCTAGATTTAACCCTCAATGAAAACAAATATGGCAGTCTGAATAACGAAACGTTCGCTTGAATATGTCGGGGGGTATGCGACCCTCGTATTTCCATCCCCTCCCTAACACTGCAGAACCTGGATTTAAAAAATCATTTCGTGCCCTTCATCAACGCTTGTACTTTATTTCACTATGGGCATAGGTTCATTTCATGAATTCATTCGGGTTTAAAACTCTCTTCCAACGAAACTGAAGTACCGGCGGAATACTCTTCAATGAGGTTAAGCTAGGTAGAATGATAGTCAAACGTGCGTTGCAAACATGACATGAACTAATTTGGCCGTCCATTCACACATCGTATTTTAGCCTAGATTAACAACATAAGTGCGCACAGTATTTGACACATATGTCAATATTTCGAAAGGTATTCTAGTTTATCTTACTGTTGGGTTTAACCCTTATGTAGCTGGTGGTTAATTTGTCTAATTCAGAATGATGTAAAAACCCTTTTAAATGAGTAAAACCCTGGCACATGGGTACTCATCTGAAAGTACTCAGCGAGAGACCAACGTGACAGGGTTTTCAAAGAGCTGTGCGTCCTTGTGCTTAGGACGAAAGTAGCCTCAGCATCGGAAATTTAAATCCAATATAATTGTCCAATATAACTCTATGGGTCTACGTGAGTTATAAAGGTAAATGACTTTATGGGCAAAAAGCAAAACCCCTTTAATCGGGAAACATTGGATTTGAATTCATACTAAAAAAAAATACAACCACATAAGCAGTAAACAAATTAAGTGGTTACTAGTAATCTGAAATTAATCTAAATCTGTGTGATTTGTCGATATCAAATGTGAATCTTGTACTGCAAAACAACATAAAAAGCATCGAATTGTGTTCCTACTTCCTTCCAAATAGATATGCTAGTGGTATTAGTGCATCTTTATTCATATCTGTCTTGTACTTTAAGCAATCAAAGAAAATGGTTTGCTTCGAATACTACTACCTGGTCAGTTATAACATGTGTGTTTGAGGCGACATATGATACAAATTTCCATAGAAAATTCAATCAAAACACTATCATTATCACACTACCTTTTTTATCAATTTGTCTCGAATGCCTTTCCAAGTTCTGTGTATAAATGCGACTTAACACCTTTTGCACCTTATACACGGAAAGACAATTTTAAACATAAATCATCAAATAGAAACTATCTATCTAAAGCATGTTTGAAGAGGGGTTGTTTAAACAAACATTATCGACAACTTTCAGTCCATCGATTCTTTTGACAGGTTTCGGTATTTAGATATTTCCAAATTCGTTAGACCATTATTAAACGCTCCAGATGTGAATAGGTTGACCTATTACAAGATATCAGTTAAATAATATGAGACATTACCTTGTATATAGATGCTACGTACTCCGAATCAAACCTTGGTGTTCTGTGATGAACTTCGAAGTTTTTAAAATTGCCCCCTAACGATTTACAAGATATCAGTTTCAATAACATAAGACATTAGCTTTTATGTAGAAGCTACGTACTCCGAAATCGAACCTTGGTGTTCTGTGGCGAATTAGTGCGAAGTTCTGAAATGGCCACCCTGCGCATTACAAGATATCAATTGAATAATATGAGACATTACCATTGGTACAGATGCTACGTACTATTTATACCATTAATATGCGGCTATTCCAGTACAGGTAATCAATCGAATAATATGAGGTATTATATGAGGTATTACCTTTTATATAGGTGCTACGTACTCCGAATCAAAACTTGGTGTTCTGTGATGAAATGAGAGGTTTTGAGATGGCCACCCAGCGTTTGTCTTGGTATAAGTGAGAGCGCTGCCAAACTGTGTAGGAGTGTGCTCAGGGTTGACCTGAGCCGTGAGCTGCGACCCACGTGTACGCATGAGCGATAATTGGGTATTCATACGCCACCAGTGATGGGTGTAATGCAGCAGCTAAAACAAACATGGGTGGGTGATGATAGTAAACAAACAGCGTGAAGAGCACATCACAATCTTAATTAACAAAGAGGCGAGGAGGACCTCGTTTCGCCCCCTTCGTGTTCTGTCGGACATGAAGAGGACCAAGCCAGGCGGCTAATGCCAGAGACTAACCAGATTACCCTAACCCTATTTGCCGCCTCTAACCAAGCCCGCACCTGTTGTTTTGTCTAATGCTGCTGTTCTGTCGGTGCAGGTGCGGGCACCTCAAGAAAACAAAGGCAACGAAATGAGCAAACGAAAGCACAACTTAGGCGAGTCAACACACATACGCGTATGGATGGCGTCGGTGGCATATTTGTAGTTTTGTTTGTTTGTTTGTTCTTCACTTTTCTGCTACTTCTAAGCTGAATTGAAAATTGAAATATCCGTGAAAACCCGCGTCACTGCCACCTACATCTCCTCGTTGTCTACAGCAGAGTTTGAATCCCAGGCAATGTGCAGTGTGAGACATCATCAGCAGTCCGTGCGCAATACATTAGACTGCTCAGCCATGGGGGTATGCCACTCATGCGAGCCATCTACCGCAGAAGTAACATAGACGATGTCGACACGAATGAATTAAGGACTAATGGGGAAAAACTAAACAGAGGGAGTTGGAAAAAAATTCAAAACTTAGAATATCTATGAAATAAGCAAACAAAAGCACGATTAGCGATCCAAATAACAAGTTTGGAGTTTTGAGTATTTGTTCATCGTTATTTCCCTTTCGGTTCTAGACTTAATCGCAATACCCAAGAAAAGCATCAAATGAGAGGCCAAGTCACAGGCATTTACCCCTCCTGGCTCTAATAGGGTTCATATCCAATATCTTGTGCAGTGGTGAGACAAAGCCAGCAGTCGGTACGCAATTAATACACTAGACTGCTCAGCCATGGAGTAAGGCCACCCATCTACCGCAAAAGGTCATCTACCGCATAAGTAGCATAGACGACTTTGGCAAGGATAGATTATGGAACAGGGGAAAATAAACCAGGGAAGAATTGATCATAAACTGTAGAGACGGAAATTAATCCATTTATTTACTAGGAAACCTGACATTTAAAGTCAATTATGGGGAAGTACGTTACCAATTGTTATCAAACTTAGTTCCCATGCACACTTCAGTACATATAGGGCGGGAGTCTAAATGAAAATAGGTTACTGATCTGATCCTCTGGGGTCAATTTCGTTTAATCAGTTTTCCCTAATACCCTGCTTTTATTTGACAATTCAGCCTACACAAAGTACACAATTCCTGAAAGGTCTTCCGATGAGTAATACTAGTACATTAAGCATCACAAAAGTACCTTCCCATCAGGGCCTACCAAGCCAAATAAACACATTTATCAATATACAATCAATAATCTTTTGGTCAATTTCTATTATTTCTTACATGGCTCATCTTAAAACCATTCAATATTTTCAAACGGAGCGCCTATCCACCATGATATAGAAAGGAACTTTTAACAAATAGGGAGAAAATACCACTACGAAGGGAGGCGAAGGAGTCACAGGATTCTAATTTTACTCCGTTCAAACTTAAAAAACATTTTTTTCGGAATCTTTGTTGAAGATGAGAATTTTTCAACTTTCAGATTCCATCACTTTACGAATAAAATCTACATTTGAAAAAGGTGTTACTCTTCCGACCGAATGTATGTATGAAGTTTATTAACGTATCTTAACGACACAAAAGTCATCATACAAACAATATATAAGTACGAGAAAGAGACAATGATATTATGTATGTCATTTGTACCTTTCATAATTATATTATGGTCAATAAAGATATAATACAATAAGGTAAACAAAAGGTAAACATATTCAAGAAGGATAGTACAAAATGAAATTTATACGAATTGATGCAAGGATGAATAAGAGGGTGCTCAAACTAACTGAATAACTATGATCATCATCGGATATAAGTAGGCTAGTTTGGCATATCATTTTAACCATATTTTCACAGATAGAGGTCGGATGTGGGTGCCTATCTGATATTAAGCCCATCACGAGATATATCTAGTATCACCACACGTGGGGTGAAATATTTTATTTCCTTGTTCGATTACAGAACTACTGTACTGTGCCAATGTTCTACTCCCATCTCCCAAGCTCTACCCCATTTTTTTTAGACCATGTAGCTTTTGATGGGATAATCTTACTCTCGATAAATTTCGTAATACTCTCGGTTAAACCTATATTTCAGGCTACTTCTAGGATGTTAAAAATCGGGCTCATATGATCATTTATGATTGCTATCTGTGGGTAAGAAATAAAGAATTGAAGTCGTCTAATAAAAAAACTGTTTTACAACATCGTCGTCGTTAAAAGCTAAAATATTCCTTACGCCTTCGCCATAAACAAGGATGGCACTTTTGTTCGGATTGAAGTCGTACCTCCGTGTGCAGTTATGTTTGTATGAGATATCAAGAACTCCGTCCATATATATATATATATATATATATATATATATATATATATATATATATATATATATATATATATATATATATATATATATATGTACAGGTGAACTTGGATATGACGGACCACTGTACGACGGATTTTGCATATGACGGACCAATTCTCCTGGTCCCATGGAGTCCGTTATATCCATGTTCACCTGTATATATATATATATATATATATATATATATATATATATATATATATATATATATATATATATATATATATATATATATATATATATATATATTCATCTATTTGTATAAGGACATGTATCCGCACTGATGAAGCCCACATTTAAGTTCATGCCAGTCGAATGCATGTCCCTGAATACGCACTTTGCACACAAAATATGTATAGCAATACAATAGCAATTTCAATCTGTGAGCATTTGATTCCCAAAATGCATGTTTGAAGCCACCATGTTTTGTTGAGAATAGATTAAGAGGAAGGGCCAAAATACCTTGCGTGGGAGCATTGAAGCCTATGGCAACTTTTGAAATAGCCGGTCCCTTCCTCTGCTCAATGATGGCCTAGACAGTTACGCTTAATATCTCATTGAGGAAAAAGATGTAGGCCTTAACATTTGTAAAATTTCAACTGACCCTATATTTACAAATTGACCCCAAAGCTCACCTAATTGCGTAATCAATCTACTGCTGGTGATAATCCCTCAATCTTCTGCATCTCCCCCAAGACACTGAACTTGTCTGGCCAAGAGAACATGCTCACAAACCGATATTAATTGTTTCAGGCAATCCCCATGAATTCGATTGTACGCCGCACAGCCGTGTGCTCTTCTAGAATTTGCAATGGGAGCTGCCCCTTTTAAAGACAGTAATTACTGGTGAATAAATACGTTGCTTGAATATGTTATTCTACTGTTCATAAACAATATCACTATATTGAAAATATAGATCTTTAACATATATAGCTCGGTATTAGACTCTTCTATAGCTAGTTTTGCTCCCTTTTTGTGGAGTATCCTTAACTTCTTTCTGTTGGAGAGTGCTTTCACTGATAGAGACGACGGAAATGACTGGCATGGTTTCAGTTCAGATCACCTGTTAGGTGGATTTCCTCTTGCCTAGTCTAAGTATATTTTTTTCTAGTTATATAACCCAGTTAATTTTGCATGTCATGTAATGCAAGAACAGTACGTGGGCTTTTTCTATAGCTTTTTCTCGCCCGCATGTATATATGACAGTTTAAACCTGTCAGTTTTCTATTTTTTGTTTGTTTGTACATCTTAAAATGCAGCATCGTCGTTTTGGGTTCACTAAATTGAGCAGAATAAGCCATTTTTTTTTTCGGTTATCTCTGTTTAAACTACCTTTGTTTTCGTGCTCTTCCGCATATCTCCTTTAGTTAACCTAACTTTATCTACATTTCTGTTTGTTCTATTCTACTTTTTCTGTGTATCTTATTTCGTGTAACTCGTCGTTACAGTCAATAAAAGATACATAAACATTTCTTCAAATACTTCTCTCTTAGATGCAGATTTTTCTATGTGCACACTCCAAATGCAAATTAAATGGGTTAATTTTTCAAGTAAATCAGGGAAATGTATTTATAACCTTATTGAAAGAATACTTGAAGTTAGTCCTTTTTATCACCCATTCTATGTATTGCTTACAATGAACATTGTTTGGCATCTGGAATAGGGCCCCACTGATTGCACCTCAGTTAAATGCTGACACACAAATGCAGAAAGTAAAGTGTCAAGGGTAAAAGGTATTCGGTTTATAGTCTTGTATACCCCCAAATGTTCACACGACCTTCCTTCCCGTGCAAGCCTGTACATACGGAAACCACTTCAATCCCCGAGGGATAATAATAATAATAATAATATTGTCATTTGGTATTGCGCCCTTTCCATATAAACATGCTCAAAGGCGCATTACATTCCATTGTCAAAGGATAGATGTTGATATCCACATAGTTAATTGTTATATACATCTTTGAACAGATGTGTTTTCAATCGCCGTTTGAAGATTGCCACACTCCCAGCTGCCCGAATATCATCTGGGAGCTGATTCCATAGTTTTGGGGCACAGGCACTACACGATCTGTCACCGTAGGTTTTCATGTTGTTTCTCGGCTCGCAGAGTAAGTTCTTGGATGTTGATCTCAGTGTCCGTGGTGGGACATACTCTTTCAGCAATTCCCTCAGGTAAGAAGGTTCAGTTCCATGCAAACACTTGTACGCCAGTAGCAGAATCTTCTCTTCCTGACTGGTAGGGATATTCCAGAGTAGCTGGCAGCACATAGCATACAATCTCTAAGCACTGCCTTTTTTAATGTTAGGTACCCATTGTGCAGCTGGGTAGACTGAGGCAATATGGAGTAAACTGTATTGCCCAAGGACAAACCAAAGTGCCCCTGCACGGAATTGAACCAGCAACCTACTGATTACTAGTCCCACAACTAAACAACTGAGCTACTTCGTCCCGATAGAGGGCGCAAAATTTGATAACTTTGGAACAAAAAATTATTTTCAATTGAATAATTCTAAAGGAATTACTATTTTACTGAAGAATATGCTTACACTCAGGTGCCAATGGGTTAAGTGATGGAATTCGCCAGATTGATTCGTTCACTTGATGGGCACGAGCTTTTATTACTAGTCACTATAGACCAATAGTCTGATGCAGTAAGTCGTATAAAGGCATATATCATATCTCTGCGCAATTTCTCTGGATTAATTAGTTGATAGCATTCTAGGAACAATAACATAAATGTTGAGGACAGGGGAAACCAGACGGCTACCAATATGTATATGGGAACCATCGTCGCTTTTTCTGTCACATTCAGGCTAAACGTGACTTGTAGATTGATGACAGTGAAGTGAATTGGAGTAGTAGGGGAAACCCATCGACTGTTCCCACGTGAATGGCAACGTAGTATACTTGTGATACTGCTGGGCGCATATTTGGAGGGAATGGTACCAGAGCAGATGATACTTATATGGGAAATTACAGCTAGTTCATCCCCAGGATATACTGTAAATCACTTAAGTATAGCGGGAACAATAAAATAGCGGCAATAGCGCTCTGCCCATATGCGCTATTGTAAAATATCCGTCCTTATTTAATCCTTAATTGAACTTGTTGCTGCTGTTCCCGTTCAGCGCTATACTTAGATCACGCCATCCAGACCAGTATTGTAATTGCGCTATATAATGTTCACGCCCTGTTTAAGTGATTTACAGTACTTCACTCGTAAAGCCGGTAGGATGAGCACATGATAATTTGGTATAATACCTTAGCATGTCGTCATGAAAGGGAACCAGATTGAGACAGAATAAGACTTTGATATGGACTCTACTCAGTTTATCCACTAAGTGGATAGATACAGCACTTAGTATGTATTATTATGAGTTAAGGATTCCTCGTTTGTAATTTCCTTTGAGTGGCGAAGTTACACCTCCGATTATTGTACGCTGTGTTCCTTTTTTCATGTTTGAGTTATAACATATTTTACATGTATTCCCTTTGTATAAAAATACAGTCAATTAAGAATATATATATATATATATATATATATATATATATATATATATATATATATACATATATATATATATATATATACATATATATATATATATATATATATATATATATAAATATATATATATATATATATATATATATATATATATATATGTATATATATATATATATATATATATATATATCTCCACATGCCTCGAGACCGATTCGAAGCTGGAACCCGGCAGTTGTAGGAGACGAAAATGTCAACTGATTAGACACGCAAGACTCACCAGTATAATAGCTACTGAGGGTGATCCATTCCTTCACAAATTTGCGGTGTTGTGAAGGGATATCTATTATGATGAATTAGATAGGGATATATCCAAGAATTGACAAAACCTATAGAGGACGACTGAAAATCCCAATAATTATTCAATGTACACGTATAACCTGACCAACTGATTCAAGACATAGACGGAAATATAACTGATAACAGGGCTCTGATGAACTCCCAGAGCGTGTCCTAAAGGAAGCGGCATCTGAAATTACTCCCATCTTGACCGAAATCTACAACAAATCATTACAAACGGGGATTGTTCCGGATGACTGGCGCAATGCTAACATCTCGCCAATCTTCAAGAAAGGTGAGAAACACATAGCAGGGAACTATCGACCTGTCTCACTTACTTCCATTTGCTGCAAGCATATGGAACACAACCTGGTCAAGCACATCCTGGAACATCTAGATAACCACAGCATTCTGAAGGACTGTCAACATGGTTTCCGCAGCCGACGATCTTGCGAAACTCAACTTGTTACGTTTGTCCAGGAACTTGTCGACACTATGCCAGGCGGGGGCCAGACAGACGTAATATTGATGGACTTCAGCAAAGCTTTTGATAAAGTCCCTCACCAGCGACTACTGCAGAAGTTACATCATTACGGCATCAGGGGGGATGTCCTGAGATGGACTGAAAATTTCCTAACCCAAAGGAAACATAGGGTAATTCTCGACGGCACCACATCGGAATATGCCCATGTGAGGTCTGGGGTCCCACAAGGAACAGTATTAGGTCCACTTTTGTTCCTAGTCTATATAAATGACTTACCAGATTCTGCTGAATCCAAGGTACGCCTGTTCGCCGATGATGCTGTCTTATACAGACAGATAAACTTGAGAGCAGACTGTGAAACTCTCCAAAGAGACCTGGATAGTTCACTGGACTGGGAATCTAAGTGGCAAATGAGCTTCCACCCAGACAAGTGCAAAGTTATGAGCATTACCAGGGCACGGAAAAGAAAACAGTCATTCTCATATTACAATAGGGAGACCATGCTTGAAATGGTTAAGTCTGCTGCCTTCCTCGGTCCAGAGTTGGATGAAAGGCTAGACTGGTCTCCGCACATCAACAAAGTAATGGCCAAAGCCACCAGAAGTCTCAATTTCATTCGCAGGAACCTACAAATTGGCTCTCAGAATGTCAAGTACTCTGCATATCGGGGCCTCGTCCGTCCCCCTCTGGACTACTGCAGCATCGTTTGGAACCCACACCTTGCTCGTCACATACAGCAAGTAGAAATGATTCAGAGAAGAGCAACCCGCTTTGTACTGAACCGGTACCATAACACTAGCAGTGTGGCTGAAATGCTCCAAACTCTGGGCTGGGAGACCCTTCAGGAAAGAAGAGCAAAGTGTAGTGTAGTATTTATGTATAAAATACTGAACCAGATGATAGCAGTACCTGCAACACCTTACTTTGTACCAGCCTATGATGCTACGAGGTGTCTCCGAGTACACAAGCTCCTGACAGTCCAGGGAAGAACTGACTATCATAGAGCATCGTACTTCATCCGAGTGATCCCACTCTGGAATCGCCTGCCAGATGACATCGCAGGGGCGCCTAGTATTAACACCTTTAAGGAGAAACTAGCCGCTCAACTCCTCATACCCTAGAGCGGCGAGTCTTGTTTTTAACCTCCCGATCCCAATTAACATACCCACATTAACCTAGTTTTACATGCGTCTCTGCATAAGCGTCAAGATTGACGGGGCAGGGTTCATCCAAGAAGAAGAAGGAGAGTTTCTCACTAATGGCCGGATACAATCCGGCTCTAGGAATGTGAAGAAATGCCAGTGACTTGAAGTTAGGTGGTGGTCTACCTTGTAGGACAGGACAGACCTGAGGAAGGCGTGGGATTTAGTTACGTTAGAGGCCCCCATTTTTAAGTCTTTGAGTGAACACTTGGTTCTAGGAGATAAAAAGGGTTATGAAATACCAATTGAAATTCCGCTCATAATGAGGACCCGCTAGTTCTTGTGAATAATGTCAATGAAGTAGTTAGTAGTATGATTTTTGACTGTAACATGTTGCTACAAAAACTAGAAATAGATACAATTGCAATTGTATATTGAATTGTCTGCACTACGAATGTTAAGTCAATACCTCATAAAACCATTGAGCTAGTCTAGGAAGGCAATCAATGTGACACTCGTAACTTGGAATGCCATCAAAATTTGCAACGATCGATTATCTTAAATCTCATCAAGAGGTCGATGCGAAACTAAATGACATTTCTTCAAAAAAAACATACTTGCAAATTTCTCTACAATAGTGGTTTTGTGATGTTTTCTAGATGAAGCATGTTGTCCACGATTCGATAAGGAATATATTGAAGGTGAAAAGAACATAAATCATGTTCGTTTTTGTCTCATCAGGGCAACAAAGTAAAGTTTTTTATCATCAATCAGCCAGTACAGTCCTCGTGGCTAGGTTCGTCCACTAATGTGGACATCGGGAATTTACTTCAATTGCATTGAAAAAGTGAATACAAATAAGAATGGCTAGAATTGATAGAAGTCAATATATTGATATATGTTTTGAGAATGATATTTACTTCAAATTCATTGAAAAGGTAAATACATACAAAGGATAGAACATTTCAAAAGCGTTGGTTTCCATTCCGATATGACAACAATTTGGTCGAAAATCGGAATGACCCCTGCTTCATTCGAATTTCGGAGCTCCTTCATCCCCCTCAAGTTACGTCTCAGACATGTGCGTTTTGTGATTTACTGCACACAATGACAACAGGTAGCCAACTTTGGTACAATATGTACAGTAATGTATTGCTTGAAAAGGAATTTCGACAAAACTGGACTAAATCATTCACATAATTAGGAATTGAATTAACAGTAATAATGAACATTACGAAGTCAAATCTCTAATTATGTCCAAAATTTACACATATTTTATCGGCCCTCCAAAATCCAAGTGAAGCAAAATTGAATGAAATTGATAATATATTTGCTTAATTTATATGGCACAACAAACCTCGAAATTAAGAAAGGAAATTTTGGAAGCTCACTATGAAAGAAATGTTCTAATAGCTTAAAGTTGTCATGGTTATACCTAAGATATACCAATCAGATGGCAAGTGGACATGTTTTCCTATAAGATACCAAATTACAGATTTGGCAGTTTTCGTCATAAAGAAAGCTTTAACATTAACACATTCCCTTACTAATTTATTTTGGAAAGATTTAGGAAAGACAACGATTGAGTTATAGAAAAACGTCGCCCAAAATGCATATGTGAAGTTTTATTAACACCACTAAATAATAACCCAAATATCAAAATTCCCTTTCGAAAAGAATGGTGATCCGATCTTGCGCTACATTTTTGTATTGTGCGCAGAACTTCTCTCGCACAGTGATAGAGAATGTGAGGAGTTTAGGGGCATAGATGTTCAAGGCATAGAGGTGGCGATATCACATTACGCCGGTGACACCATGTTATTTTTAGATGAGGATAAGAAATGTCTAAAAAGAGTGATGAGCCTTTTGAGGTTGTTCAAAGCAATCTCCGGACTTAGTATACATGTGGAAAAGACAAAAGTGATCAAAATTGGGGCCTCAAGGGACAGGAGCTTGGAAGGAAAATACAGAACAAATTGGACTGAAGAGTTTGATATCTTAGGAATTGAATTTCCTATGATATCAGAAAACTAGGTGAGATAACCACTCTAAATATCAACAAAAATACCAGAGATTAAACAGCTTGTAAAGATCTGGAGTTTGAGAAAACTAACTCCACATGGAAAGATATGTGGTAAAATCCTTACTTCTCTCTCAGACCACCCACCTGCTTCTGTCTCCCCGACAAATTGCTTTTTAACAAGCTTTAAAAAATGGTGGAACACAAAAAACGTCTTTCCTTCATCAGGGTAATATTCATTCCACAAATTAATGGATTGGAAAAAGTTAGTTTTTCTCTCAGCCAATAGGTGGCGCCATGTGTTGTAGGTAGCAAGCACCAGACCCAAATACTATGGAGATAGATACTTGAGATAGATACTTATGTATTTATCTCTCTGACAGTATTATTCTCTCTGACGGTATTATTATCAGTTTCCCCACATATTTCAACATTTTATAGAATTTCGCTTTGACCTATTTGACATATATATGCAACTTATAACACATTTTTAACATAAGGAAAGAGATTGTATGTATAAACATATATATATATATATATATATATATATATATATATATATATATATATATATATATATATATATGCATTTATGTATTTATCTATGTATGTGTGTGAGTGTGTGTGTGCATGCTTTATGCAAGTGTGTTTGTAACGACACATATAGTACTTAAAATCAATGGGGTGTTTCTCAGTATGTGGCCAAACTAACAATTTTGGACATTTTGTGCCATAACATTTCAATTATACAAATATTCTTGAAAAAACAAAATGGCGAAGCCTGCACTTTCAATTGTTCCATAGTATCTTGTTATTTGAAAAAGATGGATATTTTATAAATTTAGTTAATCACTTTCATTTGACCTAAGTATCACATTCTGGTATCTAAGAAATGCCGCAATTTCATTGTCAAAATCAATTGTTGCATGTTACCTATTTTAAGGAATGAGAGGGACTAAAATACTAGAAAGACATTAAACTAGTGTATCAAATACACTTTTTTGGTAAAGCCCCAGTGATATGTTTAACTATAGTAACCTTCCTTACATCAGCCTTGCCTATCTTGGATTTTCACATACCCTGCACAAAAGCACTAATCTCAAATCATTCCTCTCTATTTAAATATTGATGATGTGACTCTGATTTCAACTTTCTTCGACACTTTTCTTTTGTCCCTTTTTGTCTAAGGTTTCTGTATAAGGATGTAAGTTCAAATCTGACATATTTCTGACACATACACCAAATTGTCTATGGCAAAAGACTGAAAAGTTCATGTGCAGTACAAATTAACTCAGATGATCAGGTATTGCAATATATAAAAGCTGACTTTCAATCAACTAAGTTAACAAATTGCCAAGAAGAAAAACAACAATGACAGACAAGGAATATTTCAAAAATAAGTATTTATTTGTAACACATATTTTAAAACTATTATTCTTGAAAGACTTTTGCCATCATCATTCTGATGAATCAGAGTACCACAATTCAGAGCTGGTGATACCAACATAGCTTTACACAGCATGAGGTATGTTAGCTGCTTACAGGGTAACACTTACAACATAATATATACTTCTTCGTTCATTTTTTGTAATACAAAAGGCACCTTTATAACATCATGAACTGGAAATAGCTTTTAGCTTAACAGCGAATAAGTATAACAATAGATAGCAATAATATACAGAAGGATTTATACATGAGATTAAACTAAGATCAAGTACAAATATCAAGACATGATTTTTTAAAGGGGATCTATACCCATGAAATGGTTGAAAATTGATATCTAAGTAATAGCACAAATCAACTTATTTTGGGGGGACACAAATAACTGTGAAGCTTCCCTATTCCTCCATTTTTCCTTGTACAGCCTTCCCCAAATTGCTTGACTTCTATAGAGTATGAGGATCCCAGAGTAAGCCACTTATATATGTACTTGTAATAAACATGTATTAGAACTCCCTTCTTCCTTGAACAATCTTTCTAAAAATTGCTTGACTTTTATACAATATGAGGATTCCAGAGTAAGCTCCTAACATATGTACCTATATTATAGATGTATTAGAATTCCACCTTTCCTGAACCAACCTTTTTACAAATTGTTTGACATTAATACAACATGAGGATGCAAAAAAAAACAATCAATAATCTATGTATTTGTGAATTACACACAAAGATCACAGAGTAAGCTTATGAATAAAAGTTTGCACTTGCAAGATAAATGTATCTTAGATCTCCACATTTCTTCAATAACCCTTATTAATTTGCTTAACTTTTATACAGAATGAGCCACTCAATAATCCTTTGTACTTGTCAGGTACACGTATCTTATCCCAGATGACGGGAACTGTCCCTCCCACAGACCCACAACAATGTGAAACACTGTATGCATGAAGTCAACTGCAACCAGGCCACAATTGCAACAATGTGACTTTCTGTTAACATGTGACAGACAGCAATAATAGATAGCTGCACCAATCTGACCACCTGCAACCATGTGACCTACTCGGTATTTTGGGACACTTTTTAATAATTACAATTTTTATGGGTTGAGGGGGGCCCTTGTTTTATGAAAATACTGACAAAGCAGTGTAATAGTTGTGCATATTTTGTGAAACAGCTACCAGTAATATAAAAAGGATGGTCAATATTTACCAATAATTATTTTGCAAAATAATTTAAGTGGTACAAATTCTTAGGGTGGTCTGAATTTCCGAGAATTTCCAGTATTGCAGTCATGAAATTTGCAATTATGTAACTGACTTCAACAATCTGATCAACTGCAACCATGCGAACAACAGCAACACTGTAAACTGACAGCAACAATCCAGTCAACTGCAACCAGGTGGAATATTGCAACACTGCAACTGATTTGCAACTGTCCCCAAATGTTACATTGTAATTGACTGCAACAATCTGATAAACTGCTGCCATGTTGCGAAGTGCAACAATGTAACTGAATGCAATAAGGTAGTTGATTGCAACCATATGATGTACTGCAAGGTACCCGCTGCGATGTAGATATCGTCTAAGAACGACATAGTGATTCCTTCAGATGTTGGTGACATCCAAGCTGCATTCTTGTCCATTTATTGCATCAATAAATACTTGCGGCGTAGCATCATATGACAATAAACATGAAATCACATTCCTGAAAATATGAAATATCAAAGAATTTAGTTATCATCATAAAACATTACTTTCGATACTGCTTAGATTAAATCGGTACTGCTGAGTGTTTCTAATTTTATGCAGCATTGATGTACACAGTTTGAAGTAAGTCTAAATCATTACCAGGGACATGCTTTAAACTGTTACAAAACATGTATATTTACAGTTGTCATGAATATAATTGAGCTAGTCATAAAAGATAATGTCTGGTCAAAATACTTCTGGTCAAAATATGTTTATAGTATTTTATAGAGAAATAATACACTTCAGGTAAGGGAGGGCGGTTAGAAATTGACAAAATGGGTGAAATGAGGCATGTAGCAGATGGGGCGTTAACTATGATATATTAAGCAAAACTGCCTGACTATTCTAGTAAAAGTTCTCTAACAGCAATTTTCAGAAAATATTTGAAGAAGTTTTGAACGTAATCCAACCCACAATCCAGCCTAAATAAAGTAGAAAAACAAACAAAAAAATTCCAATTCCACATTTACCATACAGTGACTTAGGATTTGTTGGTAATTTCCACCGATGCTCTGCACTTACCTGACAGGCCATGATGAGGTTGGTGATGGGCATGTGTTCTATGACTGAGAAGATGGCCTCATGACTGCAGTGCTCACCGTGCGTCCGGACCCCCTCTGTGAGCTGCTCCTCTAGGTTACCCAGTGTCAAGCAATCAGCCTAGAAGAAAGGAAGGAATTGGTTTTTACGTCGCTTTCAACAGCTTAGGTCAAGTTCAATGACATAGAAACCTGGAACCAGAAAGAAATTCCCTTCTCTTCACAAATAGAACCAATGGGGCTTTTAGTTGCAGGACCATAGAGAGTGCAGCACATTTGTATAGTGAGCAGGCTAACATGCTTATAGGAATCCAGCGGACTCTGGAATCTGCGACCTCACGCTTGAGAGCTTGGTATTCGGTAAAATACATATCATTGTTACCAAATAGGAAAAAGCATTGTATCATTTATGAAGTTGACTTAGCTGTCAATAAAAAATGAGTACCATATATCTATTTAACCTTTTCTTCCTTTCTGTATGATTATAAAGGTTAAAGTTGATATCTTTTCTTACCTGAGTATTTACTCTCATGCCACATTTACAAAAGAAGACTCCTTTATTGAGCATTACTGGATTTCTGGAAAGTATATAGAGAGAGGCAATAAATAAGTGATTAGAAAGGTATATGTCATTGATAGTTGTAGCATTGAAAATAAGGTGATTAATCTGATGTGTAGTCATAAGTAAAGAAATCAACTACAGTGTTCGATTATTCATCTGAAATAGATATTTACATTGAAGATCCCAGTCAAACATCTACGCCCATTTAAAAACTTACCATTAAGTGGAATGCTGGAATAATATTCATCAAACGAGTAATGGACCATGCTTAACATGATTTATCAATTTCACTTTTTCCCCAAATAAGAAGTTGTTAGTTTCAACAATTTAATATTTGTATGTGGTACTAGTTCTAATTCCTACATTGGAAATACACATTGTTCATCTTACTTACTGTTGACATATAGGGCAGATAACTTCTTGTGTGTGTAGACCCTCTACAGCGGCACAAAGGGCAGCATCCTCAGACAACAGACTCTCCTCATACTGCTCAACCATACGCTGCTCTACAGTACACATATGCAAGTATTATAAGTATTATAAGCAACCATACAGGAAAAAAAATGATGATAATAATAATGATGATGATAATAACAACAATAATAATAATAATAATAATAATAATAATAATAATAATAATAATGATAATTATAATAATAATGATAATAATAATAATAATAATAATAATAATAATAATAATAATAATAATAATAATGATAACATCTAATAATGATAATGATGAAAAAAAATAATAATGATGACAATAACAACAATGATGATAATTATGATGATAATAACAATAATAATATTGAAAATAATAATATTAACAATAGTATCAAAAATGATAATATTAATAATGATATTAATAATAATATTTAATAATGATGAAAATGATGAAAATAACAATAATAATAATAAAAATAATAATAATAACAACAATGACGATAATAACAATAATAATAAAAATAACAATAATATTAAAAATGGTAATATTAATAATAATGATAATAATAATAATAATAATAATAATAATCTTAGTAATTCACACACACAAGCATAAACATGCCCTTTTATGTTGAGTATGGCTCCAGAGTAGGTAACAATGGCCCATCAGTTCCAAAGACTGTATAACAAGAGTTGAGCTGCTGTTGCCTGTTCTGCAGCACTTGGGTGTTCTTCAAACGAATGGGAAACCACAATTAGTCTTGCCTTAGAATATGATTCTCAAAGGGACTCTCTCTCTCTTTTCATTACTTTGAATTAATTAAGACGTTACCCCCACATGCAATGATCATTTTAGCATGTTCCTGCCCCCCCCCCCCCCTCCCCTTTCTGGAATAGCCCTTTTAACAAAACTGGGAGAATATCATTGTTGATTTCTCTTACCTTCTCGCTTTAATTCATCTTGTATCTCATCAAATAAGGAAAGCAAATGGTTGATGTTTTCAGGATTATCGGCTGAATCCTGCAATTGAAAAAAAATGGTTTCATCCAATTACACTGAGTTTTCTCGGAAAGTGGTGTTTTAATGCCGTATGACACTTTTAAAATAACAATCAAAGTTCAATAATGAATATGAAATATTTGAAACAGAACTTTATTGTTCCATAACATGTAAATAAACAGTATAAAAATGTTTAAAATAAAAAATATTAAAAATAAGGAACAGAGTTGGTGGTTGGGGGCTACTGATCACTTCTCGTTGCAACATCTTGCCGTTCTCTTTGATCAGGGCTGCACAAGCAAAATAGTCAAGTCCTTATTTGGAAAATATATGTCATTAATATACATATACATATATATATATATATATATATATATATATATATATATATATATATATATATATATATATATATATATATATATATATACATATATATATATATATATATTATATAAATCTATCAATGCCCATCGGCCATAAAGCGAGTGGTAATTTTGACGAAATCTTTCAAGCTAGAGCTAAGTAGGGAAAATATTTGAAGGAGAAATGTACATTAGAACATTACAAAAAACTCTTTCAAATATTTCTAGCATCATTTTCAATTCCAAATTTATTGTCATAAGTATTATAGATCCAGACAACAATTTCTATAGAAACTCTCAACCCTTCCTATGGTATGCTGAGGCTACTTTTAACCAAAGCACAAGGACGTAAAGAATTTTGAAAACCATCTAAACCCTGTCATGTTGGTATACATTGGACAGCTCTCACTGAGTACTCTTAGATGAGTACCCATGTGCCCAGGTTTCAGTCACTTTTCAGGGTTATTTTTGCATCATTTTGTATTGGCCAAATTAGGCACCAGCAGCATAAGGGTTTATAACCCTTGTGCTGCTGGTGGCTAATTTTGCCATTACAAAATGATGCAAAAAAACTGAAAAATGCCTGAAACCCTGGCATATGGGTATTCATCTGAGACTACTCAGTAAGAGCTATCCAATGAATACCACATGGCAGGGTTTAGATGATTTTTGTAAAATCTTTGCATCCTTGTACTTTAGATGAAAGTAGCCCTAGCATTGGAAGGGTTAAGCATAAATGTGTAAATATGTATTGAACTTGCCCCATGCCAGGCGGGCAGCTCCGGCCTTTCTCTGCGTAACGCCTTCCATTCCTCCGCCATAAGATCTTCCACCAGCGAGGATCCGCCTCCTGCTCCATCTTCTCCTTCCCTCTGGCGAAACCGCAACAAAAACTTCTCACGACTCTGTTTCAGACGATTTATACACCTCTGAAAAAAATATGTAAGTTTTATGATTTTACCAATAGTGAATTTTTATTTAAACTTACATACATCAAACAATGAGGAGAAAAAAATGAGATTAAACTCTGGATCGATCTTGCTGGGGTTGG
Source organism: Maea johnstoni (assembly GCA_963942565.1). Lineage (NCBI taxonomy): Eukaryota > Metazoa > Annelida > Polychaeta > Spionida > Magelonidae > Maea > Maea johnstoni. The sequence goes on along the minus strand of OZ012691.1, from coordinate 4,948,374 downwards.
CCTGCTTTCTTACTTCACCTATTTTTCACAACATTACAGGAAATGTGCACATAGAGCACCGTCGCAGCCACTCCACTTGTGGAGCGGCGCCGGCGATGCCACACTGTGCTTCTTCTGTGCTTCCTGTCGTTCACTCTCCCCAGAGAATGCTATCTATCTGGCAGGTACTGGCCGTGCAGGTCCTTATCTCTATGGGTCAAATGCAGTCAGCTGTGGCAGTGTAGGAGGGGTGTTAACCCAAGAATAGACAGTCTTAAAGATTTCCACTTGCAGTGGAAAATTGAGTATAGAAGCGGTTATATTGGAAATAACTACAAAAAAGTGGTATATTTAGGTAAGGAAGTATATGATACACCGGCTTGCAGCTTAGTATAGGAGTTTAAGCATGCTCTTGAGGGTGAAAGTTGTTAATAATGACTTTGAAAAGTTCTATGTGACCATTTCCTGTCATGAATGTTGTTGACAAGAAGTGCTATCTATTGTCCTGCCCCACTTTTCCTGTCCCATTGCGATATATATTGTGGTTGTAATCTGAGTATATTGTGGTCTCCATTAAAAAATTGGATGCCCAAAAATTTCATACTGCACCTGTATGACTGGACTTGCCAATCCAATGTGCATTGCGTCTATGATGGTATTGCCTGCATCATAAATAGGAGTAGGTACATGTAGCTCTACAGTAGGATTATGACGAGATATTTTGCTGTTCAACAAATCATCACAAATGTCGATGGATCAGCAGATAACCAGATATGCATCCAGCAGATCTTGCTCAACATTCTCAGCACAACATGTAGCCCCGATGTTGACGAGAACCACTCAATAGGTGCATTCTGCCCATGTGCATTAGCAAATTATATGATGTAAACAAATGAGAGCACTCATTCGTCTGTTTCCTAAATGATGATGACAGATGTCACACCAAGGCGAGATTAGGTGTGTCGAGGGCTTTTTTTACAATGGGCCCTATACTAATTGGTCTGTGGCGACCAATCCATGTTTCACTTCATCTTAGTTATGATACACAACTGGCACTGTTTTGATTTCACCACATATCTTCATCAAAGATATTAGCAAATCTGAGCAGGCTGAGTTGGAAGCTAGCTGTAGAATCAGTGGTGGACATGACACAAGTAGACATGATCTTTACCCTCCTGTGTGTATACCTTTCTGTAGGTCTCTTTCCACGGCGGTGTGGCTGCTCCTTTATAAAGCTTCTGATGTTTCGCGAGAACTGCTGACTCGCGGGAGGAAGACATGCTTGCTGTGGCTTCCCAACCGGCAGAACTGCCAGAAGAGGTTGTTCGCAATCAGTGTGTTCTAGGCGTTATTTCAGTACCGGGTAGAAAACGAATTGGACAGTGTTTGAGGTGTGATGTTCGTCTAAGTCGTCTCTACGTCATTATAAGTCCCTGGTTCCTTTTAGTAGTCTTCGACTATACTATTGTTATTTTGTAACAGATGAATTTGCAACAATGTATCAGCCAATAGGTAGCATGTATACACTTACCTATGAATAATACGATGGACCAAGTGTGATACAGAAAAAAAGCTATTCAGAGAAAATTTGATAAAAACTTTTTTATTTTCACTACCGTTTTGGGGGAAGAGAAAATAAAACCTTATTTTTTCCCGACCATATGAAAGAGAAAAAAAATTCACCACCGTATTTTAGGGGAGAGAAAATGAAAAGAAGTTATCATTTTCCCCACCATTTTGGGGGGAGAGAAAATGAAACTATACTTATTCCCGACCACTCTAGAAGGAGGGTAGATAAAACTTTTTTATCCTCCCTCTACAGAAGGAAGGTAGATATATTTCAAGCAATTACTGGTTGCTTGACTCATTTTCGTGGCAAAGTATGCCAATTAATTTGCGAGAGTCTCAACAGAGCATGTGACCTTCAGTAAATATAAAAAGTAAATTTTATTTACACTCCCACTAGAGTGGTTGGGAATTTTTTTTTTCTCTTTTTCTCTGGAGCCCCAAAAAACGGTCGTGAAAATAGTTTTTTTATTTCCCCCTTACATTTGGCCCACCGTAGAGTAACCACGTTTTAGTACATGTATTCCTTTTTTCATTTCAACCCCCTGAAAGAACCGAAGTCTGCCCAACATAAAATAAAAATCTTCTCCGTCTTCCAAGACCGCTCTATGTTATCGCTATATATTTATTCGTTCAAAGCCCGGTACTGAATTAATGTGAAGATTTACTTGTTCGCGCCTGTTGCAAGGTGAAGGACGCATTTCCCTTCTTGTGTGGTGGCTTGCAGGTGTTCCACAAACAAAGCCCAACGTTTTCTCTCTCTTTTTTGTCACCGGCATTTATCAATTTATTAAGAACTTGGTATCGTGAACAAGAGTTAGAGAATACCTAGCTACAGTAGGGAGGTCTTCCTTGCAAGGAAACATACCGGGTTATTGAGATTTGAGGGAACTGGTGCGATTGCAATCAGGTGTCAATCTCAATGGCAATGGTGTTGTACATGTAAATAGAGGACAGGTACGCATTAAGCTAAAGTGAAGCCGATGTAAAGAACTGCAAAGAAGACTGGTAAGTCAGGACATGAGTGTCTAACAGACTAACACTGTCGTTACCATTTGGGACTTGCCACTGTGTACAGTTACCCAGAATTGCAAATTACCCTAAGTGTGATTTTGCATTGGATTCAAATTAACATCCAATCCCCTTTCCCTTAAACCAGGTACTGCTACACATGTATGCAGTATGCACAATAGTTTGAACGACTCTAACCATGGTCTAAGCCAGCAGGGTGTCTGGGTGCCTTTTTGGACACCCAAACCATTAAAAAGAACCCCTCAGGACACCCAAATATTTTAGTGTGGAATTTCTAAAAATCTCAATCTCAAGCTTATAATTGAATTTTTTCATCTCCTTATAATTCCTATTACCTTGATTAAAGATATCATGCCTTATTTTGATGAATTTATACATGTTTATGATTAAAATATGAGTATATTGTGATCCCCCTTAAAAATTTGGACGCCCAAAAATTTTACAACTGCCAATTTTAGGCACCCAGTTTCTAAATCCTGGCTAAGACACTGACTCTAACACTCTGGTTTATGGTTGTTTAATTTTAACATTATGATTTCTCCTGTCTGCAATCACTGATAGAGGCATGAGTATAGCCCAGGAAACATGCAACAAGAAAACTGACTTTTATTCCTAGGTTGCTAAAACCCGAAAACATGGTCTTAGCCAGCAGTGCGTCTGGGTGTCCTTTTGGACACTCAAACCCTTAAAAAGCACCCCCCAGGGCACCCCAAATTTTTTGTGAGGAAATTCTTCAAATATCAATCTCAAGCAGATAAATTGAATATTTTCATCTCCATATACGAGGACCATGACATTGTATAAGGATATCATGCCTTATTTAATTATAAATTTATATATATGTTTATGGTTGAAATTTGAATATAGGTACTTTGTACAGACTAAATAATCGATTAAAAGAAGGATGGAGAAAGAAGTTTTACAGTCAAAAAAATTAAAACCCCTTAAATTTTCTTCGATATCTCTCAGGTGCATTCACAGCCATAGTCGAGGATGAGGACATGTGATCACAATACATCTTTTATGTATAGTGAAAACTGTTGTAAATTGGCAAGAACTGAGCCATAGTCTTAGCCAGCAGGGCTTCTGGGTGCCTTTTTGGACACCAAAAACCCTTAAAAAGAACCCCTCAGGACACCAACATTTTGGGGGGTGGAATTTCTAAAAATCTCAATGTCAAGCTTATAATTGAATTTTTTCATCTCTTTTTAATTTCTATGACATTGTTTAATGATATCATGCCTTATTTTGATGAATTAAACATGTTTATGGTTGAAATATGAGTATATTGTGATCCCCCTTAAAAATTTGGACGCCCAAAAATTTTATAACTGCCAATTTTAGGCACCCAGTTTCTAAATCCTGGCTAAGTCATTGGCTTATGTACATGTATCTTCATTTATAAGCATGTACTCATGTACTCATATTGATCACTTAAACTTTCAAGACAGAAAACCATTAAATGTTAACCATTTTGTGTCAAAGGCATTTGAAAGATGAATCCTCACATACTTGGTTCAGTGCTCAGTGCAGCAGGCTGAATATAAGATTTCACCTCAGGCACCTTGGCAAGGCTAGCAGGGATACTGGGGGGCAATTTTGCAAACTTAGCTCATATGATTTAACATATGGTTGCAAAACCACATGATCCAGAGGGAAATGCCCCTAAAATGACCATAAAGGTCAATCCCTGTTCAGACCCCTTTGAAACCACATTGATCCAGAGGCAAATGCCCCCAAAACGACCACTAAGGTCAATCCCTGATTATGACCCCTTTGTTGTGTATAATCAGAATGTGTGTGTTCACTCTCATTTGTTTTTTTCCTTTTTCCAGGATGTGAGAGTTGGGAATCTAGCTAAGAAGCAGCATGGCAGGAGAGGAGCAGGAGGCCTGCAAGATGAGGGCGGATCTGGACCTAGCCGTGGTCGAGAAAGAGGTCATGTCTCTCGGGCACATCTCCGACGTCCTATGGGACCAATTAAAACTCCTCCACCCTGGAAACAAGCTCTGTGGTTGGCTAGGCAGGAGCGTCAGTGAAGCGGGAATCTTATGTGAACAGTGCCAGATAACGTACAGCAACCTCTGCTTGCTAAGAGGGCATCTGGTCTGTCAATCAAGCAAAGAAACAAGCAGCCTGAATGGGAAAGTTGCAACGTTGAATGGGTTTGACACAAGTGAGAGTAAAGAAGAAGAAGAAAATGGAGATGAAGTGAACAGTAACAGTGAGGATTTATCGGTTAATGTGGAAACTGGAAACAATGGTCTGAAGAGGGAGATGGTCGTGGAAACTAGCCAAGCTCTTCAAGTAAAAGGGGACAAGAAAGAAGAAGAAGAGGAGGAGGAGGAGATGGACAGTGCGCCCAGTAGCCCAGGTGGTGAGCTGACTATTGTAATGCAGCTTGATGAAGAACAGGAAAAGGAAGACGAAGAGGAGGAGGAGGAGGAAGAAGACCAGGAGTATGATGATGATGATGAGGAGTATATTGTAGAGGATGATGAGGAGATAATGGAGGTTGAAGAGGAGAACGCAATCCAACACAATAACGATGAGAATAAAAAAGTTGCCGATGACTCGATGGCACCCGTGGCAGACATTATTGGGATGGTGGACAATATCATCGAACGGAATCGTAGAATCCTTGAGAACACACCCCAAGCTGTAGCCCCGACGCTAGGAAGGCTCGGCGGAGATTTGGAGATTTTTGTCGGTTACGCATGTGAAACATGCGGGAAAAGCTTTCCCTCCAGAGAGGCTCTAGTTCAGCACATGCAACATAATCACAGCAAGCAGAAATGTGGTATATCTTGTGGCACCTGCGGAGCACGCTTTGAGGATTTTGAAACGTTAATTACTCATAAGCGTGTACATAACTCTTATGTGTGTAGGACTTGTGGTAAAGGATTCAATCAGGCACATAACTTGAATCGCCATATGAAGAAACACACAGGTAGGTAGTATTACTAATTCTAGGAATAGATCTTAGCTGAGCAGTGTTAGTTGTGTAACTCATCACTTGTGCGTGACCAGTGACTACTTGCACTATTTATTGATATACTTCTACCATATAATTTCTACCATATAAAGTGAAAAATTGTATACATATACTATCTGATACTAACTGACATTTATATATTTTTTTAGGAATCTAAAAAAGAAGAAAAAAAAGAAATATTTATCAGAAGTCAACTAATAACTCTCCAAGTATTTTTGAGAAATTAGTATAAATATTCAGTTTGTTCATTGATTAAGACTACGAGATTTCCTTTAAGCAATTAGCATTCATGAACAGGTTAAAACTTCTCAACAAAAGTTATTGTTTCTACTTTTTCAGTACTTCAATACTTGTATGTGTAATTTGTTTGTGTAGTAGTGCTGGGAATTGTTCGAAAATTTCAGCTCGATTGATCGTCCACATTTCCAATTGATTAATTCATTATAATAGATTATTATAAATTTATGTTAACATCACAATTTTCCTGTGGCCAATATAGGGCTGATAAAGTATTTTTGAATGATAAATGGTCAGGAATTCATAGTTTGTGTTAAGTACAAACTTCGTTTATTTTGATGGTTTTCATGTTAAATTTAAGGCCCTTTACGGAATGGAAACTTTGACCATGTGAGCAGAGGACATAATAGAAAATTATCAATCTTTTGGTCTAACGATTGATTAATCATGAATCATGGCAAAACGATTGATTAATCAATTATATCGATTAATCGTCCCAGCACTAATGCGTAGCAGTTAAAACAATACCGCTTCATTCCTTATTTTTTGTTTCAGATTCAGTACGGGCTCATGAATGTGTCATATGTCACACTGAGTTTCTTGAAAGAGCGAAATTGGAGGTGCATTTGTTAACACACAGAGGTAAGATAACTTTCTGCTTGATTTTTGTAGTAATACCAGACAGGTAATACTAACTGAAATTCTCAGCTTAAGAAAATTCACAGCTGAAGGGTAAATTTAATCTGACACTTGTAAGAATATCATGAAAGTAAAGTGGAGCTGCACTAACTGCTCACAAATTGAGTGTCTGGATTACTTCTCAAGTTTTTGCGATCTCCAATGTGATCGCACAGCGGCTTTTTGCAAGCAGGAAGAAGGACTGGCCGCATCTGTTTCAATCAGCCTGCTAGTTTTCTTGTCAACTGGTGCTTGTTATGAAACATTCACCAGCACATACCGTAATTTCGCGTGTATAAGACGCACCCGTATATAAGACGCACCCCTTGTCCAGGCCTTTAAAATGATGTATATACCTTAGCTTTGTGTATAGTGCGCACCCCCTTTTGGGAATTATTGTAGGATATCAACTCCTCATGAATAACGCTAGAAACCCAGTAAAACGCATATTGAGATGAGTGAAATGTGACATCACCATGACATCAATGCGTATCATCCTGTGTCGGTACTCACTACCCATTGTCCTAGGCATGTCACATGGATTGTAATCAGTAAATTCTAGCGGAGAGTGGTTCGGTAATTACAATTCATCAATGACTAGGCAAACAACGATGGGCATTGTCTTGGCCGCCGCATTATAATTGAAATTGGCGATCTCCGAGTGGCCTGGTAACTCGATGTAAAACACCCTAGATTTCTAGCTTTGTGTATAAGACGCACCCCCTATTTGAGTGTAAAATTTAGTGTAAAAAAGTGCGTCTTATACACGCGAAATTACGGTAGTTTAATTTACTGTGCTTTTTGTTTTTCCAGGAAAGATTGACGGCTTCCAGTGTCTGGAGTGTGATCTGAAGTTTCCAGAGCCGAACGTCTTACAGAGTCACATGGAGAAGCACCTCGTCCTGAAGGACCTGGCAGCGGTGGGGGCCGAGGCTCCACAGGGCTCTGTGGACGAGGAGGATGAGAATACTATGATCGAGCTGTTCGGCAAACGCATGGACAGCGGGCGCTATGAGTGCCTGGTCTGCAAGAAGTCCTTCTCCACTAGTTACACTCTGAAAATGCACATGAGAACTCACACAGGTATGGAAATGTTGATCTGCTACTAAACTAGGATGAAACATAAGAAACTTGAAAATTATCCTGGCAAAGACAGTGTTAAGGCCACTGCTGCTATTTTACTATCATCTAGAACACTCCCTCCCAATACATTTATGGTTTTTCACAGTCAAGTTTATATATACTTCACCGATTGTATAGTGTCTGAAGCTATGTTATAATCTGACATACTGTTTGTACCGATATATATATTTCATTGGAAGAAAAACACTTCCTCTCATAGTCTTAGCCAGCGGGGCCTCTGGGCATCTTTTGGACTTCCAAACTCCCAAAGATCACCCTTTTGGGAAGTTTTTTCTTAAAATGTCAATTTCAAGCATACAATAGAAGTTAAATTTTTCACCTGAATGTAATTCCCATGACATTGTAAAATGATATTATGCAATTGTTAATTTTGGACACCCAGTTTCTAAATCCTGGCTAAGACCCCTCTTCCTCCCTTTCTCCCTGGAATCATACAAAGATGCATTATAATTTTGTATTTCAGGAGTGAAGCCGTACAAGTGTGATCACTGTGACCTGGCGTTTGCCCAGCAATCCACGCTAAACAACCATGTTCGCACTCACACGGGTGAGAAACCGTATAAGTGTGCGATATGTGGCAAGCGATCCACACAGCAGTCTTCGCATCTCTCCCATGTACGCGCGCACAAGGAGGTCGACCAGTACCCTTGCTTTCGCTGCGGAAAGGTGTTCGCACGACCTGGATTATTGGCCGAGCATGTTAAGGAACTGCATGATACAAGTAAATTGGTGTGTACGTACTGTAGCCAGCCGTTCCGCAGCCAACGCTGGCTCGGCGTACATATGGAGTCTTGTCCTCATCGGAAACTCCATGAACAACACTCAGGAGGTAAGCACGGCGCGACATCATCGGCTAGCTCCCTTCTGACCACAACTACAGCCAGTAAACAGACATTCACATCGCTCAACCCATCGGTGGCGCCATCTACAAAAACTAAAACTACATCGCAGACCAGTGAAAGCCAACTACAGCCAATCAGACTAGCCTCAACATCTGGAAACACGTTGGTAGTTCCGAATGCTCAGCTGGAAAGCGTGACTGTGAAAAAAGAACCAGAGTTGGACCTCAACGAGCAGTCCAAAGGTTCTAGTAGTAGCGTACCCGCAAATCCGCTTATGGTTGTGTTGAAACCGGACGGCAGTTTGGTCACCACACCTACAACAGCTACGGACAGGAGCACAACAAAAATACTCCCAGGCAATGTCCAGCTGATGCCTGTGCTGACCACGGCTAGTGCAGCAGCAGCACAGAATAGCCTGACCGTGGCAGCTAGTGGACAGAAGGTCCTCCAGTCCAGTGTGGCCGCCCCTGTGGTCATGAGTGGCTCGCCCCCTGCAGGGTTAGCGGGTGTCTACGTGTGTAATACCTGTGGTCTGTGTAACTTTAATAAAGCCGATCTGGAGAAACATCTATTAACACACGAGCAACAACAACAACAACAACAACAACAGCCCCCGAAAGCACAGCAGCATCCACAACCTTTCAGTTTGCTTAAGCGAGCAGCATATGAATGTAACAAGTGCGATAAATCCTTCAACCAATCAAATCACTTGGTTCGCCACATGAGGGTTCATACCGGAGAGAAGCCGTACACGTGTGAGGAATGTGGAAAGGGGTTCGCCTATAAATGCAACCTGCAAGCGCATAACCGGGTTCACACAGGGGAACGACCCTACGTGTGTACCTTCTGCGGCAAGGCATTCACCAATCTTACAAACAAACTCACGCATGAGAAAATTCATGCACGAGCGAAGACCTTCACCTGCTCATGGTGCCAGAAGGATTTCATGGATATCTATTCGCTCGAACGTCATCATCAAATACATACATTGGAAAAGCCACATCAGTGTGATGTTTGTGGGAAGAATTTCACCACAGAGTATGTGATGAAAATCCACAAGCAGGTTCATAGTCGCAGCAATCAGAGACAGCCGGCGAAACCACTGCTTCACCCGTACACTACTAGGAGCAGTGTTGGGGCCGGGGATGCGGTAGGCGACGGGGAACTCGCTAAGGGGGCGCAGGTCTGGAATGTCGTTGGTGAAACTCGCATCAAACTGGAGCCCTCAGATTCCTGAAGCATTCAATATGGCATATATTTTTTTGAATTTTGACACTAAGCCTCTAAGGACTCGGTGCCTGATTTCTTTGTGTGTAATATGGTACAGGTTCACAATGGTACAATATTGAAACAAGAAACATTGAGACTTTTGAGACGTCATATGAAATGGATAAATCATGAAGTGCTAGACTGTTGTGGCGGTTATTTAACAATGGGTCCTACGGTTCACTGGTGTCTGACATCAGTAGACTATTTTGGTGATATCTTTGTGATCAAACTATTTATGGTAAAATATCAGAACCCAACCTACATTTGGCCTCCAAATATTTTGTGAATTTTTGGTGAATTATAAAAGTTATTTTCCAATGCATTATGGATCCAGACAGCATTTAGAAGTAAATGTTAAGGCAACGAAAAAAGAGACTAGACTATGTTAATGATATTATTCTGAATATAAGTTTCATTTTGAAAACTAGAACAGCAAATATATTTTCCAATTAACAGTTGTATGCAAGCAAACAATAATTTAAAGGTGAGCTCCTTGCATGAGCGAGTAAAGTAACATAATGAAATATATGTCTAATGAATAAAACATGTGGTACATTTCTGAGAAATAATGGATCTTCCAATCGATTTGATATGTCTCATCTGAAGATATTCCCTTATGTCAGACCACCAAAATGCTTTGACTTGTGTTGATCATTCATGCCTTGACGCTTTCCTCATCTTCATCTGTACTTATGGTTTTATTGATTTCAAACAAATTTGGATTTTTTATGAATTCTCGAAATATTTAAAGGAGAGTATCCAGTTGGGTTTTGATCAAAATTTCTCCTTTAACCCTTTCAATGCTGAGACTACTTTTGTCCAAGGCACAAGAACTCAAACATATTTGAAAATCATCTAAACCCTATCATATTGATATTCGTTGGAAAGCTCTCATTGAGTACTCTCAGATGAGTACCCATTTGTCATGGTTTTGGTCATTTTTCAGCTTTTTCACATTATTTTGTATTGATCATATTAGTCACCAGCAGCATAAGGGTTAAACTGTTCAGATGAAATCTCTGGTAACGTAGGTCTCATTGAAATAGCCAGGACATTTTGGTTCTTACTGGTATGAATGGGTTAAAAACAATACTTACCATCAAAAGTGAATAGTACTTGCAAATTTGCAATGCAGTGATGTTTTCCTTGATATATTAGCATTGTGTTATCATTCCAGAGAGACACTAAGCCATTAGAATATGGATATCATTTTGATCAAATTGAAATATGAATTTCGTCCAAGTAAATTCATAATTGTGCTTGCAATACTCTTTAGTTGTCATTTTTTTCACCCGCGATTATAGTCACATTTTTGTGAGATTTTCTGATATTTTTTACACTGCACACATATTCTGCGCTTGGATGTTTTAAGTTATGTAATTCAGCTGCTCTCAACTAAATGGTGCCACTGTTAGTATGATGACTAGTGATCAGTTCTCAAAGCTACCATATATTCTAAAGAAGAGAAAATAGCTTTCACTGCTCCGATCTGTACCGTTCAATAGGGGAAGTCGTTTTTTTGTGATTTAGTAGGTTTATACTGGTATTTTGAAAGTTATCTTGGGTATTCAGGAATGGTTTAGTTAATAAGGAAAGGTTTAGTAACTTATATTTTTTGACAATTTTGACATGGTGTCTTTTGACGATGCTGATGTTTCTAATTTACAGGTGCTGATTTGTTACAAGTTACCTTATTGAACAAAAATGTAAGCATACTTTCCACTCAACTTTTCCAAGGACTGTTGCCACCAAAATATATGACTATTTAGATGGTATCTCTTCAAACTGAGTTCAGAAACATGCTGGATATCCTGCATTTGGTAGGGTGAGGGTTAACTTATTTTAATTGAAGGGCATACATAATCTGAAAAAGCTCATCAAGTAATGCCATATTTTAAAGATATTTGAAGGAAATCTGAAAATGAACAAGATTCACCACATTCATCCCAATATTTCTCAAAATATTCCTCTGTTCTCCACGTTTTCCATCTTTGTAAGCCCAAGTGTACACTCCAGATGTTAACCCATTAATACTTAAGCGTTCCTCCTGAAAATTGTTGTCTGGATCTAAGATGCTTTTGACCGAAACTTTTAAAATGAGAATGATTTTACTAAATATTTGAAGGAGAGTTGTTGGTAGTGTTCTGATCAACATTTCTCCTTCAAATAGTTTGCCAATTATGCTTTAGATGGAATGATTTCATCAAAAATGTCTGGCTTGTTTTGGCCGCTGTGAGCATTAATGGGTTAATTACTTTACCATGACTTATACAGAAATCATTGATTACTTGACGCGAAAACAGCAACTTGAATGACTGACTGGTATTTATATATATTTTTTAGGAAGGTCCTACTTTAAAGCGACATATTGTTGAGGGTTATATGAATGAAAATTGTGGAAGCTTTTAGATTGCTTGGTGATAAACTCAATGTCCTCTGAATAGCCTCATAGAAATCTTGTATTGCTTAATAATGATTACATCAAATGCTGAACTTAACAGGGTTTTAGCCAGGAATATTTAACTGGATGCCCAAAATTGGCAATTGCAAAATTTTGGGGTTTCATATTTTTCGTGGGAATTATGTGGAGGTTTAAAAAATTCAATAAAGCCCTTAAAATTGGCATTTTCAGAAATTACTCAAAAGATTGGGTGTTTTGAGGAATGATTATTGAGGGTTTGGGTGTCCAAATGACACCCAGATGACCTGCTGGCTAAGACTATGCTTATCCATATGGTATCATCTATAGGATACAGTGGTATGGGCAGTTTTGGGCAGAAATTTCTAAAAGAAAATGTCAATTTCAATTGAAACCCCAACAGGATGTCTGGACGTCATATGTCACCCTACCTTTGAAAAAACATACACCAGGACACTTAAATGTTTTGATCAGAATTTCCTAAAAATGCCAATTTCAATAGAGTAATTGAAAGTGTTCAAATAGATGGAAGTGCTAGTATATTACATCGAGTTTCTCTTTATTTTCTCAATTACAAAAAAACATGACTAGGCTGATATTTAGATATATAGTGGTATTCCATGAAAATTTAAAATTGTATTTCTGATACCCATTTTCATAATTGGCTATGGACCTGTGAGACATTCCATGAAACTAAGTCAGCTAAGTTTGGGAATAACCATATACTGCACCACTTTTTTCAGATTATTAAATAGTCCAAACTCCCGTCATCTTGCTTGTTTATTCAAATTGTGTTCATGTATTGTGATCTGCCTTAATGACCAGGACACTACCTTTAACCCTTGTGAGTCAGAATTGTTATTTTCCCCACAAATGTCTGATGCCAAATTGTGACGGGGATTACAAGCCAAACCCTAGTACCAGGTTATTCATATTTTACGATCTTATAACACTTTGGTCCACCATAATCATGTGACATATCAAAATGAATCTTGAATCAAGCAAAACATACTAAAAGCCAATTGTCTAATTTTTGAAACTATGTAGGGGGTCTTTTAGATTGGCGAGCCAAGCTCTACTTTAAATGAAATTGATTATCTTACATGCATATATATATATATATATATATATATATATATATATATATATATATATATATATATATATTTATACATATATATATATATATATATATATATATATATATATATATATATATATATATATATATATATATATATATGCTTGGATGGTTCTCTAGGTTATATTTGCATAAACACATGTATGCATGTGTGACATTGGATGGGTTCAAAGACTACAAAATAAAGTATTTGCTAAATGTATTTAAGAGACTTTCTGCTTCTTGATCCAGTGCAATATTTTCATATGTTCAAAACAGTGGTATGCTCTGATGAAAATGTCAAATTCAAAGTTGATCAAGTTGGATATGATTCATTTTTTCTTATATCCTGACGGCTCACTGTCTAATTCCAAATTACTTGAAGTTAGTATTGCACTTGGAAATACAAATTATGAAAATTTCAGCTGAGTACCTTTATGTTTGTCCTCTGCGGTGACAAAATGTGGCTATGTATTCATCTTTTAGCAAAAGAAATGAATTTTGTTGATTTTGGAAAAAAAATATTCTCTGAAATTGGCTTTTTTCAGTCAATTGGTGTGCCAATTTTATGAAATTCTGTTTGGTGTGTTCAGTTGATGGTGGTATTATGAATTGAGGCTACGTTAACTGCTTTTCATATGCCTCTTGTCATGGGCACTTGATTTGAATTTGATGAATTCACTATGATAATACTTAAATAAACTTTCAATATCTAACCATCAAGTAATTATTAAAAATATTGAACTCAATACTGGGTATACTATTTTTCTGATCATCAAATTTTTCTGAGCAAGAGCGAGTTTAATATTTTGATTTCTTTCACATTTAGATACTTGTATTTTCATTGTGCAAATAATGGAAAAATACAGTGAAACACTCATTCCATCTTATTTCATACACAGTACCATTTCAGGTTTCCCTCTAGTGTTGAAAAGAGAATATGTGAACATTCATATTTTTGTATCATGCATAATCCTTGGTAAACTTTCTTCCAAACCATATATATATATATATATATATATATATATATATATATATATATATATATATATATATATATATATATATATATGTACATATACATATATATATATATATATATATATATACATATATATATATATATATTAATATATATATATATATATATATATATATATATATATATATACATATGTATTTAATATGTAAATATATGTGTGTGTATGTAAATATATATACTATGAGGATATAAGAAAGGCGCTCCAAAAATGAGTTGTGCTTTCATGTTATGGGATAATAAAATGAACCTGGATAGGAAGGAATCTTATCGATACATTTCATACATCCTTTATTCGCAAATGGTCTTTGTTGTTACATGTACTGTTTATCCTAAATAAATAAAGCATTTTTATTTCCATTGATTCTCATAGTAAGATCAGAAAATCTGAACCAATTCATGCCTGTTATCTGGTGAAGAGACACTTACGAAAAGAACTTTGGAATACTGAGCAAGTCGCCCAAAATATTTGAAAAAGATTTAGTTTTTGAGCTGATGGACATTTTATCTTCAAATATTTCCATAGAGTATACTTTTCCGTATCACAAAATATTCTGGCCTTTCTCCTGGGTGCTACAGGCATGTATTATAATACTACAGCAAGATATTCTGAAACAAGGACCTTCGCATAACCATGCCATTTATCATTGAAATACTTACTATTATTTGTGTTTTCCCTGTATATATGCTTAAATAAACATCACTTTGTTAAAATATTGGTATTTTGCAATTTTCAAGTGTTGATGTCTGTTTCTGATTAATTTAGCTGATTCATATTTACTTGATGATTTGATAGTCTGCAGGAAGACCTACTAGATCATATCTGATTATAGCTTACAAAAATATACTGTAATGATTCATACTTTTACTTCATGTGTTAATATTAACTAGGAAAGATGGTATTAAGTAATACGGTAATACTGTTTACAGCCAAAATGAAAAAAAAGGAACAAACAGAAAAAATACACTTATTTTTAACTTAACTAAGACCACAATGCAGTCAGCATTCTATGTATGGTTTATTAAAAAATCAAACTGAAGTTAAAGATCTTTTTCCTTACCATTCGAAACTAGTTGATTTACTAGCAAGTGTCATGAGGGCATGTTTATTTTTCAAAGAGAAAAAGCAATTGAAGCTTAAACACCAAAATGCTATTTTTCAAAAATAATGAAAATCCAGGTTTGCACAAATGTCTCATATGATGAACCTTTTATGGAACCAGCCACTAATTCCTTTTTTGATTTTACGAAAAAGAATAACAGTAAGCATAACAGTAACCCTAGTAAGCATTTTAAACTATATGGTATACATATATACATAAGTTAAGTCCTTGTGAAAATTAAAAATATCCTTTAATGAATATATACAGTGCCCAACGGTGTATTTTATATTCATTTGTTGAAATAAGTGCAAATATACTGATTTATCATAACACAGCCAAATCTTCTTTTCATAACCAACATATGCAATACATAAATATATATATATATATATATATATATATATATATATATATATATATAATTAAACAATGTATGTGTGTGTGTACATGTATATTTTTATGTATGCACAAATATGGGAGGAGAAATATTTGTTTAATTTTTATTGCCCAATCACCAGTATTAAAGCAAGAGCATTATTTACATCATTTGGCATTGAATGTAATAACCATGGTGAGAAGGTACCTTTCTTCGTCTCTTTATATGGCCTGTATGAGACAATATCGCTATTTAACAATTTCCTGGATACAAATGCTTATTATAATCTATTATTGACATATATAATTTATATCAATTGCAAGGAGAGAGACATTTCACCATTTCCATTCATTTTAATTCACTATACTGCATAACAACTAATACACCTTAGGGGGAATACATATAAATATCGACCTATTAGTAGTCAACTTTGTATACTTATTGTATTTTTATTATTGCAGCCCTTCATTAAGTTGTACACATATTTGACAAATACTAACTTACTCTTAACTCAATCAACCATTCATAAAGTCTTATGAGGAACTCTTTATTCAGGTCTTTCACTAATTATGCATAATCATGAAGAAATCGTAATGCAAATACAGAATAACTCAACACTTAGTGAACAACCCATTCACTAAGAGTAATTATGATGTTATTTTTATGCAGACATTTATGAAAGATTTCCTTGGAATATAACCACATAAATGACAATAGTTTCTAAAAATACACTCAATCTTCTGCTTATAGCATATCTGTAGGAAAAGTAGAGGGTAGTAACATGATCAACACTAACAGTAATTATGCTTTCATATCCAGCATTCAGATACAAAAGTTGCGTAGTTTACTGATACATTTTACAGTACGGGGAACCGGTCCAGCAATACACAAACCTCCTAATGATAGCAAGAACCTTGGGCTCTTACTCTACTTATTAAAAGAAACACACACAAGGCTATTTTAATTGTTACTTGCAAATTTTCAACAAGACACAAGCCTACTATTGATAGCAAGAACCTTGAGGTTTTCCTCTGCTTATTAAAAGAAACACAGGCAAGGCTATTTCCATTGTTACTTTCAAATTTCCAACTATACACACATCTGATATTGATAGCAAACACTTAAGGCTTTTTCATTACTTATTAAAAGAAAAAGAACTCAGGCAAGGCTATTATCTTTGTTACTTGCAAATTTTCAACGAAACATGTCTGATATATTGATTTCAAACACCTTGGGCTTTACTGTTACTTAAACTAACAAAACACAGATAAACCTGAGGGTGGGTTCATACCTGATACCTTTGGCGGTAGTGAGGGCAGTGAGTAATCAATACACACTGCTAGATCCATTAGGCTATCGGGGCAGCACCCATCACTGTTTTTTATTCGTCAGGTTTGAATGAAGCAAAAATAAAACAAGTGCACCTTTCCAAATCCTTGTCTATGATTATCAGATACTTTTTAGGACCAATTTAAGTATTTAACCCATTTGCATCTGCAGAGCACTTGGTCAGACAGCTATAGACATAACTCAGCAAATGGATGTTATATTTAAGAAATGGTTTAAGATGAATTGGTAAACAACAGAAACAAGGACTTTCAGTCAAATATCTTTGTAAATATTGCTTTCTTTAATCTAGATACACATACAATGTATTTCCATAAAAATGTATTTCCATCTGTGTCAGACCATATGTACAATCCAGTTGTGAATCAGTTAAATCAGTATCACATTTACCGTAAAACCCTTAATTACCACGCACATTTTTATTCACGAAATTGCCGTCTGAATCTGATCGTGGCCATTTAATTACACGCATCAACTGTATGAACACTAGATGGGGCATTATTATGCCATTTTACACCTATATCAGCACAAGTAATATACGCGTTATCATCACTTACCGCAAAATTCATGAAATTAAAAGAAGCGCGATAATAATGGGTTTTACAGTTTATAAACTGTATCATTTGGGGAGTTTTAACAACTGCTATGCAGTCTTTGAGGCAAGTTATTATTCTAAATCACCCTTCAAATGTTCATTTTGTAAATGGAGCATGTATTTGGTAATACAGGTGAACTTGGATATGACGGACCACTGTACGACGGACTTTTGGCTATGACGGACGATATGCTTGGTCCCAGTCCCATGCATATTAACTACGTGTATTTTACCATGCATAGGACGGATTCCGTATGACGGAACTCGGCTACCACGGACCAATATCACGGCACACACGATGCTATTTACTATGTAATTAGCATTGTGTATGACGGACAAACATGTGTCTAGCAGTCGGCTTATTCTCGCCGAGACTAACACATGTGCTGAGTTACGTTCGGCCAGACAGAACTCAGTTCACATTGTCTGGTATTTCTCAGCAGACAAATAAATGTATAATAAAAGTCCAGCCAGGCATATTCTTTCGCTGTTTTGACTTTTATTTATAGATCAACTGAGGTCCCCAATGCAATTAGATGCACAATTGCATATGACAGACTAAGTCCATCATATGCATATGACGGATTTTGCATATGACGGACCAATTTTCCTGGTCCCACTGAGTCCGTCATATCCAAGTTCACCTGTATATGTATAAGATTTCTTGGGCAGCTGGAATATAAAGACATTCTTGTAGATTTAGTCAGCATCTAGTACATGGCTTTAACCCTTCAAATGCTGAGGCTACTTTCGTCCAAAGCGCAAGGATGCAAAGGCCTTCGAAAACCATCAAAACCATGTCATGTTGGTATTCATTGGATGACTCATGTTGAGTGCTCTCAAATGAGTACCCATATGCCAGGGTTTCGGTCATTTTTCAGGTTTTTGGCACCATTCTGTATTGGCCAAATGAGCCACCAGCAGCATAAGGGTTAATGTAACTGGACCCCTACATTTTTAACCTATTAATACTGCAACCATTTGAGAACAGGAATATTTTTGGTTACAAATTACTTCTGAAAGCACCCTTTGGTAACTATGCATAGGATATCTTTCTTGTAAAATCATCTTTTAAAAATATGTGAAGACTATCTTTCTTGTGAAAGCATCTTTTGAAAAAAAAAGTGAAACTAAAATGTTCAACAGAACCCAAAAGACGCAATCAATCTAATCATTTTAATTGTTAATAACACTTTATTCTGTAGATGATTTCTGAAAGATTATGGCATCCAGATGACACACTCGCAGGAGAACTCCCAGCATGAATGAGATGAGTTAACCCTACCAATGCTGAGTCTATTTTTAAGGGAGCAAATATCTTTGAAAATCATATAAACCCTGTTATGTTTGTATTCATTGGATAGCTCTAGCTGAGTACTCTCAGATGAGTACCCATATGCCAGGGTTTCAGTCATTTTTAAGCATTTTGCGTCATTTTGGATTGGCAAAATTAGCCACCACCTGCATAAGGATTAACCCTTATGCTGCTGGCGGCTAATTTGGCCAATGCAAAATGATGCAAAAATCCTGAACAATGACTGAAACCCTGGCACATGGGTACTCATCTGAGAGTTCTTAGTGGGAGCTTTCTGGTGAATACCAACATGACAGGGTTTATATGGTTTTAAAAAATCCTTTCGTCCTTGTGAGTCGGACGAAATTTGCCCCAGCATTGGAAGGGTCAAGGAAGTCTCAAGGCATGAATGGGTTGAGACAAGCTCTCCTCTTACATCTTGTGCACCTTGTTGTTGCTGTTGAACCTGTACTTGTTGGTCAGCATGATCTCCATGTGTTTCTGCAGTCTCTGTCCTATCTTCATGTTGCGCAGCTTGTGCCGTACCACGCCCAGGGTGGTCCACGTGTTCCCCGCAAACAGCACCAGAAATATCACACTCAACACAAACACCTGCAAGTAATAGAGCATGGCAGTCAACATCTATCACAACATTAAGACAACCATTAATACATAATATACCGTATTCGCCTGATTAAGCGCACAGTTCCAAATAAGCGCACCCTCCCTATTTTTCACGGTTAGAGGGGGAATAGCCTGCCCAATTGTCAAGAAAAACTCGTAAAACTTCCCCCGAAAAGAAGTAAGAAAAGCAAAATCACATACCTTTCCTCTTGCCGTGTCTGCAAACCAGCACTGAATTCTGCTATTTCAGCAGTTCATTCGCGCTCTCACTGTTCATATTTGCTGCATGATCGTACTATTGACCAATTAACGATCTTTTCACATGCGGCAAACATCTAAGCAAACTGAACAGCGAGAGCGCAAAGGTGCAATAACGACCAATACGCTCCGACCAGCAATCATTGAGGGGTGCGGTAAAATGACAGATTGCCAACATCCCTTCTAAAGAAAATTTTCCCAACATCTACCTGCACCGTGCGCTTAATCGGGCGAATACGGTATACAGGGACTTAGCCAGGACCTGTCCTGCCTGTCTCTTGGACAGGCAGTTTCCTAAACCTCCTTTTTGGATAGGCAAACATTTCTTAAAGAATTTTCAATTTTGAATTTTTGAGGTTGATAAAAAATACTAACAAACAATCTTTTAGGACATAGCTGAAGTGTGAATTGCATTTTTTGACACAATAAGGCTATTAAATGTAGTTTGAATATTAGGATTTGAAGTAGATTAGAAGCTAAATCTGGACTGGCGGAAATTTTGGAATTGCTGTTTTGGAAAGGCATTTTTGAAATCCTGGTTAAGACCCTGCACACACACACACACACACACATACCGGTATTCCATACTATATATATGTATGAATATATGTGTTTCTGTGTATGTGCATATGCACATGTGTGTATGATCACAATAATAAAAGGAAAAGCTACTTGAAATGAAAACACCCTGTGTGTGTATTTACACTTTTGTCTTTTTGAAGTAAGCACAATAACAATCTAATTTCAAAATTTGCTAAAATATCAATATGATTCAGAGAAAAACTTGTAATAAGACATTTAACAAGATGTGCAATAATCTTATCTAAAAAACCTTATATATAGGACTTTCCCCAGGAATTGACAACATTTTGATGAAAGAGACTTTTACAAGGTGATGTTCAATGGTTGAAAAATAATCCTTCACTGTACCATTTCTAATTCAATACCAATGAATAAATTACAATAAAACAGGAAAAGGGTTTGGAATAATTCACACTTAAAATCACAATAAGAACTTACCTGCCACTCTGAACAGTCTTTGTGGAAAGACAACTGATAAAGGACATAAGCATTATACAATTGGAAAATCTGAAAGATAAAGATATCTTACTTTAGAATCAGAGTTAAAACATGTTTGAACTAATTTCAAAGTTTAGCTACTTGCATTAGCCTAAGGGTAGTGAGTGGTAATTGTTCTAGTGATATGATGGCTTTTATTAGATTTTATGACAATGGATTTATATCCTTCAAATGAGTCAATGAATCAATAAAAATCATAACTAACTTGCATTGAGCTTAGCCCCACAATAGGGTTATCCTATGCTAATAATCATTTAACCCATTCATATAAACCCTTCCAATATTGAGGCTATTTTCGTCCAAAGCACAATGATCTTTGAAAAACATCTTAACCCTGTCATGTTGGTATTCATTAGATAGCTCTCACTGAGTACTCTCAGATGGCAAGATGTCTGCGAGAAACCAGTGCTATCACACGAGACCCTCAGGCCGAGTGTGATATCGGCTGGCTAAACGCTGACATCGGCCATGTCCCAGTTTCACAACAAGGATAACAAATTTACCATCAGCCCCCCCCCCCCCCCCTTTACGATAAGCACAACTGTATGAAAACTTGTATGGTTCCAGTTACTAATGGATATGGTGTTTATTATGGGAGTACTATAGTAGATCCTAGCTGAGCGGTTATTGTTGTGTCTCTAATATATATATTGTATACTGAAGAACATGTGTGCACTTACATAAGCTCCAAACAGGAATGGTAAAACAAAGGAAAGACCCTTCCACATCCATGACTGGAAACCCTCTGAAAAACAATTAATCATACTGTGAAAAACTGGATTCAACCACATAAGGGGTCAGTACCACTACTTGATACAATACCAAATACTGACATAGAATAGGAAAAGGTATGGTAATATTTTATGATCTGTTATACCGGTACTGTTAAACAGTATAAATTAAATTATCTGCTATGTGGACGTCTATGCAGACAGGCAGTTCACTAATTCTAGAGAAATTTCTGAATATGTCAGTACTAAATTTACAAAATAAGGTCTCTTTAAGGCAAGCAGTGTCATTGAAATATTGTTAACATATCACATTGAACAGAGAAAAGCATAATTTAATGAAATCATAGACTAGGAGCTAGTCTAGCTTGGTTGTTCTTACCGACTGTGATATCCATACTGTGTCTCTCCCCGAGAGCCCTGAGGCGGTAGAGACAGCCTTTTTGGTAGTAATACTGCAAGATCTGCACTAAACTCAGGTACAGCGAGAACGTCATGAACTGGCGCCTGAACAAGTGGTACGTCACGCCCTCAGGCCTACAAAGAGAAATAAAGCTTAGATGAAGAGAACATGGATAGGTCGCAACAGACCAATTACCATAGGGCCCATAGTGAAGCCTTGGACACACCTAATCTCGTTGAATCTAGTGTCAGTGTGACGTCACTAGGAGACAAAGACCAATGAGGGCTCTCGCATCGTTTACATTACAAACTAAGTTGCGCACTAAAATGCGCAGAACGCACCCCTTGAGCCATTTTTTTCAACATCCCGGCTATTAGTTGTGTCCAGGCTGTTAAGCGAGACCTGCTGGTTGCGTAACCAGTGATTGACATTCGTGAGCTTAGCCCATGCATGGCTGTAAGAGCCACAACCAAGTGACTAATTTGGTGATAATAAATCTATTTAACAAAATCAATGGTTGGATAATACTTGAAGGAGAGTTGTTCATTAAAACATAATCTACAACTCTGCTTTAAATAGTTTGCAAATTAATGCAAATTTATATAGAAAGAGTTTTCCTGATCCCATTCCGACAGATTGATTTATATGGCAAGTGAGGGGAAAGGCAAACTGATAACAAAACATTCCAATAATTCATACATGCATTTGAACCTGAAAATTGAAATTATTGGAAGTGCTTACCATATAAGAAGTATTCCTGCGCATACTGTAGAGATGAAATGATGGGTAATCCACCAGCCCTTGATCCTGAAAACACAAATGATAGTATTAGAGTTGTGATTTACTCTGTTCATCTCCAAGAAGTCGCCTTGGAAAGTTTTCTGGATCTGTGGTATTTAGGAAAATAACTTAGATATAAAGCAAAAATTCATTCAGTATTTGAAGGAAGGTTGTTAGTTACATTGAAATTCAATACTTCTTGTATGAACGTTTGCAGTTGTTGGAACTTGGGTTTAAGCAGAGAATACCCTAAGAAACTATTTGGGCCTATGTTTTACTCATGGTGGAATTGTCCTTTAACCCATTCACACTCAGAACGGCCAAAACAGGCCTGACAATTTTGGATATATTTTTCTATCTAAAAGCATTTTTTGGAAAATATCTGAAGGAGAAATGTTGACCAGAAGTCAAACAACAACTCTCCCTCAAAAATTTTGTGAACTTTTGCTTTATTCTTAAGTTATTTCAAAAGTATGAAAGTAGCAGACGACACTTTCTAGAGGAACTTTGAGTGTGAATGGGTTAATGGTCTTACCTTGAGCCATTGACCATGAGAATGTGCTCCCTGATGGTCAGCGTGCAGTAGTACCAAACAAGCAGGAAGTGGAAAGCAGCGTCGGTGAACCTAAAGAAAATCAAACAAACAAACATAAATCATAAAATGGAAAGTCCGCCTTAGTTGAATGACTATGTACGATACTCTGCAAATATAACACTGAAAACTTGAGAAATGATACTCGGGCAAACAAAGGATGAAAACTAAAATGTATGAAAGCACAACAGCAGCACCCGAGTCTAACTCTGCAAGAGATGAGATGCTCAATATATATATATATATATATATATATATATATATATATATATATATATATATATATATATATATATATATATATATATATATATATATATATATATATATATATATATATATATATATATATATATATATATATATATATATATATATATATATATAATTATATATATATATACCTCAAATTACGAAATTGTATCATAAAAATATATATCTTATTGGTAAGTGATACAAATATTTCCTCTTTCTAGAACCAATAAGCTGACCTCAAATAATGGAAAATCTATTTTGTGAAGTTTATAAATGTTAATTATTAGCAATATTTGCTAGCAACTTCAAGGCCAAAGGGTGAGTAAGAAGTTAATGAGAGTTTAGAAGACTAAATAGCCACCAAGCAAAAAAAAGAAGAATGTTAATAAAAAAAAATGTCAAGTCTGAATTGCTTGCCATGCATAAGTGTGTGCAGCAAAATCAGGTGAAAGGGGACTCCATCAGTAGTCGCAATCTTGATGATTTACATTTTTTGGGAATTATTTTGTGCATGTGTTAAAGTGAAACATTCTGACTATGATTTTGTAAAAACCTAGTGCTATCCTTCAGGAAGTTATAGCTACCAGCCACCAAGGTGCCAGACCTTTCTTGCACGGAAATAAGAGTGAAATAAAAATTTTGCATGTTTGAAAGTGCATTTATTTTAAATTGGTACTGTAAAATCAGTGCAAAGTGAGATATTGTGACCAAATACATTTTGAGCCATTACTTCATATTGAAACATAATGACCATTAAGAGCTACTTGAATGAATACTTTGAATTCTATATCCTGTTAGCCATGCAAATGGCCAACAGGTATGTGAGAGTATATCTTTATTGAACTAGATGCTAGCGCTGGTGGGATGACTTGGCATAAATTGACAAAATAAAAACCTTAATATTCATTTTTTGCTTGAAGTTAAACTGTGTGAATGTTACTTTAACCAGTTCATGCCCAGAGTCTCCCGTGAAATATGTCATCCACGTCAATGATACTTTTGAAAATAAACTAAGAAATAAAGCATGAAGTTCGTTATAATTTGTAAAAGAAATGTTAATTGAAGTACCGGATCAATATTTGTCTTTTTAAACAAAAGCAAATTTCAGAAAATATTTGAAGGAGAAATGTTAATTACAAACTAATAAACATATCTCCTTCAAATATTTCTCCAATTTCTGAATAATTCCTGAGTCATTTTCTAAAGTATAATTTAAGATCCAGGGTCAATGATAAGGATATCTCCAAATGTGAGAGGTTTAACTCTTATGCTGCTGGTGGCTAATTTTGCCAATACAAAATGACATAAAAACTGAAAAAAAAATGAAACCCTGGCATATGGGTACTCATCTGGGAGTACTCAGTGAGAGCTAACCAATTCAAACCAACATGACAGGGTTTAGATGGTTTTCAATTTTTTTTTTGCGTGATTGTGCTTAGGACAAAAGTAGCCTTAGCATTGGGCTAAGGATGTGATGTGAAACATGAGTGTCCAGAGGAGGACTGTGTGGTCAGCTTACCCTGAAGGCAGTATTCCTGTCAAGTCTATGAAGCCTGGCTGGTGAACATCCTCATTCCTGGTCAGCCAAAGACAAAGGGGCGGCCAGAGCCAATTAGAATGCAGAGAGATAGGGGTCACGACCTCCCCAAAAGGTCAGGGTTAGGGGATTTACACCAAGATTACGAGAAGTCACCAAAAAGTGATGGATATCAGGACTAGTGATGGAGATGAAGTGAAGGCAAAATGACAGACAGAATTCCCAGATCCAAAGAAAATAAATACATCCCAGTTGTCTATGAGCTAAGGAAAAGATCTATTAGGATTAAAGATTTGTATTTATAGGCCAAAAGTGTCCTTTTTCACCAGATAATATTAAGGTTATGATTGGAGCTATAAGCAAGCCATAATAAACAGGGACATCCTTATAGCTAGGCCAGATATCAGCTCATAATACATATTCTTATCTTTTTCACCCTTATAAAATGAAAGTCTCTTAGAAATGCATATTATGAATCCTATTATGAATCATTTACATACTTTTTAAAAACTGATTCTATCAAATCTGCTTTGGTAAAATTATATAAATGAATTTGTTCAGCCAGAGATATTTTGACAGGCTATCTTATTAAAGAGCCCCCAATATTATGCAAAAGGAAATAGGGCGATAAAAAGAAAAGCAAGTGGGATTGAGGACGAAGCAGCATAAAAAGCAGCGGAAAGGGAACAATAATAGAACAATAATCTAAATTTCTGTAATACTCAAATATTCTGCTTGGACTCCCCTTTCTCATTGGTAAAAAATGAGTTTTGTAAAATGAACTAAATCATACTATTTGGATTTGGCATTTCTTTGATCAACACATTTTCTGCCTTTTTAGGACCAAAAAATGACTAGAAAATAGTTTATATTTGCAGAAACCAGAGTGACATGGGAAAACTATCAAATAATCCTTAGTCACTAGCAAGCATGCCCAACATGTTCTGAGCCAGACACGTGTGTGTGCTCCCTATGTGTGGGGCCTACCCCAATAGTTAAGTGGTCTAAGGTATTGCAACTGGTTGCTCGCTTTCTCTCACCACTGCCCGGGTTTTAATCCTAGCTGGGGCATGTAAGCAGGTTACCAGTGACATAGAGTTAGAGGACGATTTTCACTGGGCACTCATGTTCCCTCCACCACTTACAACTGGTAAGTCACAATTATGCTTACTTAGGGCGGAAAAAGTGATGGTAATTGAAATTCTGATTTCTGCTCCTGGTGTGGAAAGGTACTGTATACGGCTTGAATTTGAAGTGCTAAATACTGTATAACTGGTTAATTTGGCGTGTACTTGAGTTGGCGTTTTTTTTTTAAAATAATAATTCCCCTGTATTTATTTTGGCGTCTGCAACGGTCAGAACAACGCCATCTTTATGTAGATTTAGGAACCAATGACCGCCGCCATTTTGCTTTTGGGAGCGTTCAATAGCTCCATAACTTGGCAGGAGTTTCCTCAAAAGTGGACAGGTAAGTATGCGAATTATAATATGATACCTTGGTATCGGTATTCATAAGTTACCAATGTATCATATTATAATTATTTTGTGGAGTTATTGCATGTATTTTCTTCATTTCAGGCTCGGACCAGACCGGTCAAATTCACACTATGTTGACGTATACAGTTTACCAATTTCATTTATTTTTCAAAATTTATATCATTCTGATAACTACCATCATACACATATATGTATGTTATTAATTGATCAAATGTTTGCATCTGAACAGCCGTCTCCCTTTCTATTGTACGATGGCGATATAAGCAGTTGGCTGCCATCTTGATTTTCGTCTGATACGATCAATAACTCCATAATTGGCTGGGGTTTCCTCAAAATTTGACAGGTAAGTATGCGAATTATAATATGATATCTTGGTAACTTATTCATAAGTTACTAATGTATCATATCATAATGGTTTTGTGAAGTTATTGCATGTTTCAGCCGCAACCACCAAGGGGTGAAATTCACCCTATGCTGCCAACCTCAGATCCCCCAGCGGCCCTAAAAGTCACTAAAACTATATTTTTATGCGATCTTTAATTTGGCGTTGATGGGCATTCGTCAAAAACGCCAAATTAAAGACCACGCCAAATTAACCAGTTATACAGTATTTCACTTTACAGCCATGCTGGAGAGTATTTGCACAACTTAAAATTTGTACACTAAACCATATATTTTAGTTCAGTCTATTTGAAGGATGTTATTTTGGCGCTATCAAGGGGAGCGCAAAAATAGCAAAAAATTAAATGTCTGTAAAAAATACCAGTTATGCAGTAATGAAGAGTTACCTGTAATGGAAACGTGGGCCGTGGACGTGTGACTTACCGGTATACAATGAGGAAACGCAAACAGAAGGAAACGACCATACTGATCATACAGATGATCAGCTTGAACCTCTCATAGTCCTCTTTGTATTTAAACCTGAAATAACAAGTGAAAATATGGACTATTGTTTAAATAGCAAAAAATATCTGAAGGCCCAGATATTACTCATTATCATTTTTTAAAATACAACTGAACACTTTTTTGATGCACAATGTGGATGAATACTCAAGAATTACTATTCTTAATAAAGATAATGAAGGGTGGAAGGAAGGCATGGGGTTTTACGTCGCTTTCAACAGCTTAGGTCATATAGCGACAAGATGGAAACATGGAACTGGGATGAAATTCTCTTCTCTTCATGAATAATTCCAATGGGTCTTTTAGTTGCAGAAGGACCATAGACACTCTCACAGCCCTCCACAAGTCAACGCTGCACAGTTATATAGCGACCAGGCCAACCCGCTTGGGGATCCAGCGTAGACTCGAACCTGCGATCTCATGCTTGAGAGCCAGGCATCATAACCACTAGGCCACGGCAGATCCCTGAATAAAGAAATCATCCAAAACCAGGTCTGGAGGTCCAGAGAAAATATCAACAGCAAAAGCCCCTCACACAACATTATTGTTAAACACTGAATACCAAACCAAACAAACTAGAATTCAGTCTTTCATCCAGTGTGCCAAAGTTATGAAATAAATATTATGCCAAAACTTCATTCCACCTTTTTTCATGACAAGTGGATGTTTCGAGCCAGTCAGACTTACTTGTCGGCCTTGCTAAGGAGGGACACATTCACTGAGCCCAGGATGATACTCAGGTAGACTCTGAAATAGCAAAAAGAAATACACTTTGTTAACATAGCCTTTATCTATATATACGAACATCAGAAAATTCAGCGAGTTTTTCATATTCATTATTTACAAATGCCTGGCTAGTACCTCTCATATATCGAGACTGTTCATAACTTTCTTGACATTAAGAATGAGTATTAATCATGATTGATGCAATTATTCATCAGGTTCTCAAATTGCAGATGATGGCTGATATAAATGTTTGAAATAACCTTAAACAATATAGTATTTTTATCTATATATATGTATATATATACATATACATATATATATATATATATATATATATATATATATATATATATATATATATATATATATACATATATATATATATATATATATATATATATATATATATATATATATATATATATATATATATATATATATATATATATATATGTATAAATATACAAAAATATACCATGAGTGTGTATTCGAGAGTGAGCAGTAGGGAAAGGGTCAAGTATCAAAGGGTGCCCTTTGCACACATCATGAGATGATTATCAGACGAGCAATAAATAAAAACACTGTGACTCATTACGGCCTAATAGATCATCACCCCACATCAACATGCGTGTTTTATTATCTCTGGTTGGCCTTACCAGCGTTTAGCTGAGATATGTAGCTTTCCAATAGTGTATCAGAGATAAATACCAGCTTCCTATTTTTCTGAAGTTTGGGGAAATGCAGCTTGTTGCATTTTTTTTTTTTTGGGGGGGGGGGGGGGAAACCCTTTAGGATGTTTTGGTAATCACACAAAATGTTTATAACTAACACTAACCCTACTTAACACAATCTAGTACGGCTGGTCATTTAATTTGATTTAAAGGCTACCTATGCAATTTATGGGTTATGAAGTTTGGGGAAATGCAGCTAGTTTTTTTCTTTTTGGCTTGGGGGGGACAACCTGTAGGCCTTACCCGTTTTTGTGTGGTAATACTTCCTCCATTTCTCTGAACTGTGTTTTCCTCAAGGTCGTCTCCTCCAGGACCTTCTCCATCTCCTTCTCCTCATCATCTGACCTTTGACCTTTGCTTAACCTACATCTTGGAAAGGTGAAATTTACAGATTCAGTGGAACCCCTCTAATGTGGACAACCATGGGACCAGTCTCAGTGTCCAGTCTGTCCACAATAGAGGGGTACCTTTAAATGACATAAAAGGAATCATCTTGGAAAGGTGAAATTTACATTTATATTTGAATGACATAAAAGGAACTCAAAATACAATTAGAACAAAAGAACAGGAAAAAGAAGCAGGGTCTTAGACAGGATATAGAAACTGGATGCCAGAAATTGGCACTTTTGGGTGTCCTCTTTTTTAAGGGAGAGTAAAACAAATCCAGATGACACTTGGCATGTAAAGCTAAACACATGAATAAGCTTAACCCTACCAATGCTAATGCTACTTTCGTCCAAACCACAAGGATGCAAAGATTTTTGAAAATCATCTAAACCCTGTCATGTTGGTATTCATTTGAAAGCTCTCGCTGAGTACTTTCAGATGAGTACCCATTTGCCAGGGTTTCAGTCATTTTCCAGATTTTTGCGTAATTTTGTATTTGTCAAATTAGTTACCAGCAGCATAAGGGTTAAATGTGTTAATACTTAAGACACTGGCCAATACACTTATCTAGAGCATGATAGTAACCATGGGAGCCAATCAGTTTAACATGTCAAACAGGGGATGCCCTTCTAAATATAGAATAAATTAATTGCATTGTTGTGTCTAATATCGATAAATAGATAATCCACACCTTTTAGTAACCAAACAGGTTTAACTGATTTGCTTCTGCGGTGAACCCAAGGTCTGACAACTTGTACTTGTAACGTTACCCACCAAATAACTAGATTTTGAAAAATATTTGAAAAGGGTTGATAAATCCAACAGGAACAGCCATGTTAATTTTTAAAATTCTTGAAAATATAGCTTTTTCAACCCTTCCAATACAGAGGGTACTTTCATCCAAAGCACAATGATGCAAAGATTTTTGAAAACCATTTAAACCCTCTCATGTTGGTATTCATTGGATAGCTCTCATTAAGTACTCACAGATGAGTACCCCTTTGCCAGGGTTTCTGTTATTTTTCTGTTTTTCTGCATCATTTTGTATTGGCCAAATTATCCAACAGCAGCATAAGGGTTAACAAGGAATTTTCATACATGTCAGTTCATAACCTACATTAGGATGTTGCTTGGAGTATAAGTAATCATTCCATTCAGACTGAGCGTACTAACTATATATCCACTCTAGATGCAAATGCATTAACCCTTATGCTGCTGGTGGATAATCTTGCCAAAACAAAATGATGCAAAAAAGCTGAAAAATGACTGCAACCCTCACACATGGGCACTCATCTGAGAGTACTCTGCAAGAGCTATCCAATGAATACCAACATGACAGGGTTTAGATGGTTTTCAAAAATCTCTGTATCTGTGCTTTGGACGAAAATAGCTTTAGCATTGGAAGGGTTAATTCACAATCAGAACTGTTAAGAAAGAACCGTCTAGCACTGTGTACTTTTATTTAGTAACCTCTAGTCCTAGATTTGTAGGCTGCCATGTATTTTTCTATCATGTTTTTTTTTCAATTACCAAGCACCAAATAGTCTAGCTGGCCGAAATGGTCAATTTAGTTTACACTTATCTCACCAGGGGAATAAAGGATTAAGTTTTTGAGTATGCCTAAAACCTCTATACTAGAGATAAGATGACCAGGTGGTGCCATCCATCTACCATACCTGGTACTACACCACACTGCCTGGTCAGCACAGAAGGGAATATCAGTTTTTTATGGACTACAGGGCTCAAAATTAGCGGGCGCAGGGAGCCCAGGGCTCTCTTGAATTCTCCAGCGGCTCCCTCAAATTTCTGCAGGGAGTCCAACGATATACATGTATACTGGTTTCTATACACAACATCTCTAGTCTAGGTAGCTTTAGAAGATGCCATTGGGCTCCCTGGATAAAATCTTAAGGCATAAAAAAATAAATTGTTTGTTTCCTGTAACGGCCCGAAAAAAAAATAGGGCAGGTAGGTCGCTAAGAAGATTTTTTTTGCGTTACTTTTTTGGTCAAAAATGTGTGTTTTATGCATGTTTTACGTTGATTGGGAGTTGGGAGGGATTTTTTTGAATAAAAACTTGTTAGGGTAGGGTTACAGGAAACAAACAACTTTTTTTAGGCCTAATATTGAGCCGTGGACTAGCAACCTAGTCTAGTAACCCCTCTTCTGTTTGACTCACTTTTTCAAGGATTCCTGCATTCTCTTGATGCGGTAGCGATGATGGGCTATGCCGGAGAGGCATTTTCCCTGTATGCTTTTCACCTCCTCCACTTTCTTCACATACTGCCGATGACATTCCTGGAAGAAAAGAAAACAGGCTGCTTAGCAGGGTGTCTGGGTCTCATTTTGCCTGATTACATTTCAAAGGAGCAATATTTTCTGAGAAAAACACGTTTCCTGATTATATTTGATTGCATGTCAAGGAGAAATGTTTGTAAGAAACGCTAACTGATCACTGTCAACCATTGTATGATTTCCAGCTCTATTTATTTCTAAGTTAATTTGAAAAGTATTGGTGGTCCACAGAAAACTTTTCAAGGGGAATTCTAGGAATGAAAGGGTTAAATTTCCACTTTTTAAGCCACAGTGAACTCTTTGTATGGTGCTTGCATGCATTTAGTCGTCTATTTGCACCACAATGTTGGAACGAACAAACTCTAAATATGCTTAACCTACTGCCACCTTATGCGACAACTGATTTCAGCAACTATAAGGCTATGCGTACACCCTCCTTTAACTATACTCTGAATGCCAAGCTGGAAAAAGTTTTCAACTTCCCTGCAAGTACTGCATGGTGCCTGTAGCCTGTAGGGTTTGAGTCCATGGTCTTAGCCAGCAGGGCATCTGGGTGTCTTTTTGGCCAAACCCTATAAAAGCACCCCTCAGGACACCCAAATTGTTTTGTGAGGAATTTCTAAAAATGTCAATCTCAAGCATATAATTGAATTTTTTCATCTCCAAATAGCTCCCATGATATTGTTTAAAGGATTATCATGCCTTATTCTGATAGATTTACACATATTTATCGTTGAAATCTGAGTATATTGTGATCCCCCTTAATAATTTGGACACCCAAAAATTTACGATTGCCAATTTTGGGCACCCAGTTTCTAAATCCTGGCTAAGACCCTGTTTGAGTCTCTATATGAGCGGGTTTTAAGGGGGTGCTGGAGGTTGCCTTGGTGCAGTTTTTAAGGGGATACTGGATGTTTGTGCAGGTTTTAAGGGGTGCTGAACAGCCTGAACATTTGGACTCAGCTGGAGGTTTGTGCTGTTTTTAAGGAGATGCTAGAGGTTTGAGCAGGTTTTAAGGAGATGCTAGAGGTTTGAGCAGGTTTTAAAGGGGTGCAGGAGGTTTGAGCAGGTTTTAAAGGGGTGCAGGAGGTTCATGTGGGTTTCAAGGGGGTGCTGGAGGTTTGTGTGGGTTTTAAAGGGGTGCAGAAGGTTCATGTGGGTTTCAAGGGGGTGCTGGAGGTTTGTGTGGGTTTTAAAGAGGTGCTGGAGATTCTTGTAGGTTTTAAGGGGGTGCTGGAGATTCTTGCAGGTTTTAAGGGGGTGCTGGAGATTCTTGTAGGTTTTAAGGGGATGCTGGAGATTCTTGCAGGTTTTAAGGGGGTGCTGGAGATTCTTGTAGGTTTTAAGGGGATGCTGGAGATTCTTGCAGGTTTTAAGGGGGTGCTGGAGATTCTTGTAGGTTTTAAGGGGATGCTGGAGATTCTAGTAAGTTTTAAGGGGGTGCTGGAGATTCTTGTAGGTTTTAAGGGGGTGGTCGAGGTTCATGCAGGTTTTAAGGGGGTGCTGGAGATTCTTGCAGGTTTTAAGAGCATGCTGGAGTTTCTTGCGGGTTTTATGGGGTGCTGGAGGTACGTGCAGGTTTTAAGGGGGTGATGGAGGGTCATGCAGAATAAAGCACCCAGTTTCTAAATCCTGGCTAAGCCCCTGCAGTGAACACTGCAACTCTATACAGCTTAAGGCTACTTAGAGAGCTTAATTGTATTAGAGCTTTCACAACTCTAAGGAGTAAGCTTATGCACAACATATAACATTTACTGATGTAGGCCTATATAGGAAGAAATAGAGGGAATATATAAACAATAATTATTGATTCTGGCCCAGCAGGGTCCATACGATTTTATTATACCTCACTTGAAGATCGTAAGCCGTGATTGGCTGACTTAACAGTGAACAATCATCATGTTGCCTGATGCCATCAGTGAGGGCTTCATGTTGCCCGTTGCCACTAGCGACACCTAGCGGGGAACGTGTGAATCACCAGTCATCTGTGACCTTGCTTTGTTTAAATTACAAATGGGGTTTGTTCAGTATAATAAAACAAATATGCCATGCCAGTGTGGGTAACATGATGGAATGTTTCCCCTTGGGAGGATGGTTTTCCCTCGGGCTCCGCCCTCGGGAAAACCATCCTCCCTCGGGGAAACATTCCATCATGTTACCCCCACTCAGCCCACTGGCATGGCATATTTGTATAGTAGTAGATGTTTTGTACCCTCTATAATTTAGCCCCGCAGGTCCTAAACACACATTTTAAAACATAGTGAGGAAAAGAAACTAACCCTCAAAGTACGGCTCATATTCCATTGTTAGAAACACCAACACAATTGGAATGTCTTGTAAACAGACACGCAACAATTACATAGCATCAGATTATGCAGGTGCGGCCTGCTTGTTGGCTGACGTCATTGATTGTCGCGTCATGAACGCATGTGCAAATTTGAAATCAACAAGAAACATGGCGGATCGCTAAAGTCGCCAGCGGAACTCAACATTCCTCTGCATTGATTGGATTTTAAACAACGAATGGAACTGCTGCACAGTATACTTGCGGATAAACAATGGTAATGTTTGGAGGATCAAGATTCAATGTAATTGTATTTGTGTTTATGCATAGATGTTATGATCTTTTGATTTGGTTTGTTTTGGTGTGTAAACTTTTAATGTTTTTGTTATTTATTCTATGTATAATAATAAGCGCCTGCGGCGCTTATTAAATGCGCCTGCGGCGCATTTATATGGCGCCTGCGGCGCCAGTAAAAACACTAGGGGGATCCCTATATATATTTCTCAATCTTTAATTTACGTTTCAATAGTATATATTTCGTTTCTTCTTCCTATATAGGGTGGGTCTGGGGTTCCGGGCTTAGGCCCTGATGTATTGTTCACTCAGCTACCTTAAACATTTATAATATGCTCTGGCCTGGGCAATGTTTGCGCTTAGGCAGTGAGTTTTCAGCATAGCTTTTCTAGGAATGATGGAAGGCTGCCCCCTGAATATAAAATGATGCAAGAAACCTGGAAGGTGATTGAAACCCTGGCAAATGGGTACTCATCTGATAGTACTCATCGAGAGCTATCCAATGAATACCAACATGGCAGGGTTTAGACATGGTTTTCAAAATGCTTTACAGCCTTGTGCTTTGGACAAAGTTAGCCTCAGCTCTGAAAGGGTTAAGCTTTTAGTTTTAGGGGAAAATTAATCTATTAATGCATGTAGAACCCAAAGACACCCTGACTATTTTGGTCATATTTTTGTGACCATAATTCCTTTTAGGATTTTTTTTTAAAAGTTGATCAAATCCTACCCATAACTCACTCTTTCTAAAATCTCTACTTCATTCCGAATTTATTTTTCATTGCACCTAAAAGTCCTTGTAAGGTGAATGTAATGCACAGGTCTACTTTGTATGTGCTGTATAGTATATATACAGATCTATATATAATAAGCATGCAGTTAGCTATATATAGGTAAGTACTTCCAAGCAGAGTCACAAATTTGGCAATTGTAAAATTGGGGTGGGGGGTCCTACTTTTCCATGTAGACTGAAATATACTCAGATTACAACCGTACTTTAAACACATATTTACTTATTGAATGAAATAGGGCATTTTCTTTTACAGTGTCATGGCAAATATAATAAGGAACCCTAACTTCAATTATATGCTTGAAATTAACATTTTCAGAAATTACTCGCACAAAAATTTGGTTGTCCTGATTTTTGAGTGTTTAGGTGTTCAAATGACGCACAGATGCCCTTCTCGCTAAGACTATGCTACCAAGCTGTGTGACAAACAGGACAATGCATATAACAAACCAGTAACTAGGACACACAGCTCTGGCCTATTTACATCATCCACACAACCTACATGTGCGCTTCACCTGTTCAGGTCTCACAAGATGAGTTTACTTAATTGATTGCATCCTTAAGCTGACATGGTTTTCAGAGATGCAGACTGGCAATGCATCTCTTATCTAGACCAGACAATCTGATATGTTCATTCTATCTTCAGGGTTTTTGGAAATTTTGTTTTATCATCACTTTTTCATCCATATTGCGCCTAATTTTTTACTAAGTAGAGGTGGAGGAATCATAAGTAAGCGGAGAATTCCACAGCCTGTCCTGAAGTATCTTGATCTGACAACCTTTCCACATTAACTGATCTAACTTATGTACCAAATTCACTGATCTAACGTACCAAATCCCGGCTCAGGGCACCAAGATCAATGCCCTGAGCCGGGACCAAACCCAACCATAAGAAAATTATGTTTGCGCCATTTTTATAGAGTTGTATGATAATTCTTTACCTCTCGAACCCACTATGATAGTCATTAAGATCCTCCACAGAGCATTCGTGCAGATTTATAGCCTCGCCGAGGGTGTTTGTTGCAAAGCATAATTTAAACGCCGAAGTCTCTGCTATAAATCTGCACAAATGCTCAGCGCCGGATCTTAATCCCTATATTGTAGCGCGCTGCTATGAAAATACCTGGGCTTGGAAAACACACTATGTTTAGTGAGAAGCTGTTTCTGTGGCTTCAAAGTGGTCCCAGTTCACAGCACTGAGGCGATCCAAAATACCGGCTCAGCAACCATTCGAAAACATGATTTTTGTGTCATTTTCGCAGAGTTGTAAGATAATTTATCACTCAACCCCGCTATAAATATAATAGCCATTTAAGACCCGCCACTGAGCATTGGTGCAGATTTATAGCCTCGTATGTACGTATGTATGTTGCAAAGCTTCGGCCTTGGTGGCCTCAGATTTGGCAACAAACACCTACATCTTGGCTATATAAATCTGCACTGTCAATGCTCAGCAGCGGATCCTAATCCCTATAGCAACTGTGGTCAGGATTAAAATCAATGCAGCGGGTCAACCATAGGGGACTACTTCAGGGAGACTCAGATTTTCCAATCGTAAGAGAGAACTGAGAGAAGTAGACAGGGAGTGGGCACCGGTCATGAATCATCAAACTTCGCTGCCTCTCACTAACTGACCTAGATAGGATGACATCCCCCAGCCAGCCAGTGCATGCTTACTGCACAGATCACGTGACCAATACAACCCCAGGCTACAGCACGTAACCCGAGGCGCAGATGCCGTAGAGGCTAGCATGCAGTACCTATGGGGTTGCGGATCAAGGGGATGTATTTCCCTGTTCAGGGAGACTCAGATTTTCCAATCATAAGAGAGAAGTAGGCCTACAATCAGAGACAATGCTACAATCAAGGGGTGCAGAAGCTGATATCAATAATCAAATCCCTCAAACTACCAAAATTATGATAAATCTAAGCAGCTTATACATGCTAAATTGCAAATTTCGACAATATTCAATAATAAAATTTCATTGACTGCGAATGAACCTGACCCTACTTAAAATCTGACCCCCTGACGCGTGATTCTCTATCCGACCCTGGCACAGTTCAGCATATGTCTGGGCGAACTAGGTCGAACTAGGGCCTAGATTGGACTTTTACCTGCACAACACTGGCAGAGCACTGGTGGACTGGAAAAGGGGAAATACATTTAGGCCGATCGCGTATCTCTAACATACGATCGGAACTTTATATGCGTAAAATCATGTGGAATTATGTGTAGAATAGGGTTAAGTTTACCTCGACAGCAAGAAATTCTTTATCCAACTCTAACCATTCGTCAGCAACCGATCGGATCGTCGTGGTATCCATCGTCATGGATTTGGTTATGAGCTTAGGCGCCGTTTCATTTAGTAATCCGGCTCGTCTGGTTTGGAGCGGCGCATTCATTTCATAAATTATAGAACTAATTGTACCGGGTAATAAATTGTGGGATAGATTCAACATTGAGTTTTGTTGCCTTTGGGGGTCACTTAAGAGTTACTAAATCAAATTTCAATTTTGAAATAATGATAGTAATGATAATAATTATGATGATGATGTAATAACAATAATAGTTATAATAATAATAATAATGATAATAATAATAATAATAATAATAATAATAATGATAATAGTAGTAATAATAATAATAATAATAATAATAATAATAATAATAATAATAATAATAATAATAATAAAAATAATAATGATGATATGATAAAAATTATCAGGCTATAAAACATGCGACATTCAAACCCTTTAATTTCAAAGTACATGTAGTGTTGAGCTAAGAATACCCTAAAGCCCCTTTCACACCAACTGGCGACGTCTGGCGATGCACTGGCGCCGTCTTCACGACTGCTAATCCATCAAAAATCGCCAGTGCATCGCCAAATGATTTGCTTGACGACGTATTGACGACCTATTGACGCTCCAGTGGCAACACATAAACGTACATATGGCGATCTGCTGACAACTCGGTCACGACCGCTGGCGATCGCTGACAACTTCCTGACGATGCACTGACGACCATTGGCAACATCATGACGACCACTGGCGTCTTCTTGGCGAATTGGTGAAGACATATTGGCAACATGGCGATGTGTTGAAGACGTTGTGGCGACCGAGTTGTCACGTGATCAAAGAGGTATACAAGGAGAGCAAAACTTGTCCCTCTATCATAATACTAGTAATTGATATTGCACTCACCCAAGTGCCATCTTTGTAGAATATTCACCCCCTGATAATAATATATTGAAAATGGAAGTATTTGATCTTGAAAGTATACATAATCTTTTTATGATATTTTCTCTGTGTGTTTTTCATAACTGTGAATATATCAGCTTTATGAAATAAAAGTTACTTCATTAATATATGTGTATGGTTATCAAATTGCAAACTCCTGTGAAATATAATAACCCATTCCTAAGCTAAACTTATAACCTGACTTCGGTTGCCAGGTATTAAACAAAATCCCACAAAATAGGCCCCAATAGTGAACCGCGTGAAATCTCCTGATTGTGGATGGTTGAATGTTGACAGGTATGCCATTCAGATGATTCTTTAGTCATAGTCCAGCAATTTAAACACTCATACACTTATGAAGGCATAATGATGTGAATTCCTAATCATTAGATATGAAAATGGCACCCTCTCTTTCATCATTCAAGAAAATATACCTTGAAGAACAACTTTCACAGAAAAGCAATAATCTTCTAACTCTATTTCATCATAGAGATAGGCTATTATCAAAGTATGTTAAATCACTAGTGTCCCTCCCCTTTTATCAAAGATGACACCAATGACATTCTTCATTTACTCTTGTAAATGGACCTCCAAAGGCTGATGAGGCCTAAACAAAAATATGTTTGTCTTCTATTACATGCTAGAAAAAGTAGGGTAGATATATAGGTGGGGAATTTATCTTATTTTATATTATTTCTTTTCTCTCCTACATGCTGCATTAGATGTAAATGCAAAGTTAAATAGCAGCATCTAAAGTAGTGGGGTATGTAGATCTATTTAAATCCACATAACTAGTATTATATGCTGATATTTGATTTTTCTTCTTTCTTCTTTCAATTTCTTTTCTATTTCTCATGGAGAGAGAGAGGGTCCATTTACCAAATCTTCAAGTATAATTTTGACAATTGATATTATCTCAATATTTCCTATTGAAATATCTATTGAGATTCACCTTTGGGGGTCCAAAAACACTGACGATCTGTTAACGACGCATTGGCGAGCTGCTGGAATAGCTTGGCGATGGTTGGCGAAGCGCTGACAACCGCTTGACGACGCTATATTCACTGGCGACCGTTGGCGACGCTTGGCGATTTTTTTGAACATTCCAAAAAAATCGCCAA
The DNA here is from genome assembly GCA_963942565.1 of Maea johnstoni. NCBI lineage: Eukaryota > Metazoa > Annelida > Polychaeta > Spionida > Magelonidae > Maea > Maea johnstoni. Next base: position 4,908,818 of record OZ012691.1, on the reverse strand, counting down.
GCTTGACGAAGCGTTGACGACGGCTGACGAGCGCTGGCGATGTGCTGGCAATGTACTGACGTTGTCTGGCGACGTCTGGCGATGCATTGGCGATGTGTCCAAAATTGTTGGTCGCCAGTGCATCGCCAGTTGGTGTGAAAGGGGCTTTAAGGGTTAGGCGGTTTGAACAGTATTATGTGTCTTACACGCAACTGTAAATGATTGTACATACATACATACATACAATCATATACATACATACATACATACATCCCGTGACTCTATTTGGGATCGTTCCTAGCATACCGAGTTTAGTCTTGTCATTTACGTGACTGACAGCCGAAGGAAATCTTTGTTAAGTACTACTAGGCCACTTTTATCAATGACCCCACATATTTACATACGGCCCCAAACTGATTATGACCTACCTTCCTCGTGCGAGCTGGTAAATATCCAAATCAAATATGGCGCTTGTTGTCTAACTGCTCCCAAACGGCTCTACATCACCCTAATGTCGTTAGAACCCAATTAGGAGCGCCAAAATAGCTGAAATTTTGCTTTTGATCTATTAACCTAATGCCTTTTCAAATAAATGAACAATAGAAATTCTATCAATACGCCTTTACATGTTGTAAACTTTGTGGCATCGCTGTCCAATTTTGCTAATAATGAGAACTTGCTTTTCAGAGGTTCAGTTAACTACACTTGCTACCGTTTCACTTAGTGCGGCGCTGCACACCTAGGGGATGGACATTGCATCTAGGATATAAACCCGGATACTTCATTGAAACTCTGACCCCCCCCCCCCCCCCCCACGCTCTCCACGATCTGACAAAATGTTGACAAATCGCCGAAGAGCGTAGTAGAGTCACGTGTGAGCATAGTGGTGTCCGTGAGATCGCCGTGTGGTCGCTATGAGCGCAGTGAGCGCGGGATAATTTGATGCATGTATCAAATAAGCGTAGGGCGATCGTGGCTGTGGCAGTAGCAGAACGAATGTTCAATTACTGGGTATTGTGCGGCATGCATTAGACAGGGTGAGCGATAAAACTCATTTATGCAGCTCCTTGATAATACCTCGAGTAATCCATGGTTCCAAATATGTAACCTAATAAACGGCATCACCAAAATGCATCCATTATGTTCTTCATCATTATGATGTCCCGCACGAGCTTGCTCATACATCAAAGAAATGTCAGCTTAGGGCCTTATTTCAGGATTCCGTAAGTTAGAATTGGAAGGATATACAGACAACTCCGCTTAATCCTGACTGATGCGGACCGTGAATTTCTGTCCGGATTAGGCAGAATCCGGATTATACATGGCATGAGCCGATGATCGGCGATATAAAATGCAGCAGGCACGCACGGCATAGCGTGTAAATTTCCAAAAGAATAGACGTAATCCCGGCGCATCGATCACCCCTAATGTACCCGACCTACCGCTTCCCAACGTCTATTTACCTTTCATTCGTCCAACTCTTAAGCTTGTTAGGTGAGGACATGTTTTATGTGTCTTATTATGCCCATGTTGTCACCCATGCCCAGACTCAGGCTAGTTTTTTACTAACTTTCATAAGCCATATCTGAGGAGTGCTGAGGAGGACAGACTTGCGGGTGGTCTTATTAGAAAGGTGACACGTATAGGCACATTTTGAACCTAAATCATTATGATGGTGCATTTGCCCTTTAAATGGTAAAGAGTGTACCGCAAAAATCGGCCGGTTTACCCGGAGTCCGGATTAAATTGTCCGAATTAAACATTGAAATTTGCAACTAAACGTAACGGATGGGACCGGGACCTTCCAATTTGTACGGTTACGACGAAAATCCAGATTATACAGGTCCGAAATACGCGGAGTTGCCTATAATGGACCTTTCGACACACCCACCTCATTACAATGTATTTTCCTTCCATGGTCGAGCAGGACAGGGTACTGGACAAGATCAAAGACGCATCGAGTATCTTAGTATCACCGCTATCTACAAGGGGCCCTGTGAAGATGCACCGATGAATACGCACTGAAATTGATAGATTAAAGGCATTTCACTCTGGCTCACAACTCTCCCGGGACAACTCATTAGTGCCATTAGGCCCGTAGATGTCATTAGACGACACGTCTCTACTCTAATGCCCGGAGAGAGAGAGAGAGAGAGAGAGAGAGAGAGAGAGAGAGAGAGAGAGAGAGAGAGAGAGAGAGAGATCAACAGCTTGCTGACTTCTTTGATGCTTCTCAGGCTGAATATCTAAAATAGGTTTAACCACAACAATAATGTCAACTCTTAAATATAGATGGCAGCACCGTCAGTATTTGGTGCTGACAGTGCGGAGTGAGCACGTCACCACAGATAATTCAATCACCAGTCAATTGAATCCTTGGGAGGGCGGGATGGGGCGGGGATAGTGTACTGACTCTTCTGCCCTATTTTGCATAGTATCCATCTCCAGGGCATTTTTTTCAATGATGCCCATCCCTGGGGCAGATTTTGTGAACTTTTCCGGCATTGTGGGCATTAAAGATACGAAAAATTAATTTAAAAAAAACTTTTTATGTTTTGAAAAAAGATAATTTCATACTAGTAGACATATTCAGTGCCGGTCGTAACATATGGCAAGATCTAATTTCATTTGTTAGCCCACTGCTTGACGGCCGATTGGGCTAATAAAAAAAGGTAATAGGATATTTTAAAGAGGATTTCCGGGGTATCCACTATCAGCCTAGTTCTAATAGTGATGGATGTACCCACCCACGTTTAATTGTTTGTATGAATATGCTTTTGTGATAACAACATTACAGTCAATAAACAAAAAACATACATAGAGTACGTAGTGTCATTTTGAAAGGGAAGATGTATGGAAGATTCGAACGCCATGACAATATTACGAATTAAACTTGCATATTCGTTTTCATATATTTTTTTTCATTTAGTGGGGAAATGTATCTTTTACGCGTACGCTCGAGTTTCCAACTGCAGGGAATGAAGAGGTGAACATCTGCGAAGGTAGCAATTTTCAATGTTCCACTACTTATTCTCAACAAACAGACTGATATCAACTATTACACATTTGAGGGTAAACAGAAAACTAACATGTATTTTAGATATAAAATAATTAATCATCAGTGGAGGATAGTTCTATCTTAGAAGACCAAATCCAAGGTTCTATTTAGCGACCACAGGCGTTTTATACCGAGCTGGACTCGAGCTAGCCTGCCTAGTCCTAGGCCAAGAAATTGATTTCACTTCTTTAATAACTCATCTAATGTTTATTTACCATTCTAAGATGTCTACCCATATTTAGTTCTACATTTACTCACCAGGCAGCCAGTTTGGGTTCATTTGGATTTCTTGATTCTGACTGACCAATGTGACTACCCTTGCTGCCATCTATCACCAGCCACAGGAATTAACCCCTAGGCATTAAGCAAATGATAGAGACCAGAATAAAGAAAAGCATAACTTAATGAAATTATAGACTATTAGCTAGTCTAGTCTCGAGCATATTCGTTATTATTACCTACCGCCTAGCCTGCCTCCCAGGCCATATTTAGATGTTCTCCCTTGTGGATAGATGGCACTGTGGTATACTGGGAGGTCGATCTGAAATATGTGATTCAGACTGCAGCTCAAGTGTGTCCCCCTTGAGGATTTATTCAGAAATAATCCTGGAGTGAAATCAATTGCATCTCAGGTCAGATCAGTGAAAAGGCCAGACATCACAGGCCTGTAGCGAGTCTACCTACCGCCTTGCGCGCGTAGCTCTTCACATCTCACCATCAATGGTCAATTATTTATTGAGTTGAAGTCCTCATAATCGTGGCTCCATGCGATATCATATAACAATTATTAATAATCATGGCACTTATAACAATTATGATAGAGAACCCAATTATGGAGGAAGCTATGAGAAAGGGTATCATTTTGCTCAGCATATCTGAAACATGGGTAACATGATATCGTTTAACGCTAAGTATGCTTATTTATGACAGGGAGCTCGCGGTATATATCCGTTGCTTTGTTCAAGTTGATGGCCTAGACATACAGAGTAGATCTGATTATGTGGAAAAGAGTGAAGGCCTTAACATATTACCACCTCAAAGTGACATTGTATTCACAAATTAACCCCAAAATCACCATAAACCAAGATAGATGAGGCACATTAGGTCTGAAAACGAGTCTCAAGTTAAATCTATAGATACAGTACTTAAATCCTTAGAATAATATTTTGAATTTAGGTGTGTCATTTTGGATTTAGATTTTAGGTTTTCGATTATCGTCAACTTTTCTGCACTGCTCAGGGTACTAAGTATACGGTAATTAAATTTTAAAAAGAATATTTGGATTTGAGTGTGTCATCATGAATTTGGAATCTAGAATCTCGATTTACATACCCGGGTCGGGATTCGAACCCAAGTAGCGGCAGAGAAAACGAGCAGTCAAAACTAACGCCTTGCTTAAATCATTCGACCATCAAGTGAGGACAGTATACTTTTAAAAAGAAATGTCAAGTTTTCAACTACCTATCTAATATCTGATTCGTTTTAAGTCAGATACTTCTATTAGATGTTCGTTTTAGTAGCATTGGAGTAGATCCTTCTCCTGGTTATTTGGATTAAAACACTAAAAACAGTAGATCCCCCGGTATCTATAAATGAATGGACTGATAGGAAGAAGTCAATGCGGATATGTAGGTTAAGAACTTTATTTCTGAAAACGACATCATAAACGATAATTGCCAAAATATCTTAGTTATAAATCTAATGTAGTATAAGAGCATCATAAAACCATACATTCATCTCAACATAAATATATAACTATGTAACTATATATATACACATATATATATATATATATATATATATATATATATATATATATATATATATATATATATATATATATGTATATATATATATATATATATATATATATATATATATATATATATATATATATATATATATATATATATATATATATATATAAATATATATATATATATATAAAACTTTTGCTGCCTTACTATTTGATGAGACCCAAATGATCAAAAATGCAATAAGAATCAAACTCTCGTAAGGTGAAAAAACGTATTGACTGACTGCATTAATCAATCTAGTAATTGATATTTCAAGGCACGTTGGCAGAATATGTCATTTAGTCATATCCTCTTGCTCGAAAATGTTTCCTTTGATTTTTATCAAAACAACAATGATTTACATTTATATAAAACTATTTTGAATACGAACAATGACATAAAAATAGTGTATAAATAAGCAAAGTAGAAAACCCTGAACGTTTAGGAGTATTCACATTCAATAAAACATAAGCATTCAATCTGGGGTATTTTATACAAAGTGTTTTCATCAACGTACGTATCTCTAGTCTCAGTAAAACCCGGGCGCTTCACACAATATATTATATCAAAGTAGTTTCACAGTCATTTACATACAGCCATACCTTCCCCAACCCTAGTATGTTAACGAAATGTCTACAACCTCGTTACTCCAACTCTATATTAAATTTACGAAAACCTCATACAATGCGAATATTAGTGAATAAAGGGTCATTTTGATATTCATATTTACATATTTCAAAACCTACACCCTTTTCCCCATACTCATACCAACTGTGGTTCTTCACTGAGCAGAGTAAGAGATCATCTATTACAGAAGCTCCCGAAGTAGTGTTCACATAAGCAGGAAAGGTTTTGACTCTTTTCGTTGTATCGAATCTTACCTACTCATGGCCGAAGCATGCATTATGGATAACAGATTTTATAACAGATTTGCTTGAAATTTGGCATAGGTATATAGTCTAGAGTATTTCAAAGGAAGGGCATCACAGTCTTTATAAGTTTGACTTCGATCAAAGGTTATGGAAACTGAAAAATGCAATTTCTTACTCATTTCAACTATCAGTATACCAGCGTATTAATCTTTCTTTTAACATTTGTGGAATTTAAAAGTCCCCGGCTAATAATTGTTGATAGGAGCTCCGCTAGACATATGCATGTTTTAAAAAATGTTTTTTTTAACTCAAAGATTTTACACCCTGCTGGGAGGGTACTTTTGTGATGGTTAATGTATTCCTCATTCGAAGGCCTTCAAGGTAACACATACTTTGTACAGACTGTGTTGTCAAACAAACACAGGGTAGAGGAAAAAAGCTGAATAATATACAAATATGACATCCCTGTGTGGTGTCCACCAGGAATAACTTCCTGGTGAACACCCCACAGGGATCTCATATCTGTTTTATTATACCGAACAAAATACAAAACACAAAAGGGGGAAAAATTACAAACACCAGAGATTTTGGATACATACTCGTGGTCTGCCTTGTTGAACTAGTTTCACCGGTAGGTCACTCGGCAAACTCCGTGGGTGTTTGTGGGTATTCTTCGGGCTATCGGTAACTAATCATATAGCCCATATAGCTTTTGCTATGGGCTATTTAAATAGCCCATAAGCTGTTAAGGACAACAGCCTGTCGCTAAGGAGTGAGGAAAACATGACGATTAATATTAATCCATGGCCCTTGACCAAACAGAATCAAGAATCTTCGCGTGAGGTATAATAAAAGAAATTAACCCCTAAAGCTACGGTTCAGCTACCTTAAACACCAAATATTTTTTCTCATAAAAATCTAGTCATATTCAAATAAATTGACACAGCTTTAACACGTATGTGATTTACCAAAATCATTGGTCCTCAAAATGATATGATAGGGTGTATAAAATTGATGGACTATGGCAATATGTTCTGATATTGTATATAACAACACTGACGTAAATAAGTACATTTCAACAAATCTCACTTCTTTCGAGGTAGATATCATACTCCAAATCTCCAACATATATTTTCTTTTTTCTTTTCTATACGTTTTAACAATTCATCTTTTTCAACTTTAACAACAGGTTCAACAACGACATAAACATAACCACAAATTACATATTTCCGTGAACGATGAATATCAAATAACATGCCAATTTCCAAAACCATAGAATGAACAGAATGGCAGATATGTCAACCCTAATCCAACCCTTCTAATTCCGAGGCTGCTTTCGTAATTCAAGGAGGCAAAGACTTTTGAAAACCATCTAAACCCTGTCATTTCGGTATTCATTGGATAGCTCTCATTGAGTACGCTCAGATAAGTATGAGTACCCATATGCCAGGGCTCAGTCATTTTTCATTTTTTTGCATCATTTTGTAATGGCCAAATTAGGGAACTCGCATCATAAGGGTTAAGAAAATCATAGTCACTATATCTTATCGAAACAGTAATACTCACATTTACATTCGATTGAAAGGTCATCATGTAATACGCTAACAACGTCGCGCTATATTGAAACATGAATTATATGGCCACCGTTGTTTTCCACCAATGACTGAAAATACCATGCGTTTCAAAAGTATGTTATACCCTGCCAATATGATTCTAAATACTTGTAAATTTTTGAAGTCAACAATATTGGTGAAAACGACACTTTGCATTGGTATACGGTTTCAATGTAGTGCGACTTAAGTAGTATAGCGTACACTACAGACATTTATTTCCTGCTCCAGTCGACCGGACGCCTGTCATTGCTTGAATGTACACACGCCCGTGGATGACAGGGATGTTATATTTGTATAATGGAATGCAATGAGTAATAATAACCAATTAACTTTCTTTCTTTAATTTTAGCCAAAGAGGCGTGTGAACATGTAATAGGCAATCCTTGTCGTTCGTTATAAGTCAGAAGAAGCTTACAATTGATATATGTCTCTGTGTAGTGAACAGACAATTTTCGTCTTAGTTCATAAATAAAAAAGCTGTGTTTGGGGTGATCAGGCTTCTTCACTGGATGGAGTGAACACTTACTTCGTGTCTTTCTTTTTAAACCAATGGTGTCCTTTATCAGTGACTGTCCCAAAGTTTGACAGTAGAATACTTAGGCCAGGAGTAGTCAAAGCATTCTTGTCTCCTACTATAAGCTTAAGGATATCTGGGTTTGTGGTTTTGCATGCATCAGCCGACGTAATATCGTGTGTAGAAGAATACTCTCATAGGCCAAAGATATCCCATGTTTGTGGGTTTCTTTCATGTGTATACCAACAAAAACCGAACATATAATAGAGACCGAGTTCTCATCTTCCTTTATATGCCAAAGGAAGCCTGCGTTAGTGGTTGTCTTATACCTCTCTGTAGTTATCACCCAGTATTGTATCTCATTACAAGCCAAAAGGTGGCCTGTGCTTGTGGTCGCTCATTGTTTATTGGTATAAACACTACACGTAGCAGAGAAAGTAGTACTATGCTTGTGGTCGTTCAGTGTTTGCCATTTCAATGCAGATACACACTAGTAGTATTTTTCTTTATAAGCAGAACGGGGCCTAGAGTTGTGTTTATCAGTGTCTGCCATTGCAATAGTTCATGTTGAAGAGACAGAAGTTGATCTTTATAAGCCAAAGGAGGCCTGCGCATGTGGTCAGTGTAGTTCAGTGTCTCTGTGTGTCACTGTACTGTATGTTATGTAGTAGAGACAGGGGGCTATTGCCTGGCTCCCAAGCTTGAGCTCGCAAATTCGAATCTCCGCTGGATCCCCAAGCGGGTTGGCCTGGTCGCTATATAAATGTGCGGCTTTTTGGAGAGCCGTCTACGGTCCTTCTGCAAGTAAAAGACCCCTTGGAACTATTCGTTAAGAGGAGGCAATTTCTTCCCCGGTTCCAGGTTTCTATCTCGTCGCGATATGACATAAGCTGTTGAAAGCCACGTAAAACCCCATTCCTTCCTTTTTCCTTTCTTTACAGGCCGAAGGAGGCCTGTGATTGTGTAGGTTCAGGATTCTGCCGGCGGAATACTCTGCTCACTGCACCTCTAAGCATACCTACAACTTCTCGGCGGAACGTTTGCCCGGACAAGCAATATATATAAAAATTGATTGCGTGATTGACGTAATTCCAGACCCCGTTGCTGGTGATGCGATCAACTAGGGAACACATCTCTAATCTACCTGCCAGGACCTCCGCCACTAGATTGCCCCAGCTAAAGCTGATGATGGTGACGGGCCCCACCATGAGCAGAAAAGACGTTGAGACAACCAGAAGAACAATGGTCGTCCTTCTGGCGTATTTAGACGCGGCGGATGTCTGAAGGACGATTGGTGGCGCCGTGCCTGATGTACCATTTGTGTGTGGTGCTACTGGGTTCGCTGCAGGGGCTACCTGGACTCTCAGTTTCCATTTGGAGTACAGCATCTTTAGGCTGATGAGGAGGTTGAGGAGGGTTATCGAGGCCAGAGGCAGCATGGAGTATATAACAGCATCCACCACAGGCCACTGTAGCAGCCAGAACTCGCAGAAGGGTTCCAGGCAAGTACAGGTATCGAAGCTCTGCCCACTGAAGGTATAGATGGAGGTAGTTGTGGTCCAGAAGAGGTGAGAATTGACGGAGATGAAGAATATTGTGCAAACCACGACAAAGATCCTGGCTCGCGTGACTGTGCACCACGCCCTCGCACGGAAGGGAAAGAATGTGATAAGAAACCGTTCCGCCGTGACAGCCACCAATAGACTCGAAGACATGTGCCCACTCAGATAATACATGAACGTGGTCAGCTTACAGTTGAGCCGCACTGCTAGGTCCAGGCGCCCCATGGTCAACACCTTCAGCCACTTCAAACCAAGACCAAAGATGAGAGATGCAGTGTCCGCAAGGGCAAGGGCTGTGAGATAGGTCGCTGCGGAGAGCCTCCGCAAATTCTTCCTCAGCATCGTGGCAAAGCTGAGTATGTTACCCACAACGCCGAAGAAAAGGATGAATGGCGGTCCTATTGTGGCGACCATGTTTGCTTGTGGACACCACCAGTACAGGTCCAGGTTGAGAAAGGCCTGAAGGAGGTTCACTGTATTACTGTTGTTTCTGTCTGCAAGGACGGACGCGTTGATCGACGAATTCACACTGGAAACGTTTTCAATAACACTTCTCTGGAACGACATCATAGCCATGTTGTAATATTTCTGTAAGAAGAATAAAGTTCTTTTAGTGCTTGATATACATTTTGCTTTCAAACAGTAAATGGAAAAATTAATCATTAATATATATATATATAAATATATATATATATATATATATATATATATATATATATATATATATATATATATATATATATATATATATATATATATATATATATATATATATATATATATATATGTGTGTGTGTTGTTGTTTCAGACAGGCATATAAAAACTCCCAGCTAGGACCCGGACTGCGTTGTCAATGTTTTATGCTTGTAATGATGATGATGATGATGATGATATTATACTAGTATTTAGATCTTGAATGGTGAAAGTTCTATATACGTCGATATAATGCTATTCAAGTTGCAGGCGGAAGTCGTGCATTTTAGCTAAGTGACCTACATTTTGACCCCTGTTTTCAGCATAGTGGGCACCTAACGTTGGCCAACTACAAATATAAATTTATTTGCTACCTGAATAAGTCATATTTACAACTAGAATAGTGATGGACTCTTTTATTATGATTTAATGCTGTTCAAATACTAGCAAAATACAGGTGAAAAGTTGTATATTCTAGCTAAATGGCCCACTTTTTGATACCTGTTCCCAGCAATTAAGGTACCTATGGATGTTCAAATACAAACATATACCTATTTGCTATCTAAATTGAGCCTATGTAACGTGATGGGTATGTAGGTCTCTTAGATTTTAATATCTAGATCAACTAAAGCCGGAGAAAGCCCAATTTGTTCATTTCTTGTACCATGGGGGTGGCAAAGATTGGTCAAATATCTCAAATTGCCCAAGGGTGCCAGCCCGGCACCCGGAAGATTCTTAAAGTGGGTACCCTTGGCTACCAGAATCAATTGAAAAAAACTATATATGAAAAAAAGGTTCAACCTAAAATCCATCTTTCTGTGCCAGACTAGAGGAGGGATGATGGCATATACCTAGTTGAAGTAGTTCAGACATAAACGCTACCTATTTTCCCGTTTCTGATATCTATGACTGTAGCGTTTAGTGTAAAGTCTTATAAATTACGTTAGCACTGTTCCGCAGAGATTTTCGGCGGAAGCATATTCATAAAATGTTAGTCAATGTTACCATTTAAAAACGACTCATACACGTTTCGTCTCTCTATTTGGTAGAGAGACATTCTATTTCAATCATTTCGCGAATAAAATTGAAGAATCATATGTTTATTTGATCAATAAATACTTTATACTTACATGTACGAGTTCGCGAGATTTAAGAACTCAAAACCGAAAACGAGGCTTAATACACTATGAGTTCATTTTCAAAATGGCGGCTCACGTATTGCAATCTCGGTTGTAGGTAAATAAATACGTCTTTCCACCACTTTTTCACGTATTGGCATACTGACATGTATGTGCTTCGTAAGCGAGTGGTGTATATTACATATTTATCAACTTTAGATGGTCCAAAAGTGTTATAGACACGAGATTTCAGTGAAAGTTAAATGCTATATACAGTGCTATAGGGAATCTACCACTTTTGATTGAACCTTACATGCATGAAAAAGACGTCGGCAGTAAAAACATCTCATGCATACGTAAGGTTCAATATTATTGAACTAATAGTTGAAGATATGTCAGCCTAAAAGCCAGGCCAGGGTGCCGCGAACGAACGCGCTCGACCGCTGATCGAGCTTGCTTGAAGAGTGGCAGTAATGCTATTTGTAACCATCATTGCAATACATTAATCTGCATAACATCAGGAATATGTAGTGTAAGTCCTTGGTAGAATAACTTTTCACTTTTGCAAGTTAATTGATCAAATGAAAGTGTTATAACTTTAACTCTATGAAAATCTTAAAAACAATTTAGAATATTTCTATTGAAAGAAAGATTCTTTATTTTGTCACTTTGCAAAATTACGTACTCTTTACACAACCGTAGGTGCTCATGAATATGAATTACCCAAAGTTGTGCGCTTGTCATTCGTCGGCCGCATATTAGGAAGTCATGCAAGCAAAGAATTAAAAGCGAAAATATCTGGGTCATGAGCGAACCAGTAACTAGCGCTAGTAACGCATGGGATGTTCACTTTGAAGATGAATAGACGCAGTGCAACGTGTCTATTTGCCTTCGTGATTTTAACAATCGTTTTGCTCTGCTTGTATCTTAGGACAGATGAACCATCACACTTACAGTCATCTCTAAGGAACCTGGATCCCTCTCTGAAGGTATGCAAGTGCCATGTACTTGATGGCATAGTAGTTCGGCACACCAACACATCTAGAGGGAGGGGTATTTTCGCAACAAGAGATCTCCCAAAAGGTGCCCTGGTGTACCATCTGGACTGCGGACATGATGCCAATAAGGACTGGGGAGACTGCCTTCTGCTGAGCAAGCAAACTATACTGGCGATGATGGCTGTTCCGGCGCTGCGGGATTTGGTCAAATACATTTGGGAGTACTCATGGTTTGCTCAGGAAAACCGCGGATTTGTAGTTGACTTTGTCGTTGCAAGATATACCAATCACTGTTTGGAACCAAACAGTGGAATTCCTGGAAACCCCGATGTCATGCCCGATAGGTCTTATGCCCTTAGAGACATAAAAGCTGGAGAGGAGATATGTGAAGATTATAACAAATATCATATGGACAAACTTATCTCAGCGGAGCTACACAGCTTCTATGCGTCTTTGTCTCAGTGAGAAGGTGTGCTACTATCGGTTTTGGTTATGGCCAGTTCAGCAGTAATTTCAACATCAGCACTGACTGTGACTGTCTCGTCCGACGCGGCGAGTAATGCACCAACGGCACTCCCCTGTAGCCCTACTGTAATTCCCCTATTGCAGCATGAACTAGGAGTAGACTGGGCGCGAAAAACATCCAAATAATTGTCCCATACATACTGTTGATGCATGGTTTCAATATCACGCCTGACTTCGGTTTTTGGCTGCTCCATTTTAAAGCTCAACCCCCTTCCAAAATCCAGGATGCCTTCAGGTACACGTGAAATACCCATAATACTAGTATTGGAAAATGTGTAATGAATATAGGAAATTATTTTTCAATGATTAGAAATATTCATAAATGATTTTTCAGTATTCATGAACGATTTTTCCATTTTCGCAATATATTTTCGATCTTCATAATTCAAGGTTTTCATGAATATTGATGAATTATGAAAATTATAAACGATTCATGAATATTGGAAAGGAATTAGGGATATTGAAAAATGAATTATGAATATTGAAACATCATTTATAAATATTGGAAAATAATCATGGATTTCCAAAGTTCCTAAATATTTTTTCAATGGTCATAATTATTCTTCAATATTAAAAAATAATTGTGAATATTGATAAATGAATTACGAATATTGGAAAAAGAATTATTGATATTGGAATGTATCTATAATGAAAAGAATCATTAAATGTCAGCTATGCAATTCCGTCATATGCATTTTAATTCCATTCAACTGGCAAGAAGAAACTACTTGATAAAGAAAATATTAAATGAGTTATTAAACCGATTATGATAAGAGGAGAGGAGGTGTCTGTTTGTGGTATCACTCATGATTAATTCTAATCATATCATGTCAAAACTATTTTCGTTTGGCAATTCTTTTAATGGTACAAAATATCAGAGCACCCGGATATCCCTGCAACCACACACTAACCTATGTACCAATAGTTCAAAAGCTTGGCAAACAGATATACCATTCATAAATAAGATATTAAGCCGGCTTTAATGAAAAGATGGGGGCAGTGTCCATTTATGAAAGCACTCATAATTAATTGTTCACAGAACTATTTTCGAAGTTGAAGTATGGTATTTGCATTCATCCTAGTTAGATTTATTCTGGTGAACGATATTCTCCGTGAATTTTGGTCAATCAGTATCATTTACATACTTCTTCGTAATTGTTTAAGCTAAAAGTATTCTCGTGGGCAAGTATAGTGCAGGAAACACAGATATAAGGGCCTATTTGTTCATGACTATAGTAGTCTCTGAAGCATCATACCATACGGATTGTGATTTCTCCCCCTTAGTCTCCCCCCTTATAGGCTGTCCGTACCGTTGCCGTGCCCGTCCAAGCAACAATGGCACAGGGGCGTTATGTTACGGCACGGAGTGTCTACCACCTGCCCATTGCACTCATTAGCATTCTCCTCACCATGCGCCCCGACCTGCGTACAGGTCGGGATAGTTCAGACATAAACACTACCTATTTTTCCGTTTATGGTATCCTACTGGGACATGCATCAATTAGACATCGGCAGTAAAAACATCAGATGCATACGTAAGGTTCAATATTGTTGAACTAAGGTCGGGAGTGTAGCTAGACTTTTTTTATATTTCAAATTGCACACATATGTAACAGGATTTTTATTTCACAGGCATTCATCAACAGTGTTCTAGAATCAAATTCTAAAACTTTTCACGCATGAATATTTATAATAACAACTAATTCAATAAACTTGAAATTTCACCTCAGAATCAACAAGATTTTCTTACAGTCAAGTATAAAAATACAAAGTGGAACGACAGAAGTAAATACATTTATACCATCTAGAATATGGATATAAGCATGTTTGTTACATACTAGAAAAACGTCTGAAGTAAATGTTGGGGGTATTATTCATTCATATTAGATACCAACTATTCTTGGTAGTTGGGTCTATTCTAAACGCTTCTATAAAGGACTTCCAGTCTTTGTCAAAATTGGAACTACTATTTCTCAGTGATTCGTGAGTTTGCCCAATATGAAGATTCCTTGTATACATCTTTTGACATCTGATAAGTTCATCTTATCCCATTTTTTCCTTTTTTGATATATTACATCCTTGACACTAATAGTAATGATGTGTTTCATATGATCATTATATTTTTCACCAAATATTTTCTCATTTTCTGAGATTTTAAAATGTAGATATTGGTGCCAGTCTTCAGTTTGGTGCCATAATTGTACAGCATATACATGTTCTATTGTTTCAGTCATGTTACAAAAAAGACAATTTGGTGTCTCTGAAATACCCATTTTATATAGCAGCTTGTTATGAACAATCCTCCTATGTAACAGTTTGTATTGATTAAAGTGTTGATATACGGATGGTGAATATTTTTTTTGCATTTTTGAATGAATTCCATATGGTATCTATTCTAACTTCGTCATTTAACGTTTGTGACCATTTATCTTGTAAAACTGTTATTGTGCTTAAACCTGCAGAGCTAGACTTGAACATTACAAGTCTGTGTTATCCGGCTTTTTCCTCAGTCTCACTGACCTGGGTTGATTTAAATCCAGGTTTAGTTTTAAATAAATCGTGATGGTACACCTAAGCTGCAATCTGTGATTTTCAGTCTACAAATACCGACAACTGTACCGCCATCTCTCGATTGAGATACCATCACACCTTCCGAGGAGGTGTGATGACATGTGATTGAAGATAGGTCAGCCTGAAAGCCAGACGAGGGTGCAGCGACCGGACGCGCTTGACTGCTGATTGAACTTGCTTGACGAGTGGCAGTAATACTCTTTTTAACCATCATTTCAACACATTAATCTGCGTAGCGTTGTTGACTGACTTTTCACTTTTGCAAGTTAATTGATCAAATAAAAGTGTTCAACTATAACTCTATGAACATCGTAAACAATTTAGAATATTTTCATTAAAAGAAAGATTCTTATTTTGTCACTTTGCGAAATTCCGTACTCTTTACACGTACGTAGGCGTCTCCCTACCTTGATTTATAGGCGCTTATGAATATGAATTGTTCCGCGCTTGTCATTCGTCGGCCGAATATTAGGAAGCCATGCAGGCAAAGAATTGAGAGCAAAAATATCTGGGTCATGAGCGAACCAGCAACTAGCGCTCGGAATGCATGGGATGTTCATTTTGAAGATGAATAGTCGCAGTACAACGTGTCTTCTTGCCTTCTTGATTTTGGCAATTGTTTCGCTTTGTTGGTATCTTAGGACATATGAACCATCACTCTTACAACGCTCTCTACAGAGTGGCAACGCTAAGCGTATTGCAAGCACCCTGGAGCCCTCTCTGAGGGTATGCAAGTGCCATGTCGTTGATGGCATAGTAGTTCGGCACACTAACACTTCTAAAGGGAGGGGTATTTTCGCAACAAGAGATCTCCCGAAAGGTACCACGTGGTACCAGCTGGACTGCGGGCATGATGCCAATAAGGACTGGGGAGACTGCCTTCTGCTGAGCAAGCAAACTATACTGGCGATGATGGCTGTTCCAGCGCTGCAGGATTTCGCCAAATACATTTGGGAATACTCATGGTTTGCTCAGGAGAACCGTGGATTTGTAGTTGACTTTGACATTGCTAGATATACAAATCACTGTTTGGAACCAAACAGTGAAATACCTCGAAAACCTGATGTCATCCGTGATAGGTCATATACCCTAAGAGACATAAAAGCTGGAGAGGAGATATGTGAAGATTATAACACATATCATATGGACGAACTCATCAGCAGAGATACAACGCTTTTAAGGTTCTCTTTGTCACTAAGGCAACATTATATAAACTAGGAAACCACTTGTATTTTAAAATCAGGGGACTTATCTCTCTATTTTGGTGGACAAAGAAGTATGTGAAATAAAATATTATTCTAAAATGATTGCATCTGTTCTAGTTGTGATGTGGATGTGGTTTATTGTCACTTGTTCTTGATTAGCCATTAAATGGTCGCCTTATTGGATTTTACAATGTCTACCAATCATAATATTGAAATCTCTATTTTTTCTTACAGCCATAACATGATTGCGGCAAGCTGCTGGTTTAAGCAAACCGGTTATTCTAACAGCTTTGCCAAACTAACGTTTTGCAATCCTGAATTTGAAAAGCTAATAAGCTATGTGTCACTCATAGCATATTTTAGGAATCATAAAATGATTGCGGCAATCTCATAGTTTAAGCAAACCGGTTATTCTAACAGCTTTGCCAAACTTACATTTTGCAATTCTGAATTTGAAAAGCTAATAAGATGTGTCACTCATAGCATATTTTAGGAATCGTCATTTCTTTCCTCAATGGAATGTCTGTCTATTCATTCCAATTTATGGCATACAATGCATGGCATATATATAAAGTTATGGAACATGTGTAATTTGGATCCCATTACATAGATCTCCATTAAACAGACTATTGCATATATTTGATACTTATGGCATCACCATTCAAAATGGATGCACACAATAGGCCATGTTTTTCACCCACGAAGAATTTTGAGGCTAAGACAGCTCTCATGTACTGCCATAATAAAAGATCAGGGGCGGATCCAGTCCTAATTTTGACTGGTGCCCAAACTGAAAATGACCACCGATCACCGTAGGTTCTTGGTATTAGCGGGCGGGGGTCTGGGGGTCTTGATCGTCCCCCAGAGGCCTAAAGGTTTTCGATGTTCTAGTATGCATTCTCGGCAATTCCTGGCACTTAGAATTATAAATCTTATTGACTTACCTTTCAGGAAAGTTCATTTTATTTCTGTTTTTTCTTAGCCATATACTAAACCACTCATTACTCACTACTGATATTTGCAATGGATTTACTATTATAAAAGCCAAATTTATTGGTAAAACATTTATTTCTGAAACTGTAGTGATTGCTTACATATTACACGTCACATTCACTATTTCCACAGGGTGGGGATAGTAAACACCTCCAAACTCCTCCTTAAAATATCCCATTTACTTCTTTTTGATTAGCCCAATCGGCCATCAATACGGAAGCATATTAGGACCACTGAAAAATGATATATATATTTTTCCTTAGAAATCTGAAAACCTAAAAAAAAATTCACTTCAAGATCCTCGTTCCCATTTTTTTTTTCGATTTGCGAACAGCTACTTAAAATAGATAGCCAATTACTGCCTCGCTCGTGTAGCCTTGTCAATCGCACTTTACACGCGTGAGGCAAACTAACTCGTGTCTAAACAACGGATAAACGTGCGTCTTTAACTACATAATTTTCCTGGTTGCGTTTCATTATACTTTATATATATATATAAATATATATAAGAATATATATATATATATATATATATATATATATATATATATATATATATATATATATATATATATATATATATATATATATATACATACAGATTTGCATTATTTTCAGTCGTCCTAATAGGCTTTCGTACATTTTTGATAACATCAACTTGCCATAGAACTATGCAGACTTTGATTATTGCAATATCGATAAATCCTATTATTGTACTTTGCCTTTGTCACAGTATCATCTGGTACATGCATTTTGCTGTATTTTCAAGCCATTTCTTTTGAGAGAAAAAAGAGTTGCCAAATAGAATAGACATGATCTGTGCTTTTGGTGGCAGCTGTTTCTGTCAGCATTATATTCGTTGCTTGGCCCAACATTACATGTATGTGTTGCAAACTAGAGGTTTGAAATTAATCGTGGAGAGTGGCACACGGTGCTTACAGTTGATAGTATGCCTAGAGATTGTGCACATGGGTACTCATCTTAAAATACTCGGCGCAAGCTATCCAATGAATACTAACACGACAGTTTAGATAGTTTTCAAAAGTCTTTCCCTTCTTGTGCTCCGTGGGAAAGTAGCCTCAGCAATGGAAGGGTTAATCTTATCACTGTTCTTGATTAACATCTATTCATCCAGTATTGACGGCACGCATAATTGATTATAGACAGTCTTTGTTAAAATCATAATCTATAATCCTACAAAAAAATTATAGGAGATTGGATCTGCGTGCACATAAACATATTTTCGATAAAATCAAGAAAACTGACCGAATAGAGTGGGTGAGTGAATGAGGGCTTTATGACGAGGATCAAGGGATATTTTAGATGCAGGGTATCCAAAGACAGATCGTCACATCCCCCTTTTTTGTACGGCGAGCAGGGTGCAACACCAGCTTAGGGTTCCCCGGGAGGTGCCAACTCCTATTCCACACCATAAAGTGTGCCCCTCGCGGTGTCCTGTGACTATGAAGGAAGGAAGGAAGGAATTGGGTTTTACGTCGCTTTCAACAGCTTAGGTCATATCGCGACGAAGAACTGAGAAGAAATTCCATACTCTTCACGAATAGTTCCAAGGGGTCTTTCTGTTGCGGAAGGTCCATAGGCAGTCCTCCACAACGCCGCACATCTATATAGCGACTAGGCCAACCCGCTTGGGGATCCAGCAGAGAATCAAACCTGCAAACTCACGCTTGGGAGCCAGGCATCGTAACCACTAGGCCACGGCGGATCCCTCCTGTCACTATGATATGTCACATAGATGGAGCAGGGCGTTTGGAACAAAAGAGGGCCACAGGATCATTTACATGAATGGTATCCACAGATAGATCCACACATCCCCAGGGTGCCAACCAGCTTAGTGTTCCCCGGTATTTTAAGTTATGGCTTAGATGATGAAAAGATTGGATATGTAGCGAGAGACCAATAACTACAAGCACTTTAGTAAAGGGCTGGACACAACAGGTATTTCTTATCTGACATTAGAGTAAGGCCATGAGGGAACAAGAACCAATCAGGGCTCTCATGTCATTTACATTACAGAAAAACCTGTGTGCTAGCGTCACCTGAGCATGCGTAGAGCACGACTTTTGGGCTATTGGTTGAGGCTAGCCTGTTCAGGCTGACAGGCAGGTTTCATATACACTTGTTTTATTAATCTAAGGTTATGGCAGGAAATATATAACATGCAGTAACGACTTTCTGTCGATTCTATCCTCTCACCAGGGAACACTGGTGTGAGAGAAACGTGTTACACACCCCCTCCCCCCCCCCCCCCCCACACACACACTTACACAAACATCCAGTATTTGAAATGAGCGATGACTTAGCACCGGAAGCACCGGTGTGGATCCGCTGTTGAAGATACAAACTACTTGGTAGAGTGTGGGTAGTTCAGGACTTTTGAACCTTATTATATGCAACGATATATTAACGTTAATGTTCTGTGTTGCAGTCTCTATACAGTATCAGAAATCAGTAAAAAGGGTTCAAGGATGTTGGTACTGAATTAGAGTGCTTGATACTGTAAATTTGGAAAAGATTGCATTAGTTTAATGTTTGCGTTTTTTAGCTTTCAGCCTCGGACGCAAAATTAAAATTCGCAATGATTAGTGCTGCCACTTTAAGTGTATAGCTGGCACTCCATGTTGCAGGCAATTCACAAAGTTAAAAAACGCAAAAATATATTTTCTGTTAATTCGCAAAATTTACTCTACACAATCTTTTGTGAATCTACAGTAGTCCAGAAGAACATCAGCATAGCTCACACTTCGCCCTTGACCTGTTGATGGTAGTCTTAAGGTTTGGAATAACACCCCCAATAGTCGCCTTTTGGTTGCTAACTACAATAGATGAAATGGTAGCCTTGCAGCTTGCTGATTCTGGCAATTATTCAATTTAGAGCTTAATGGTACTCAGAATCGCAGATAGAAGGATGTTTTCTTATATGCTGCTATTACAAAATTAAATTGTTGAACATCATGGTACATATATTTATCAACTAGTTAATATAACTATCACAGCACCGAAAGAGTTAGTATATTATCAAACATAGATATTTCACTTAAATTTTCAACGAACTCCATAATGAACAGTTCACTGTTCAAATGTGTTCGAAAGCTGTATTGAGTAGAAGTTACTTAGTTAATTCCACTTTTTCTATGTGAAAATGCTCTTGCTGTGCCCTATGAGCCATTTTGACAATGTTTTTTTTAAAGAACTATGGGTAACCCAATGTTCATTTATTTGCATATAACATATTATAAAAGTAAACAAACGATACAATATCCTTAAATATGGTCATCATATTCAGTTATTTTCACAATAGATTTTGGACATATGCCCCCATTATATTTTACACACAAGACACACGATGGGGGTCTTTATACACACATTGTACCTTACATATCTTGTTATATAACATTTGTATCGAAAGGAAAGTTCCTATATATTTGCCCCATTTCCTTTCATATTGTTCAACTTTGTCATTATTCAAAGCACATAATTCTTCTGATTTTCATTATTGTCCTATTATTCTTTCTAGATGTTCAATAGAATACTCTCTGTCTTTTTATTTTGATATATGAGCTGTTTTTCTAACAGTACTATCAGATTAAATAGGTTGTCTTGTTCATTATCACCTAAAATAATAATTTGTTGTTCAAGTCTGAAATTGTGATATCCCAGAGCACGCAACCACATTGAAATTTCTCGCCATAAATTTTGGCACCTTTCACATCGAACAAATGCATGCAATATGTCTTCTATTTCTTCACAATAGTTACACCTGTCTGACGGTAAAGTGCTTAGCGACTGACAAGTTACATGACTGATATAAACAATCTACATGCATATCTTCAATCTGCATATAAACCGGGTCACAGCACAGAGACCACACTGGTGAAGGTACAGAACAACATCCTTGCAAGCATTGACCAGCATGGAATCATTATACTGATCCTGCTTGACCAAAGTGCGGCATTTGGTACCATCGACCATGATGTGCTGTTTTCTAGAATGGAAAGCACTCTGGGTCCAACAGGGCCAGCCCATAAATTCTGACCGTACTCTTCGAGTTCAGACAGATGATTCATTCGCCGCATCACAGGAAATCCTATGGTCTGTACCACAAGGATCAGTGTTAGACCCTCTGCTCTTCCTGATTTACTAGTACCTCCTACCCTTAGGAATACTGATAAGAAAGCATGGTCTACATGTAGAACTCCATGCTTATGCAAATGATACACAACTCTACATCTCTATCAAACCTATCAATCAGCGTGTAGTCCACATAGGGGTAGCAAAGGTGGAAAACTGCCTCACCGACATCTATACATCGATGTGTCAAAATAAACTGAAACTGGATGCAGACAAGACAGAGGTTCTGGTCATGGGTATTCCACAGATGCAGGCAAAAATCTTCATTTCTAGTATTACCGTAAATGGTGTGATAGTACCAGTTCTTAATGAACCAGTTGGTAATCTAGTGCAGTTTTTGCTGGTCACTCCCACGTTCTTCTTATACAACAAGCAAAATCCTCAATGCAGAAATTAGGAAGGCGAAGACCTGGGTTCCCGAGACAATCACAAAATTGCAAAATGAAGTAGTTATTCCTAAGCAATATCTCTACACTTCCATTTCTAGTTGGACATGATAGCTGGGGAAATCTTTTTCAGTACAAAGTTATTCACCTCATTGTAGCAACCAATAAAAAGCAATTTTGTATTTAAGACTCGGATAAATGTGAGTACTGCGGCCTGGAACCAGAAAGATTTTTGCGATTATTTTGGTTATTTTGCGAGTGCAACATGTCAGCCTGTATCTGGGATGAGGTGGTGAAGTGGTATAACAAATTTGGGTACAAATTCAAATACTTAACAGATACACACATCTTATTTGGAGACCCAACCCTTGCTCTGATCTTTAATAGAATGCTTCTGAACATCAGAATAGCAATTCTTAAAATCTAATCTAGTAAAAATAGAGTGGCAATCAAGCTGTTAATAGTAACATTGAAATCCCAGTTCACCACGGAACAATTCCTGGCCAGATCCAATGGGTTCTGAAGACAATGGATTCTGGCCACCATTATGAGCGTAAATGCAAAGATAAGCAATTATTGCATGTGATATCACAACTATTTTCTCCAGTCAATATCATTGTATACTTACTCTATTAGCATGCTGTGTACTGGGATCATGAATTTTATATTTCTAAAAAAAACAAAAACAGGTGGCACAACCATTTGCTGATTGTACCAAAAATTAAAGGACAATTCCGCCATGGATAAAACAGGCCCAAATAGTTTCTTATGGTATTCTCTACTTAAACCCAATTTCCCACCAGTGCCAACCTTCATGCAAGATGTATATTGCTGTTTAAACACCTCCTAACAGACACAAAATAGAGGCACGGGGGGCGGCCATTTCAGCCTGTTAATAGCCTCTAAACTGGCTGTTGGTGCAACTTAGTCTTTAGCAGTACAATGGCCTTGGAAGAGGGGCTAAAAGCAATATGTAGCAAGATTTCAATGAAGTCAAAAATTGGTGACCTTTTGACCTCTGGTCACCTTATAATCGACATAATTTAAATACTGTATTGATAAAAGTAGTAATAATAATAATGATAATAATAATATTATTATTATTATTATTATTATTATTATTATTATTATTATTATTATTATTATTAATAATAATAATAATAATAGTAATAATAATAATAATAATAATACATGTAATAATGATAATAATAACAATATATGCGTGTCTGTGAAAACTGAAATGCATAGAATCTTGTAGTATCAGCGTCTATTCAATACGGCCAGATTCTTTCAAATCTGATGCAATACTTCGAACCATAAGAATGCGCTATGTCGGAGTCGTTTAATTTGGTGCTTATTGCTATAACACATAATCAAAGAAGATTAAACGAATAAAAACAGTCAGTGCGGTTTTTATGTTGACGTGAGTAGAAACACCAAAGCGCTAGATACGGTTTGAGGAAAAACGTACTCACAGTACGTGAATTCAATTCCTGCACCAGTCGGCCGGACGTTTGCCAGTGCTTGTTTATACAAACAGTCATGGATAACATGTCAAAAAATAATCCAAGCACATCAATGACCAAAGTAGCTTGCGAATCAAAGCTACGTTCAGTTGTTAGGTCATCCATACATCCATGCTCAAGAAAATTGAGCGTGCGGTCAGTTAATATTCCCACCCATGGATTTAGTGCAGTGATTAAATGTCGGCACTGTAAGTTGACTTTACATTGCTCAACTCTCCAACTGAGTCTTGTTGAACCATATCTGCTTAGATTGCTATCCATGACAAATACGGTGTAAACGCTTTGATGATTTTTATGAAAATCACCTTAGAATAAAAAATTTTTTTAGATATGTATTCCAGTGTACAGGTTGAGTCTTGATCAACGTTTCTGCTTTGAATGTTTTCTATAACATGTTTATGCCAGAAAGATATCGACAAAATAGCCATTTTGTGCGCTACATGCATGTGTTGGTTAAACTTTGAGAAAGGAAAGCTAATAAACAAAAAAGTGTTTATTACATAAGTTAAAATCAGTTAAACATAATTGAACTGAAACTTGAACTAAAGTAATTCCACCACCAAGATTCAATGCTTGCATGCAATGGAAATAAAAATCCTCTTGCACATGTGTGCAATTTGAAACTTCAAAAAAAGAGCCAATGCTTGTGTAAGGCAGGGAATAAGAGACACACTCGCGCAGGAAGTTTTATCATTTTACCACTCCCGAGTGAACCACCGCATCTGTATCCCTGGGCGAGGGCGTAAACAAGGCAGACGTCTGCGCTAAGTCAGCTCTAAAGGTAAAACTGTCGCCATGCTTCTCTCGGCAAGAAGACACTCTCAAGCCTATCTATGACAGAGCCAGCAGGCTGTTGTCAAACGCCAATGGCTGGTAGACGCAGGTGTGGAATGCATTTATTGTCACTTTCTTTATTACCACATTTACACTCAATCATACAGAGTCAGTTGTCAATCATACATAGTCAGTTGCCAATCATACATAGCCAATTGTCAATCATACATACGTGTAGCCAATTGTCAATCATACATAGCCAATTGTCAATCATACATACGTGTAGCCAATTGTCAATCATACATAGCCAATTGTCAATCATACATACGTGTAGCAAATTGTCAATCATACATAGCCAATTGCCAATCATACATATGTGTAGCAAATTGTCAATCATACATAGCCAATTGTCAATCATACATATCCAATTGCCAATCGTACATAGCCAATTGCCAATCATACATACGTGTAGCAAATTGTCAATCATACATAGCCAATTGCCAATCATACATATGTGTAGCAAATTGTCAATCATACATAGCCAATTGTCAATCATACATATCCAATTGCCAATCATACATAGCCAATTGCCAATCATACATACGTGTAGCAAATTGTCAATCATACATAGCCAATTGCCAATCATACATAGCCAATTGCCAATCATACGTAGCCAATTGTCAATCATACAGAGCCAATTGCCAATCATTAATAGCCAATTGTCAATCATACATAGCCAATTGCCAATCATACATACGTGTAACAAATTGTCAATCATACATAGCCAATTGCCAATCATACATAGCCAATTGTCAATCATACATAGCCAATTGCCAATCATACATAGCCAATTGCCAATCATGCATAGCCAATTGTCAATCATACATACGTGTAGCTAATTGTCAATCATACATACGTGTAGCCAATTGTCAATCATACATAGCCAATTGCCAATCATGCATAGCCAATTGCCAATCATACATAGCCAATTGCCAATCATACATACGTGTAGCAAATTGTCAATCATACATAGCCAATTGCCAATCATACATAGCCAATTGCCAATCATACGTAGCCAATTGTCAATCATACAGAGCCAATTGCCAATCATTAATAGCCAATTGTCAATCATACATAGCCAATTGCCAATCATACATAGCCAATTGCCAATCATACATACGTGTAACAAATTGTCAATCATACATAGCCAATTGCCAATCATACATAGCCAATTGTCAATCATACATAGCCAATTGCCAATCATACATAGCCAATTGCCAATCATGCATAGCCAATTGTCAATCATACATACGTGTAGCTAATTGTCAATCATACATACGTGTAGCCAATTGTCAATCATACATAGCCAATTGCCAATCATGCATAGCCAATTGCCAATCATACATAGCCAATTGCCAATCATACATACGTGTAGCAAATTGTCAATCATACATAGCCAATTGCCAATCATACATAGCCAATTGCCAATCATACGTAGCCAATTGTCAATCATACAGAGCCAATTGCCAATCATTAATAGCCAATTGTCAATCATACATAGCCAACAGTCAATCATACATAGCCAACAGTCAATCACACATACGTGTAGCCAATTGTCAATCATACATAGCCAATTGCCAATCATACATAGCCAATTGTCAATCATACATACGTGTAACCAATTGTCAATCATACATAGCCAATTGCCAATCATACATAGCCAATTGTCAATCATACATACGTGTAACCAATTGTCAATCATACATACGAGTAGCCAATTGTCAATCATACATAGCCAATTGTCAATCATACATACGTGTAGCCAATTGTCAATCATACATACGTGTAGCCAATTGTCAATCATACATAGCCAATTGCCAATCATACATAGCCAATTGTCAATCATACATAGCCAATTGTCAATCATACATACGTGTAGCCAATTGTCAATCATACATAGCCAATTGCCAATCATACATAGCCAATTGCCAATCATACATAGCAAATTGTCAATCATACATACGTGTAGCTAATTGTCAATCATACATAGGCAATTGTCAATCATACATACGTGTAGCCAATTGTCAACCATACATAGCCAATTGCCAATCATACATAGCCAATTGTCAATCATACATAGCCAATTGCCAATCATACAAAGTCAGTTGTCAATCATACATAGCCAATTGTCAATCATACATAGTCAGTTGTCAATCATACAAAGTTAGTTGTCAATCATACAAAGTTAGTTGTCAATCATACATAGTCAGTTGCCAATCATACATAGTCAGTTGTCAATCGTACATAGTTAGTTGTCAATCATACAAAGTCAGTTGTCAATCATACATAGCCCATTGTCATTCATACATGGCCAGTTGTCAATTGTGGAGGTCCTATGCCTAGCCAAAGTCAATGGCAACTTTCTCACTTGCGCATGACAGATCTGAACTGAGCTGAGTTGGAAATTCTGGAATTTCGTTTTTGGTCACTCTTTGTGCCATGTTGGGCTAAGTTGTGATTAGCCAGTTGTGCCTGGTGGAGGAAATCGGAGTACTCGGCGAAAAACACTGCCTAACCCAAGAGTTGAGTTTGGAGGAAACCGGAGTACCCTGCGAAAAACACCGCCTAACCCCAGAGTTGAGTTTGATTTGGCGTTTATTTATCGTCAAACTTTTCAACATACTTAGACTAAGTCATGAGAAGTCAATTATCAATAGTAAAGAAATTGGAGTACTAGTTCCAAGTCAATGGCAACTTCCTTACCTGCCGCAAGTCAGATTTGAACTGAGTTGAGTTAGATTTGGCCTGTTTTCATCGTCACTTTAACCCCAGAGTTGATTTGATTTGGCGTTTATTTGTCGTCAATTTTTTCAGCATACTTAGACCAAGTCATGAGTAGTCAATTATTAATAGTAAAAAAACGGAGTATTAGTCACAAGTCAATGGCAACTTCCTCACTTGTCGCTAGCCAGATTTGAACTGAGTTGAGTTGGATTTGACCTGTGATCATCGTCATTTTTTTACATACCTGGACTAAGTTATGAGTAATCAATTATCAATAATAATGAAACCGGAGTAATAGTTTCAAGTCATTGGCAACTTCCTTACTTGCCGCACGCCAGATTTTAACTGTGTTGAGTTAGATATGGCCTGTGACTAAGTTATGAGTAGTCAATTATCAATTATAAAGAAACCAGAGTACTAGTTCCAAGTCAATGGCAACTTCCTTACTTGCTGCACGCCAGATTTGAACTAAGTGGAATTGGCTTTACCTATTGTTTATCATCACTTTTGTGTGCAAAACCGAGGCCAAATATTGACCAGCCAGTTGGTAATGTTAGGGGAAATCAGGGTATCCGTGGAAAATCACAGCTTACCCAGCATTCACTGGTCAGTACATTTACAAGAACAGAGGATAAAGTATAAGTGAATCACAGATGCATGGGCATCGACCGTAAGAGTGATAAGATAGGATTATACTAGTTATCTAATACAAAAGTATGTAAAAGACCAGTATGTTTTTCTCAAATATATATACATTATGCTTTTAATAGGTTAATTTGTTTAAAAATTCGTTTCTCTTGCTTTACGTTTTCTGATGCAAGATTGTTTTTATTTCAAATTGCACAAAAGTGCAACAGCATTCTTATTATTCATTAGCAAGTCCAACAATTTGGTATTTAGAACAATAATAGTGTATATATTTTGTCTTGGCAAATTAGATTACGAAGTATTCCCCTTTCTTTGTATATAATCATACAATGATATAGTGATATATTCTATATGATATTCTTGCAACACATTTGCAAACTGTTCTTCTCAAAAGAAGAAAATTGTTTGTCAAAGTAGCTACTATTTGTACCAACTATTTTTGTGTGTATATCAGACCTTAATCCAGCAATAAAGGGTTTCCTGTTATCCTCAAATGAGTCAATATTATTGGTTGTTATTTCTCGAGTTTTAATGATATTTAGGTCTTTAAGAAGGCATCTTTTTACGTTTTCTACTGTCATCTCTTTGCTTGTTTTCGTTTTAAAAAAATGTTATGTATAACGTATTATTTTGTGTATCACTAACACAGTCAATAAACATACAATACAATACAATACAGGCAATGCACTCACTTGCCTCAAGTCAAATCATATCCCGTGGGCGATGAGAGGCAGCGAGCGGTCAGTAGTATCACGCGGCGCAGGCAGGTGTTTTCCACATATTAACAACTATCTATCACTTAATTCAACAATAAAAGTATCTCATAACTATCTACGAGTAGACGGGTTTATTGTATCATGGTAATAATGTATATGCTCTTCGAACAAGTGGCTCAATCACAGTCCTCGAATGATAAGCCGGACTCATAGTTAAACAATATTTCTGGACTGGTTCGACCCCGCCACCATCCCCCACCCAATTTGTGAGGCTACTATAAAACATAGGAAGTAAGTCACATGGCGTGACAAGAGAACAGAAATCCGAAAAAATAAAGAATCTTTCTTTTGATAGATATATTCTAAACTACATGTGATAAGTTTCATATCTGAACACTTTTATTCTACTTTATAACAAGAAAAGTTGGTTAACTACGCAATGTAATGCATAACAATATAGTTACAAATTGCATCATTGTTTCATAATGTTCCTATCTTGATTCCCTTTATGAAATCGTGCTGACTATATAACAAGAATAGTTGGTTAACTACGCAATGTAATGCATTACAATATAGTTACGAATTACATCATTGTTTCATAATGTTCCTATCTTGATTCCCTTTATGAAATCGTGCTGACTTTCCGACATCTTGTCTCTTAATATCTTATTCTTGGTTCTCTTTTTCCCATCTTGGTACTCCCCCGCCCCTTTGGTTCTCCCTCTCATTTTTCGAAAACGAAATTGGAAAGGGGCATACACTGACACTATCGTGACTGTATGGTAATTGGTAACTGGTAGCTATTTTCCATATCTAGCCCTGCTTTTGTATTGTTTTGTAGTGTTGTCCTAGCACTGAAAAGGCGTGACATTCATTTGCCCCATTTTTCCATTCAAGGTACCTATATACCGAGACAGTTAAAAAGGGAGTGGAAGGCACGCCCTATTTCTTGCTAATTCATGTAATTAGGTCCATCCCTGTTTCAGGCCATGATAGATGCCCATGATATAACACTCCTACATATTTGTTTTCATTTCATGGGGAATTTCAATCTTTTTAAAATAGAAATTTCCAACAGCATAAAGTAAAGTGGTGGTCATTTACGCAGGTAGCAATTATAGAAGTTCCATTATCTATTCACAAATTTCTAGACAAACATTGCCTTCCAATGAGAATGAGAAGTTAAAAAGATATTTAGACATAAAATCATCTGAAAAAGTTAGGCCTATTTATCGACGACACCTATTGCAGACATGGGCAATTACAAATCTCACTCAATCAGCACTAATAACCCACGTCCACCCCACACCCCGCCCCTAGCGAGCGCGCAGTACATAATGTCACAAGATCTGTGGTCCCGATAAGATTTCAGTTTCATATCCCAATAAGTAATCAAGATCTCATGATTATCCTCTAATTACAATGGTTTTTGCGAGCAGCCTTCGCGCAGTACTTGTGGCAATTTAACAGCACGTGCGTCTTGAGTCTAGTCAGATACAAATTTAATATGACACCGCATTTGCAAAAGGAAGACTATATAACCATGTAACACTGCACTAATGTGGCAACTAATTGCTATATGGGCATTTCATTACTTAATGGAACTCGGCTAGATGCCCCAGTGCGAAGAGAGTCTTGTTGCAATCTTCACACACGGTTACGTAAAGTGCAGACACCCTAGATGACGGTGTATCATTGACCCATCTACACCCAGAAAGACTCAATTCAAGAGGTGAGATTTTGAATAGAGGGTGTAATATTTTGGTAGGATGAATTTTGGCGGTCAGTCAGTTGTCAGTTGGAGAAGAAATACGTCCATCCCACTAGACTATAGTGACAAAAGCTGATCATATCTAAAATATCTAAAGAGTGATTTCTACATATAATACAGCATGTCCATTAATTCTAGAATTTCGCAAAACTAGCTTTGTCATCAAGAGTCATCGTTTTGTCTTGGACTATAGAAGCGCTTTGGGTGTAAGAGTGTATAGATTAAACGATATTTTTATATTCTTCTTACAAGTATCAAATTTAGATGAAATTCATGTTTACAAACAAAATAATTCTATAGGCAAAGGTAGACTCATATATCATAGGTTCGATTATAAATCATTTTTGATTTCCACGCACACGTCTCCTTTCAGAAAATTTATAGTTTACAGGGTGTTACAATCCCCTACGAGCTGTTAATGAAGAAAATGCTAGCTAATGTCCTTAGTGCTGGACCCATCTTAAGGTACTTCAGTACAGCGTGGCGCCACTGGTCTTTTTAATTCTAATCTGCAGACACTCCGCTTTTAAGCAGGGGTTCGTTTTGTTCAACCGGTACCTCATTTATGCCTATCGGCCCAAACATTAAACTAGTTATCTTAGGTATTGTTTTGAGATCAGTGCAATTTTAGAAATATTGAAAATTCGAACACTAACTAAGTAACTATAACGGATAAGAAACTTGACTGAATCAAAGAACGATTTATAAGCAAGCACTATCGAACTTGAGTTTATTTTGGTCACAGGCAAACTCATCTTATTTTTCAAATATTGAAATATATTTCATTAAAGAAATTTTGAGTGGTTAAAAATGAAATACGAGAAAGAGAAATTCAGCAGAAACTGTCGGCGGTGTGCGCATCCCGTGCAGACAGACCATTAGCAATAACAGCCTGGAGTGTAATGGTCGACAATCACTAACTGTAGATTCACAAAAGATTGTGTAGAGTAAATTTTGCAGAAAATCTATTTTTTACGTTTTCTAACTTTGCGAATTAGCCGCAACAGGTAGTGCCAGCTAAACACTTAAAGTGGCAGCACTAATCATTGCGAATTCTAATTTTGCGTCCGAGGCTAAACGGTAAAAAACACAAAAATTAAACTAACGCAAACTTTTCCGAATTTACAGTAGTTTTCTTCATAAAACACAGGCCAGTGCCTGGCAGTAGAAACAATAGAGATGGTAGCACTGAGCATATTCACATGTGTGATATTTTGCAAACATGAGATAAACAACAACTCGATATTCTAGTTTTATTGACGTATCATGTACTTTACATAACGTACCGTGCACCGGCATACCACAATCTTAACTAATTAGACATTTGGTAACTCGAGCGAGGGGTCATGGTGGCCGTCCAATGAAAGGGCAGTGAATGCGAATGCCCTCCGAGGAAGGGATTATAGTGTACTTGGTGACCTCAGGCATGACCTGTATAGAGGTGGCAGCATGATGTTAGTTTATTTTTGATATGCCTCCAGGTATGGTTACAAATAAAGTCATATTGGACTTCAAAGACCTAACTGTTGCATACTTTGGTCGTCAAATAAGAAAAAGGTTTTAATGATGTTTTTTTCCCTAGATTTTGATCAATATTTTCGTTTATTTTGAACTATCCCGAAGTTTAATGTCATGGTTCTGAGGCAGGTAGGGTAACTACGTGCTCTGCATCTATTTATCATATGAGCCCTATGATATAATCGACATACAGGCTGTATTATAGAGATATCGGATTACACTCTTTAAGCCCCTACTGAAGCACCTTAAGGGGGCTCGGGACCTTCGTTTTTTAAGTCTGACTTTCATGTAAAGATTGACGAATATCTTGGTCTATGTACAAGAAAACCCCAATAAACTATATATTTTATGAAAGCTGAGATTCTGGAGAGGTCAAATATTCTAAACTTATCTTGTGATATCTTCACAATTTCCCCAGGGTGGGGCCGAAAGACGTACATGTGGATTTCTAGTACATATGTTATTGCAAACAGCCTCCTGACTTCATAAAAAGTGTAAGACAGTTGGTATCTATAAATTTCATAGAAAACATATTAAGGTACGGCCAATTCTTTTATTTTTTAATTTTTTTGTTCCGAACGGAATTTAGACCAAGTTAAAGTCATGATCAATATTTTTTTCTAGAATTTCACTTTCCTTCATTTTTGAAGTCTGATTAAGAAATAACTAGAACAGATATAAAGAAAATGAAAAACTTATCCGTGCGCAAGGATGTTTTTCATTGTGTAGAAAAATTTCAGCTCTCTGGGATCAATATTGAATGAATGAGGTTGTTTTAAAAATGAGAAGTATGGTGATTTCAGAAAGCTGTCTAAAGCTCAAGTCAAAGTGAACCATACATTTATACATTCTAAAATGACTTTATGCTCCATTATAAAACTTAAGGGGTTAATTTGGAGTAAGAATACTATTCGTTTGCATTGGTAGAATGGTTTGAATATTTAATAATTTACTAGGTACTTCAATTACTGGAATAAAAAGGGATTTTCAGAGAAGATTCTGAGCTTTCTGAAAGGAAGCTGGCACCCTCTGGTGAGTGCTCCTCCCCCAGCTGATAAGGAAAGATAACAAGCTATTAGTGACTACTAATTGCTAATTGGCTGTCTGGAGGTGAATCCATTGTTAGTTAGGTGGCTAGGTAGTAGGTACTGATCAACATTTCTTCTTCAAATACCTTTCTGAATAAAGCTCTAACCATATGAATAAATTAACTGAAATAGAATAAGTATTGAAATAACTAAAAATTTGGAGGAGTTGTTAACTAGATGCTGATCAACAGAGTATAACTGTAGGTAAAATAAATCAACATAACATTTGGGGACTTCGTAAGGATCTGATTAAAGTATCCTCTTCAAGTGTTTTTCTGAAATTTCCTCTGATCACTGAGATAAAACCAAAATAGCGAAGGTGATTTGGGAAGACACAGGCATGCAGGGTTTAATAAGGGTTTCTCTGCATTGGTTTTCTCTGATAAAAAGATATGGGGAATAGATACCTCATGCTTCTTGAAACTTTTGGGGGCAACTGGAGAAGGTAGATCCATAGCTGCACTGAACTTTTGAAGTGCATTATGTCCATTTCCACACAGGCGTTCTGCTAGAACTGATTGTATGTGTATAGCATAAAATCGTCCATTTTTGTCACTTCTAGGAAAGTCTGTTCTCTTTCCATCACAATCCTCATTTGAGTATCTCAAAAATAGGGCTTATTAAAGTCCTTGTCGCCTTCTACTGTCTTGCCATAGTTCTAACTTTCCATCAAGGCAGTGTGCACACACTGCAGCTTCCTGAAGGCCCTCTTCCTCTTTCTCTTCCTTCTGGAGCTACTTCCCATTGTAAGGAAACATTCAGACTCTGCACTGTCTTGGGGTCTGCATCTGAATGTTCTCTCCTAACCCTTAATCTCTACAGGAAACCCTGTTCACCTAGGTTACATGCATCCTAAACATCCTGCCCCTACCAGACACACAACAGAATATCTCTACAGGAAACCCTGTTCACCTAGGTAACATGCATCCTAAACATCCTGCCCCTACCTGACACACACCAGAATATTTCTGGAGCATTTGATTGGTTTTACCTCACCTGTCTGACCTGCAACTGTAAAGCCAGACAGCTGATGCACAAAAATCACACCTTTTATTCAATACCCTAATTGCAATGAATTGGCCACTCATAGCTGCTTGGTGCCTGTTTCCTGGGTAAACAGGATACTTCCATTTGAATACACATCCCCCCCCCCCACCGTTCGGATCAATCAGCGAGTATAGCACACCTCCCAGGAGAGATCAGATAAGGAAAGGCCATTATGGGTTTAGATAAGCCTCACAGCTGGTGACTCAGGATATCTGGCCTCTAGTAGAAAGCTTTTTAAAATCTCCTTCTTTTTGTCATTTCTAGTTCTAGTTGAGAGTTCTAGTTCAAAGGAATAAGTAGCAAACCTTTTCAGCTATCACATATCAAAAAAACAAAAAAACACCCTATGTAAAGGTGCGAAGGTCCCGAGCCCCCTTAACCCATAAATAACACATTCGAAGAATGTCGTCGGATCTATGATTCTTTTGAAAATAACTTAGAAATAGAGCGAGAGCTTAATAAAATACTTAACGGAAGGTTGTAGGATATTAAAATTTATGCAAATATTTTACAAACGTGTTTTAGAACGTTTTTTTATTAAGAAAAAAAATAGTAATATGTCCTTAAAATGTTTGGTTGTCGCGGGCACAAGCGAGTTAAATAGGTAAACACAGTTGAGTGTCCGAACTTTATAGTCCATGGAAATAGTGGTGATAAATATCCATGGGCATCATTTGCCACCCACTAAGTAAATATCATACAATATATTGCTTCGCCACCTACTCTTCATATCGACAACGTGGTTGTTACCCATAAAATGCTGAAGCTACTTTCGTCCAAGGCACAAGGATGCAAACATTTTTGAAACCCATCTAAACCCTGTTGTGTTGGTATTCGTTAGATCGCTCTCAGTGAGTACTCTCAAATGAGTAACCATATGCCAGGCATTCAATCATGTTTCAGCTTTTTTTGCACCATTTTATATTTGCCAAATTAGCCACCAGCAGCATAAGGGTTAAGTCCATTACTGCTTGTTATTGGATTAAATTATGCAATCGTCTAGTTTTACATACTGCAGGGTCATAAAATACAATTACCGATTATTTATGATTCTCAGCATTCTTAGGAACAATGGTGCGCATTCAACGCGTCCCCTGAGTAGTTACGGTGAGTGATACTGAAACACGCTAACTATATTTGAACCTACTTTTTATGTTAGTACCCTTCTCTGTTATCAAATGAAGATAACGACTTAAGGTGATGGGTACCATTGCAAGCTAGTCAAATGCCCCGTCCCAAAACACACCTCAGAGCGACGTAACCATATAGCCAGTTGTATCTCTAGATTCCTGAGTGTTATCAGGTGGAGAATATTATAGCCAACAATCCTTAGTCAATCCATATTTTATATAATTTCAATATTTACAACTTTTCACTCAAATGACATATTCTCACTACTTACACAGGTGATGATCACTGCAGGTTCAGAATTACCTCAGGAATATCATTGTCTATGCCCAATAAAAAGTATTTTTTAGATTTTTTACTGCTGAAGACTTTTACAGGCCATACCATCGAAAATTTTAGTGAGAAATCCTGTGTGTGGAGGCATGGAACCCCATCGATAGTAATGGTCATACTTCGCTGATCACTTCTGAGCACTGGACACAAAGTGCAGTTGCACAAAGATACACCTCGACGATCTATAGACAATGGCTTGTGGTCCGGATGCTATAAATAGGTGCTAGCTATGAGCACGTGAGGTCACCAAGTTTTGTTGGTGTGGAGATTTCTAACTAAAATTTTCAACGTTATGGCCTGTAAAAATCTTCAGCAGTAAAAAATCAAAAAAATACTTTTTATTGGGCATAGTCAATGATATCCCTAAAGTAACTCTGAACCTGCAGTAACCATCACCTGCGTAATTAATGAGAATATGTCATTTGAAAGAAAAGTTGTAAATTTTGAAATAAAACAGAATATGGATTGAATAATGACAGGTGGCGATGATATTCGCTACCTGATAACACTCAGGAACCTGGAGATACACCTAGTTATAGGATTATGCAGCTTTGAGGTGTGTTTTGGAACAGGACTTTTAACTGGCTTGCAATGGTACCCATCACCTTAAATAGAAAAATTGGTTTGGCAGGGTATTTTTACCTTTTTACCTACTTTGGATTTATTTGACATGAATACATTAACATTCAAACGCACGCATTCTAAACATCTGTAAGGGAATATTAGAATAATTGGCCGATTTAATTATCCAATGTCCGGGCCGAGAGTAACTCGTTTCCACGAATGTATATATCCATCCCGTTAACACATTGTAATTACGAAACTTCGGATGCTAGCCAGCTGGTTTGGTAGACAATGCGTGAATTGCATATGGTAAAGACAGCTAGCATAATTGTATGGCAGTGTAGCAACCCCTGGACTATGGGCAATGCCCCTAGAGATAGCTTTGCTTGAATCAGTGCCTTGTGATTACGTATGAGATCTGGAATTTCAATTGTCGTCACTTTTCGGACATATTTAGGCTGAATCGTGAATTGGCAGTTGTAAGGGGTGAAGGACATCGAAGTACCCGGCGAAAACTACCACCTTACCCCCTGCCACTGTGATTGTATATGCTACAAACATAGTCGCTGTATAATTGCGAAAACATGGCCAGTATTTACCCTTTTAGATTGCTTCTTAAAATCATTTAGAATCAAACGAAGTTAGGCCATCTCCAGTTTCAATGAAAGAATTTTTATCAGAGCAGGAGAATATACGAACGATTTTTGTATAGGTAGGAATGAATGCATGTCCGAAAATAATCAAATCCACCTATCAAGAAAATCATGTTTAAACTGGTTTCTATTTTGCAGATTATTTTTTAAATTGGATTTCTTACACTTCAGTTGCTCGTCTTGTTTACTCTTAACTCCTAAATCGGGTTGGCCTGGTCGCTAGATAAACGTGGGGCGTGATGGAGAACTGCCTATGGTTCTTCTGCAACTGAAAGACCCCTTGGAACTATTCGTGAAGAGAAGATAATTTCTTCTGCATCTC
Source organism: Maea johnstoni (assembly GCA_963942565.1). Taxonomy (NCBI): domain Eukaryota; kingdom Metazoa; phylum Annelida; class Polychaeta; order Spionida; family Magelonidae; genus Maea; species Maea johnstoni. The sequence continues at coordinate 4,871,911 of OZ012691.1, read as the reverse complement.
ATCGCGATATGACCTAAGCTGTAGAAAGCGTTGTAACCCTTACTCTAAAATCCTAGCATGCCTGTCTTATAAGATGTGCGAACAGTGCATAAAAATAAAAATATGTTCCATAAGATACATACGTTACTCTTATATTAGACTACATAACCTAACATAACTATAAATACACCCGTGAAAGTGTCACGCACGTGCAGTTATATCTTTATACAAACAGCATGATGCATATACAGAATAGGAATACATTTGGCCTAATTAGATGAGAGACAGGCATGTTTGGTATTAAATGTATGTAACACATAGAATTGTGGAATGATATTTACAATATTTGAGTGTAAGAACAATATATAAGTTAATGAATTACTATTTTCTGCAAAATGAAGTTTTAACGAATGCCATTTCTGGTCAAATTGTTTGTTTATCCTTCCAAAAAAACCTTGAATGCATTTCCCCATATAGGAGTAGTTGTTCACTTCTGCATAGCAAAATCTGGTATATCCTTCCATTCGAGAAAGCTCTCTATTTTTGCATCATATATTTATGTTCAAGGGAGTTCATAGTGATGTTGAACTTGCGGTTTGACTTATCTAAAGAAAGAGGGACCTTCTGGTGATCTAAACCATTTTCAGCCTAATCTCTTCTCAACTGGAATTTAAATGAGAGCTTAAACCAGATAAGAGTGTCCTGAATCTTAGAGTGGAGAGTGTGTCTTTCCGGAATTTGATTTCAACCCTATACTGTATTATTTTCACGCTTCCCATGATAGCGCTAAAATAAATCCCTTCAAATAGAGATCTATATCATCATTATATAAATACCGAGTTTAGGAGGTGTTTTTTGGCAATAACTGAATTCCCTGCCCCTTGCCGTCCATAACTACCGCCGTGGATCATTAGCCTGGGGTCCCATGGGAACTGTTTGATGGTTATTTTTAATGTGTAAGGCATTCTCAGTCAGTTTTTTTGCAAAAGAAGTGTTTCACAGGCCCTGTTGCTAATGTGAACTGCGTGCATTTGAAATGATACAATGTATTTCATACAATCTGGTGAAACTGTATTCTATAAAATTATACGATGTTGCAAAAAGGTTCCAAAAAGTATCTCTCTCCCCCTCTCTCTCAACTGTATCTATATGGGGGTACCTTAACAGTTTCAAACATCAATGAATTATGTTCATCTATCGCTTTTCCATCTATCCACAATCTCAACGACATGTTTTTTTGTTATAAGCAATAACTAAACTAGATCTTTTGCGAACCACTTAAGTATTTTCATAATATATTTTAAACTATTTAGATCCTCTTCCACGAACAGAGTAGTGTCGTCCGTACATTGGGACATGACACTTTCACTGTAACGCCATGTACTTCATTACCCCCAACCTAACAACACTCCGCGATGACTGGGGACACGATTGCCACGCTTAGAACAAACATGTATGGCGACAGGGGATTGCCCTGACGACATCCGCTGGATTTTTTTAAACGTAAAAATAGACATGATAACCATGATTTAAGTCTTTAACAGCAATTTGAACTTATATAACAAAGAGAAAGAATCACATTTGTTGTTGCATTCGTGACAAAAGAACTCAATAGGACCGACTTAAAGAAGTAATGCAAAAACACATCAGAACAGAATAAGCATGTGAAATCGGCTCTTTGAACTATTTTATCTGTTAAAGGGTAGTATATACTAGGCACTGCAATGAGAAATGTACAAGAAAAGTACTGAGTTACGTGAGAACACGTGTCAACATGTCAAAGTAAAAGTACTGATGAACGCATGATGACGCAAATTTGAAGAAAGAATTATGGCCCTTGTATACCCCATGTTGTACCATACATGTAGATTTAAGAGTTTACAAAATGTTTACAAAATAATGTATGAATTATATTACTTATTATAAACATACTGAGCATGTTACCAATGAAAGACATTAGTGCTGTCTGAAGACAATAGAGCTGAAATTGAGTACTGAAATTGATTCATAAATTAACTTATTGGTCAAAGGTTTACAAAATATGTTGGTATACCGATGTGCACATCGCATTTAATTACTTGCATGGGTAACCTTGAGGCGAAAAACAAAATTTAATAAATTGTCAACGAAGCAAGGCGGTAGAACCAAAGCGTAAAGTCTATCCGTCTGTAAGTTCAGTACATGCATTTAATTCCTGCACCAGTCGACCGGACGTTTGCCAGTGTCTGATGTACAAAACCCATGGATAACTTAACAAAATAATCCAAGCGCATTAATGACCCAACTAGCTTGCAAGCTGGGTGGCAATCGGTCGTGCGGTCGTGTATTACGCCCGGGCTAGCCATGCATTTAGTGCAGGAATTAAATGTCGACACTGCATAGTTACAGAGTGCCATTAACGAGTATAACCAAATTAATATGGAAAACTTAAATTTGGATAACTAAATATTTCGCTTTGCAATCCTGCTGGAGGGTATTTGCAACACTTTTGATTTGCGCATTCAAACTAAACCATATATATTCATGTTATATGTATTTGAAGGATGCTACTTTGCGGCTATCATGGGGAGCACGAAAATAGCGAAATTTAAATGTCCGTAAAAACAATACCAGTTATACAGTACCTGCCAATAGCAGCTGGTTCATTATATACAAGAGGACCGAGTGCCTATTATAACCCTAAAAAAATATTATACTAACACATAGTGACTACTGATAAATAGTTGTTGTGTCAAGACCTATATTATTAGAGGGCCTCATATGTATATTGATATGTCATAAGCTGGTCACATAGTAGTGACTTTAGTGATAAAAACAGATATCATGTTGATTACTATTGAACAATTAAAGGTTTTATCGAGTGTCTGTTATAATCTTACAAAATCTTACAAAATCTGAAAGCAAAACAGATTGACAAGTCGCATGACAGTAACGGTATAACTGCTGTGTCAAGAATAATCAAAGGTTCTTAAAGGACAATTCCAGCATGAATAAAACAGAGGCCCAAATAGTGTCTTAGGGTATTCTCTACTTAAACCCAAGTTCACACCACTGCCAACCTTTATACAAGAAGTATATTGCTGTTTAAACATGTCCTAACAGACGCAAAATGGAGGCACTGGGGCGGCCATTTTAACCTGTAAATAGCTTATCTCTGGCTGTTGGTGCACACATGTCATTAGCAGTTAACATGCTGATAAACTGGTGTCTGTCGTAATAAATCGAATTTGAAAAATCTTGTACCAAAGTAGAATAACAACTAGTTGTCAGATACTGTGCCAAACCCCATACACAGTAATTGGATGGCATTATAGTTATAGCATTTCATTGTTTAAACTGCATTTATGAGTATTACGATATTATGTTACGTTATTACGGTATTGTACGCTATATTATACACACTTTTAATCAGAATAGCATTGGAATAGATGCCAACAATCATTATTTCCGTTATTATAGTTATAGCATTTCATTATTTAAACTGCATTTATGAGTATTACGATATTATGTTACGTTATTACGGTATTGTATGCTATATTATACACACTTTTAATCAGAATAGCATTGGAATAGATGCCAACAATCATTATTTCCGTGATAGCGTTCGCATGGTTCGAGATTGATATCATGTTGGCAGTTCTTCGCATTTCAAAATTCTAGCTTAAGCATTCGGCTTGCGACTTGGTTGTAGGAAAATTAATAGATTTGCAGATGATGTTGCAGTTCTTGCAGTTGGAAATGCAATGTCTATATTACCTTAGTTAATCCCGTCAAAGCTTAAGAGTTCCTCACCGTCTGGATCTTTGATAATTTTGACAATAACCTTGATATTGAAAATGATTTTACAAAAATATTTGTCGGAGAGTTGTTGGTAGCGTTCGAATAAACATTTTCCTTTCAAATATCCTTGCAACTATGGTAAGATTTCATCAAAATTGCTTGGCTGCTATTGGCTGTTGTGAGCACTAATGGGTTAAATCCAAAACGTACCGCGAAGCAATGGTGATGACGAGGACACACTGTCTTCATATTAGAGGGTAGTGTCAGATAAATGAGCATTTTGTCGACAAATGGGATGAGCAACAGCAGTAATGTCTTCACAGAAATGGACTTTCTATGAGCATTGTTATAAACCTATTCACACCTTGAGGATATGCATTTATTTGTCTGACACATATAGCAATAACTTGATAACTAAGCAATATTTGAGAAATATTTGACATTTTTATATGGTTAATAACAATCCTCTTCAAATCCTTGTCAATTGCTCCTCGACATGATGAGGGCTCTTTCAGAAAGAATGCCTGGAGGGAAGATCCTATTTTCAGAGCCCCACCAATGATTGTTTTAAAAGAGACATCAACTACAATGGTTTTGAATTTTTTTAAAAACACGACCATTGTTTTGTTTTTAATATGCACCCCCATATACATTGTTTTGTTTTTGTTGTACAATGATGATTTTTCAAAAGGACTCCACCTATAATGATTTTGATTTTTTACAAAATTTGATTTTGTTCTGGAAGAGTACTAGCAGGCATATAGTTAAGATGTACAAAATAGTTCTAAGAGACAGCGCAGGCATCGGCTAGTAGAAGTAAACTCTACAGGACTGAATCGGATAACGGACCCAGCCATGAAAATGGACAGATTTTGAGAAATAGTGATTATTAGCTTTTTACCTTGAAAACAGAGCTGATTGACAAGGCTCACTTTATATTTGTGTTTAGATCATTTGTGTTGTGTGTAAAGCTAGAGTTTCACATCGAGTTGTTGCAAATGATTTGGTAATAAGGAAAACCCCTCAAATTTCTTGTCGATTGCAACTTTTAGAAAAAAGTCTCATTCGACTTTTCGCTAGAGTCCGTCAATTCGAAAGCTAGGTTGTTTTTGGCGTGAAATATAAAGTCGAATTTTATGTAAACGATTTGTCGAATGCGTGAAAAGGGCCTCTCAAACTGTTTGAGAGGCCCCTCCATCGATTTATTGTCGAATGCAATCGCGTTTTCATTTCGCATTATCATAATCAGGTTTCTCATTTGCATAAAGTCGAAAATCGCATTTGACTTTTTTCCTGTTGAATGCGAGTTTAGGCAAATATCGAATGCGACTTTCTATGTCGAATTCATTTTTTCACATGTTGCATTCGACCTAATCTGTCAATCAAACAGATCATTTACATAAACTCGAATGCGACAAGTGTTTTCGATATTCCAACCAGACTTTTCGACGTTTCGACATTTTAGCGGTTGAGTACGACGTGAAGCGGTTCCACATCGCATTGGACACGCCTAAATCAGCATTGTTTTTGCGTAACCTGCTGAAATTTATCAGTGTTGCATTCGACTTTTAGTCACTTTTTGCTAACTCGTCGAATTCCAGCCAGCTCAATGTGGAACCCTAGCTAATAGTAATTGTGTATGTCTATGTTGCTCATGTTTATATTTATACCTTTCCTAATACATCTATGGCCAATAAGGACACATGCATAAGAACATCTGAAAGCCAGACAGGTAGGTAATTCAAAGACACCGGTTTGGCCATGTACTCGCCATAACTTGCGAATTTCAGAAATGCTCATTTATCTGACACTACCCTCTAATATGAAGACAGTGTGTCCTCGTCATCACCATTGCTTCGCGGTACGTTTTGGATTTAACCCATTAGTGTTCACAACAGCCAAAAGCAACCAGGCAATTCTGATGAAATTGGTGCAGTAATGGGACTAGTTTCGCTATAGGTTAAAGTGTGATCACTAACTAACCAAAACAAGGGGTGGAGTGGGGGCGTAGAAGTCTCTTGGAAGCAAGTTTTTGCTAATGTCTTATGTGCACAAGCTACTGAGATAAGCTATTAATAGACTAAAATGGCCGCTCCCGGTGCCTCAATTTTGTGTCTGTTAGGAGTTGTTTAAAGAGCAATATACTTCTTGTATGAAGGTTGGCAGTGGTGGGAACTTAGGTTTATGTCGAGAATACCCTAAGAAACTATTTGGGCATATATTTTATTCATGGTGGAATTGTCCTTTAAGTTGTTACCTTACTAGTTCATCGAAAGATGCTTAATCGAACGATCAACCTGAAAAACATAATAACACTGATCGCGGTCTTTGTAGCATTTTCTACCATCTCATTATGAGCTATGGTCTTGATAATAACTATTTTTCGATAAAGTTCCGTATTTCTACAGATAACGTACAGCCTATGTGAGGGTACAGATAACTCAATTAAAGTGTTGAGGGCAATGAGTGAAATTGCACATTACACCCACATCCCACTCTCATTTGGTTTTAGGAGAGACCTGAAGTTCTTCAGCGATGTGATGCTACTGTATATGGCTTTGATCTGGAGTGCTTAAATTTCGCTTGAGGGTATTTGTGTTCCTTTGAATTCGCGCATTCAAGCACTCAATTAAAGCAGGTACAAAGCAGGATATTTATTTGAAGAATTTGTTTTTGGCAAAAAATAGCGAAAATTAAATGTCTGTACAACATACCAGTTACTAGTACTCAGTATACAGTATACTTTTTAAAGGCATAGAAAGTATCAACAAGGATGACTTAAGTATACGTCACCAATGAGCTCAATGCATGACTGTCAGGGTGCGGGAGTGATTACTCTAGTATATGCAATTCTTGTTATTATTCGCCTCAACCCTCCTCATATATCCTTCACGTCAGTAATCATTCTAATTGAGGGGGCGTAAGTTACATATTGATTTAGTTATCTCATGACATGCTCTCATTTTGTTCATCATGGTTATACAAACCGAACACAGGTGGATATGTATACTATTAACTGAGTGCAGTTCATCATCAACCTTATGACAGACCTCGGGTGACTTTATGTCACCGGTAAAGATAGGTGTCGGCGAAAGTGTTATCAAATTGTGTTAATGATGGTTCATCTGCAGCACTAATGAGAGCCTTACTGTTAGTGTCTGTCTGGCATTATGTAGGTGTTTCTGTAACACGTCTACCCTCCAATATAGGGCTGTAATGTAGGTAGATCCACAATTTCTGTAAAGGGTGTTCCTTCTGTATGAGGGGGGTCGAGGTTCTATATCAGTATTATGATATTAAAAAGTTCATTTTCTTTATCTTGCTATTAAAGGCCCATTACTGTCTTTATCTTCTATAGGCATAAAATCATATTCTAGTTCTCTTGCAAAAGTTTGAACTTCGTTCTAAAACCTTTTTAATGTATGGACAGAAAAGGAAAGCATGTGTTATGTTTTCTTCTTCATTACAATAAATACAATTTGGAGAATCTAGTATGCCAATTTGGTAGAGAAACCTGTTTATTGCAATACGGTTATGCCATATCTTCAATTGAATGTTTCTAACATAAATGTCTTTTGTGTTTTTATACAAAGTTTAGATTGACTTTCTCATACACACCTCTAGGATATCAATTTCTAAATTTTCAGACCATTTTTTTGGCTATTTTTGATTCAATTTTTTTATCATAGTTTCCTAAAAGTGTACAGATATGAGTACAACCTTTCATACTCATACCTAGGTGTTCTATTATTGCAGGTATATAAGGACCCTCAAAAGAATATAAAGTAGTTTCTTGATATTTCTCACAATAGTCATGTAGTATAAGAAGTTGATACCTATATTCTATTTCTGTTGCAGCTCAGTCTGGCTTAGATAGTTTCCATTTAGGGACAAGATATCTCTAACATAAGGTATTCCGCTTTTTTCAATTTTCGCCATGAATGGTATTGCCGGCTCCTTTGAAAACCATATGGGCATCATGAGCGATTTCTTAACCAGAGAGGTGTCAAATCTACTGAAGGCTTCTATAAATACATTCTCTCCAAAATGCATTGTTCAATTCATCTCTAACCTTTTCTATACAACATATTCCTCTTTTTATGAGAATTACAAATTTAAAGCAATCTGGAAGGCTCGTCCAAGCACTAATGCTTATTAGTGTACGTTTCATTAAGGAGAGTTGTAATGCCATACAAATTTGATTAAGATTTTGTGATTTCAACCCTCCTTTCCACAACGGGTATTCAAGAATAGAAGAATTATATCTAGGAGGTTTTAGTCCCCAATAAAATTCCTTGGTGAGCCTATCATATTCTTTAAAAAAAGTGTTTACTAGGAAAGGGAAGGGACAACAGGATGTGTTATTTTTGATGAAACATGTAATTTCATAATGGTGATTTTGCCGAAAGTTGTGAGTTTTCTGCTAGACCATATGTTTATCAACTTTTTCATTTCAGACAGCTTTTTTCTATGTTTAAGTCAGTAATTTTATCAGAATTACATGGATCAAATTTTATTCCTAAACTTATAAAAGATTGTGTACATGTTATAAGTACATTGATCTTTAAACCTGTTGTCCCCATCTCTCTCCCCCCCCCCCCCCCCCCCCAAGCTGTATAACTTTGGTATCATACACATTTATTTTCGAACCTGAAACAGAATAAAACCAATTCAGGGTATTTATACATTGACAAAGTAAACTAAGATCATATTCAGTAAAAAGTGCCGTATCCTCAGCATATTTTGACACCTTCTATTCCGTGCCCCACAGGTTTATGCAATCTTATATTAACATTTCTTCTTAGAGCTTCCCCAAGGATTTCACCACGGAGCATAGATAAATAGGGAGAGAGCAGATCACCCTGCCTACATCCTCTTTGCAGTATAATGTTATCTGAAAAAGTCCCATTTTGTTGGATTTTTGAATTGGCACGCTTTTGTAATCTACTGACCCATTGTCTATTAAAGTCCCAGTCTATTGTGTCGAATGCTTTCTTGGAATCTACTAATATTATAAGGCCATTTCTGTATTTCACACTCATTGATAATATCATAAGTTTGTCTAATATTTTCTCCAAGAAAGCGTCCTTCAATCATAACTTTATTCGGAATTGTAAATCTCATGATTCTCACTTTTCGGGCATATTCCAATTTAGTTGTGAATAGCTAGATGTAAGTGACAGGGAAACTGAAGTAACCAGAGTAACTGACGAAAACCACCACCATGAAATAACTAGAGGCTAATATAATATATATATATATATATATATATATATATATATATATATATATATATATATATATATATATATATATATATATATATATATATATATATATATATGTGTGTGTGTGTGCGTGCCAGTGACCCGTGTGTGCACTGATACCTAGTTACTATTGACAGAGAACTCGTTGATATCTAGCCTTCGCTGATATCTTCAGTGAGACCTTGTCACCAGTAAGGGGAGCCACTGAAATCTGTTTCACTGAACACTTTATTCCACCCATGGCAATAAACACACTATACTAGATGCTTTAGAGTTTTTTGATTTTCCAAAATATTCTTGATGATGGAGTCAATCAGACAGCCAAACATATTTGATATTTGATTTGATTAGACAATGTGAGTCCGTAGTAAGATCATAATGTCATGTTATATGTTACGAAGATGATGTCCGCTTAAAATGTAAAGCAAGGGTTAAAAACGTTATGTGATATTTTTGAGGCTGATGTTGCTATGCATTTCAGCATTCGTTGTCCAGCCTATAAGACTTTAGGGATGGCTCTTTTTCAGGAGTTAACAGCGGTCCCGGATAGCATGAATATCCTATCATCCTTGTTGGGAAACGATGACAGATGACAAAACACTAGCATTTTATGTATGCTAAAGATCTGAGTTCTAAGAGAGAGATTGGCTAATGATATAGTCTCACTTAGATTATATATATATATATATATATATATATATATATATATATATATATATATATATATATATATATATATATATATATATATATATATATATAAATATATATATATATATATATATATATATATATATATATATATATATATATATATATATATATATATATATATATTTATATATATATATATATATATATATATATATATATATATATATATATATATATATATGTATATATAAATATATATATATATATATACTAGTATATATATATATATATATATATATATATATATATATATATATATATATATATATATATATATATATATATATATATATATATATATATACATACACTGTAAAAATTATATGTAAACGTTTACCATATTTGGGTGCAACTGAGCTGCACCCGATTTGGGTAAACTTTAACCCTGACATATTTGTACCAGGTTAACGTTTCCGACTTCAATGGCAGTGCAGGTACACCTTTACTTGTGTGCAGTGGGTAAACCTTTTCCTGCCTAGGGTTAAATGTAACCTGATAATATGGGATGGGGTTACCATTCATTTCGGGGGGAGCGTTCATTATTGTGATGCATGACCTTAACAACATACTAATATCGAGTACGCTATGAGGTCCATAAAACATACATCTACAATAAAAATGCCACGGCAGTCCAGTTATCAATATGTATATTCTTTGTTGTCTAAACATGGCATATTAACAGTGCTTTTCCTGCATGCTTTCTTCTTCTATCTTCCTCTTCTTCTTCCTCTTCTCCTTTATTACAAAATGGTGTTGCTGGGTTTACGACTCCTAATTTTACGTTTAGACACTGAAACATGCTATGGATATGATTTCAATCTAATTGTGCGAGATTTTAAGATTATATCTCTCTACACCATAAAATCCTTCTGCAGTAAATGCTAAAGCGTGGTTAAGTGAACTAACTCATGTCAGTGCATGTTCTATACGTCGGAAGAACACACGTATAATTGTAAAGAGTTCTAATATTACAAACAACATCAGTCACTTACTGTTCGAAGATGTGTGTAAAACAGAGACAATATTCCTGCATAGTGTATCTAAAACTTTTCAGTACAGCCCTAACAATCCAACCTCAAACTGCCCGCCACAACTTGGTAACTTAAAGCTGCTATCTGGGTCACTGCTAAGTGAAGTCCCTTTGTCTGAGGACATCACCATGACTAATTGAAACATGTGGTCTTTGGCTGGTGACTGGGCGACAGGAAGTTTCAAATATCGAATTCTCTATCAAACGTTTACCTAAGAAAGTAAACGTTTACCCAAGAAGGTAAACGTATTACTATGACATTTACTGAAATGGGTAAACCTTAACTTAAAAAGTTGAGGTTTACTGAAAAATGTTGAAGGTTCTCTGAATGAGGTGAACCTTAACATTTCAAGCGGGTAATCATTTATCTTTAAAAAAATATTTGGGAAGATGTTCACCCAGTAATAACTAAATAGTGTAACGTTCACCCAGATTATACAAAGGTTAATCCTTTTCAGATTAACGAAACTCGAAACTAGTTGAATCTTTACCTATCCTTCTTACAGTGTACATATTATGTATGTGTGTGAAGAATGCCCTCGAACAATCATTTGCATCTCTGGCAGTGTTGCAAGCGAACGCATGTGGTTGGGCGGAATAGATCTAACCAACCCCAACGAACATATTTCAGCATTATCAATTTCATTCCCTCACGATAATATCCCAATACCTATTATGTGAGCGCATTTAGTCGCAGATACTGAAGTACAATAGGCACCGTCCTTCCTCATCTTCTATACAAAATAGCACCGACCTCACAAGCAACAATGAATTATTACAGGAATGAATAGCAAACAAAGACTCTGATAGATTATCTCATAATAGTCATGAACTCTAAGAAATTGATACCTATATTCCTTTACTATGTTGCAGCTCAATCTGGCTTAGATAGTTTCCATTTAGGGACAAGATATCTCTAACATAAGGTATTCCTGTGTTTTCAATTTTTCGCCATGAATGCTATTGCTGTCTCCTTTGAAAACCATATGGGCATCATGAGCGATTTTTTAACCAGAGAGGTGTCAAATCTACTGAAGGCTTCTATAAATACATCGAAAAGTTCTCTCCAAAATGCATTGTTCAATTCATCTCTAACAGTATCTATACAACATATTTCTCTTTTCATGAGAGTTCCAAAGTTAAAGGAATCTGGAAGGCTCGTCCAAGCACTATTGCTTATTAGTGTACGTTTCAATAAGGAGGCAGTGTTGGAAGCGAACGCATGTGGCTGTGCGGAATAGACCTAACTAATCCCAAGGAACGTATTTCAGCATTATCAATTTCATTTCCCTGCGAAAATATCCCAATATCTATCATGTGAGCGCATTCAGTCGCAGATACTAAAGTAACATAAGCACCAGCCTTTCCTCGTCTTCTATACCCAATAGCACCGACCTCACAAGCAAAAATGAATTATTACAAGGATGAATAGCAAACAAAGACTCTGATACAATATGGACAATATTCACCAATGTCATGGTGTAAAGAAGAACGACGAAAGGCGAGTACAGGGTTTCATGCATTAGTAATATTCTTACCTGTTGGTGCCTTGAAGGTGTGTTATGAATGCATCGAGCGTGCTCACGTTGAACCAAGCGACGAATAGATGTTGACGGGTGGGCAAGGCTGCGCGCAACAATCTTTATACACATGCACTGATTATTATATCCAATACGTCACTATTACATATATAGAAATTCTAGTTAGTACGCCCTGAGAATATAGGGAATACAAAGTAAGGGCATGCAGTTGACAGTTATGATTTATTTTATTTATTGGCAAGCTATATACATGTAGTTTGTGAAAATTAGATTATTATTTATTTTTCAGAATTATTTCTTCTATACAACTCTTTTTATGAATACTATAAGATATAGGTAAATAGAGAAAATACATGTAACTGGCATAATATTCTGGAAAATAGGCCTGAGCCCTCAAATTAAGCTATCAGCTGAGAATGTATTTATCAGCGACTCTTCAGATGTGTATGTTACGTTCTCATTATTTAGATTATTTAGTGGTGATTATATGTTTTATTTCATCAGGCAGCAATTGGAAAAACCAAAAGTTTCAGTGAACGGTGAACGGTTGACCTAGGCGATCTTTAGGCAAGCGGACGTTGAGTCTAGGGATGAAGATTTACCAACATTTTAGTTTTAAGTTTCGAGAAAAGGAAGCCGAGGTCGGATCATAAAAAGGATCCAAAGAAGCACTTGTTGAAAGTATCGTGTAACAATGTTGCTGTATTGCAGAGTTATCATTGGATGATGCGCGTGACAACATTAATCAACGTAAACACCACAATAAATCTTTATTTTCATTTCTTTTTTCAGACTGTTCCAAGGGCCTATGGTTGGACAATGCTGGTGAATTACGTGGGAAATTTCTCTCTCTCTCTCTCTCTCTCTCTCTCTCTCTCTCTCTCTCTCTCTCTCTTGGCTCCCAAGCGTGAGTTCGCATGTTCGAGTCTACGCTGGGTCCCCGAAATAGTGGGTTGGCCTGGTCGCTATGAAAATGCACTGCGTTGTGGAGGATTGTCTATGGTCCTTCTTCAACTGAAAGACCCCTTGGAACTATTCGCAAAAGAGAAGGGAATTTCTTCCCGGTTCCAGGTTTCTATCTCGTCGCGATATGACTTAAGCTGTTGAAAGCGACGTAAAACCCCAGACCTTCCTTCTTTCCTTCTCTCAGGGTGTTTATTGGACACTTTTAGGGGTATTCTAGACCAGTAATATGGGAGCATTTAATGCTCTTTTGGCCTATCACAGGTAACATTGTAAGCAGCTATCAACGTGTTTCGGCGAGGGAAATGAGGCATCTGGTTGTCGATCTGTAAACATCTCTTGATGAGCGATGAACATGTTAAAACAGGGTGGTCCCTGTGAGCAATATTTGGCTGAGACAACTTTCGTTAGCAATACCCAAGAACAGAGCCATACGAAGCAGATCCACGGCGAAGAGAGAACTACAACTGACAGTTGGTCCAACGAGCTTGTCCTTCACATCAACTGGAAAAAGTGATATCTTAAAGGGCAAATGCACCATCAGAATGATTTAGGTTCAAAATGAGCTTATACATGTCCCGGGATACATGTCACCTTTCAAAAAAGACCTCCCCCGAACCTGTCCTCTTCAGCACTACTCAGTTATAGCTTACAGAAGTGACCAAGTAACAGGCCGCCTGAGACAGCCATATGGGGCGTCCATGTATCCCATGATGCACTCTGTTTTTGGCATCTTCTAAGCACCAGCCTGTGTCACCAGTGCTTAAGAGATAGCAGTAGTAGGGAGCTGGGCATGGTGCATTTGCCCTTTAAAGCACGACCTAATAGAGAGGAACTTGTTGATTTTGACATCTTGTTTGGCATTTACCTGTCCTAATCTTGTATTGTGTTGCAGACCAACGAGACCCCCTGCCCCATCCACTCTTCCCCTCGGATGAGCAGAGGCATTAGTATTACAATAGACATACACGCATATACATTCGGTCCCTAAATGTCTACGGATATGACTAAACCCCTAAAAATAGGTGGGTCATTTTTGACTTGTTTACTGGAGACCTTTCAGAGGGATTGTTGAATGACAATTACCTTTGTTTTATGCTTAGTTGAGCGCTACTTATGATTCCTGATTATCAAAGTAATGAGGTACAAAGTAATGCTGAATAATCAATGCTCAGCCAAATAGTATTGCTTGATGATGATGATAAAAAGTATCTCAGTCAACGTCTATCAATTTCATCATTCTGACCCTCCTATTTTCAAGGATTTAGTCAAATATCTAGACATTTATGGACCAAATCCGTGAGTGAAACAAGAATTTGACAGATTCCCTGAAAGTTTTAGGGATTTGACTAAATCCCTTGTTTGACACTCTTACTGTAACATATATATATATATATATATATATATATATATATATATATATATATATATATATATATATATATATATATATATATATATATATATGTTTATATGTGTGTGTGTGTGTGTGTGTGTGTTGCTATAACAGTATGTGGTATTGTTGTTATTCACTGCAATCCTTGTGCGTACGCTTCCGATCAGTAATCATCTTAATGGAGGGGGCTTTAAGTTACTGATTTAGTCATCTATTGACATGACGTCAGATCGAACTTGGTAATACATAACGACCACAGGTGGATAAGTCCACTGCTAACTAGGTGCGATTCTAAAATTAATATATATATATATATATATATATATATATATATATATATATATATATATATATATATATATATATATATATATATATATATATATATATATATATATATATATATATATATATATATATATATATATATATATATATATATATATATATATATAGTCAAACCTCTATTAAGCGACCGCTCAAGGGAAATGTCAAAAGTGGTCTGAGCGAGGTTATGAAATAACAAAGAATTTCTAACAATGACCAGGTATTATTGAGGTTGTTATGTTTAGCTGCGTTTGTTAAAATTTCTTCATTAATATTTTAAGAATTAACAATTCAGAAAAATAAAAGTTGAACTCCAACATTAATTGAGGACCCTCAGAAATGATATACATTCAATTTCACCGATTACTTCAGTATTTTATTGTGCCATTTCAAATATACAAGGCGTCTAGGCATTCAAGTGGCCGTTGAATGAAGGGTCATTTACTCTTAGGGATAAGATTTCATGGTCGTTGGTCGCGTCAAGCAAGTGGTCGTTTAATCAAGGTAAAATATATAGGGAATTGCCTTGGGGGGATTTGAAACGGTCGTTCAAGACAAGTGGTCGTTTAAGAGAAGTGGTCGCTGAGGCAAGTTTGACTATATATATATATATATATATATATATATATATATATATATATATATATATATATATATATATATATATATATATATATATATATATATATATATATATATATACAAATTGTAATATTAGTATGTGGTACTGTTGTTATTCACTGCAACCCTCGTGCGTACGCTTCTGGTCAGTAATCATCTTAATGGAGGGGGCCTAAGTTACATACTGATTAAGTTATCTATTGACATGACGTCATATCAAACTTAAATACATAACGACCACAGGTGGATAAGTCCACTGCTAACTAGGTGCGATTCTAAAATTAATATATATATATATATATATATATATATATATATATATATATATATATATATATATATATATATATATATATACATATATATACATATATATATATATATATATATATATATATATATATATATATATATGTGTGTATATATATATATATATATATATATATATATATATATATATATATATATATATATATATGTATATATATATATATATATATATATATATATATATATATATATATATATATATATATATATATATATATATATATATATATATATATACATACTGCAACCACTGCTAACTAGGTGTATATATGTATATATATATATATATATATATATATATATATATATATATATATATATATATATATATATATATATGTATATATATATATATATATATATATATATATATATATATATATATATATATATATATATATATATATATATATATATATATATATATATATATATACTGCAACCACTGCTAACTAGGTGCGATTCTAAAGTTAGTGTCGTGGAACACATTGAGACATGTTCTACGTGTGACCCTCATGCCCAAATATTATGTGACTTTATGTATATATGATTAGTTATGATTGCTGTGAAAATAGTATACGGCAAGATGTCTGCAAGAAGCCAGCTGTATCACGCTCTCACAGACATCGTCCTTATACCATTTTCATAAAAAGAATAACGGATCTATCATCTGCCATCTGCCCCCCCCGCCCCCCCCACACACACACGGATTCATTTTGAATTACAATAAGCACAACGAGTTCAAATTTCAATATACCATTTTCACAACAAGAATAACGAATCTATCATCTGCCCCCCCCCCCTCCCACACACGGATTAATTTAGAATTACAATAAGCACGAGATCAAATTTCAATATACCATTTTCGCAACAAGAATAACGAATCTATTATCTGCCCCCCCCCCCCCCCCCCCAACACACACACGGATTAATTTTGAAGTATAATAAGCACAACGAGTTCAAATTTCAATATTCTTGCAGTGGACATCGAAGAAAATATTATGTCAAACTGGACTGAGCTTGACTTAGTGGTCAGCCCGCAGAGATGATGGAGGCAGCAAGGGTCAAAATGCATAAGAAAAGAAAAGACTTAAAGTGTAAGTTCACCTTCAAAATTAAAAAAGATATGTTGTAGAGCTCAATCTCACCTTTCATAGGACACCTTGATTACAATTGTACTCAGAACATAAACTGAGATATTACCCTTTAAAGGTAGCTTTATGGGGGCTGCCATGTTTGTGTAGAGGGACCCTAATTAGTGATGCTAATTAGATGCGTGTGATGCAGTGCTGGGACATCCTCAGAGGCTCAGTCAATGGGATATGACAGCTAAGAGAAGGAGCTTAGAAGCAAGCTCCATATGACAGCTCGAAACTTGAGCACAAAGATGGTGAATTGTCAAGCTTTTGGATGCAACAATGATTCTAGAAAAGGAGCTGGTAAAACATTCTACATAATTTCTAACCCAGAGAAATATCCAGAAAAATCAGAATTAATAGCTAGATGGTTCCATAATATAGGAACTGGTTGGACTTTGAAGACTTTCAAATTTACTCATGCCAAGAGAGGCAGGTAATGTCAAAGTCCATGTGTTCAGTTACACAGTCAACATCTTAACCTCCAGCTTTTCCTCTAGAATATCCCACTCATGGCAACAGATACATTCCTTCTCAGATAAAGACACACAGACTCCACATCCACACCAGTCTGTATTTCCTACTAGTACTCGTTCCGAATCAGAGTTTCCCTCTAGGTCACTGTCACTGTCCCCAGAGTCAGAAACAAATTCATCTTCAGAATAAACTGGTTCAAATGCATATGGTTGAATGCCAAGGAGGTTTTCCATATCTGTCTGTAAATCCACTAAGAATGAGGCACACAAATAGATGTTGTCCCCACGAATGTCTCTGCTTAAATGAATAAAAACCTTTACCTGTTGTAAATGAGTAATCAAGTTAATAGCTATTATGAATTAGTATTAAAATACCAATATTACATTACAATTAGTAGGTGGTTTCTTGGCTTTCTGGCTTCATAATTGTAATTCATTTGCTTGTGGTTTCCTAACAGTAGCTAGCCTGACTGCAATTTGTAGTAGCTGTGCCCAGAGGATGTGTATTGCAGTTAATCTCCTGGGTATAAAGCTTAGGATACCAGAGTACATTAAATTCCTTTGAGAATAATGTGTATTGCAGTCAATTCCTTAGAGGCTAACGCTGACAATACACTCACAGCTTACAAATTGAAAACTTTCATCACAAGATTACAGTGTCTGAACATTGTAGGAAATAGTAAATGCCAGTCTATTTTATAAACAGGTAGAATTTCTTGAGCCCTAAAGCTCATCCATAACCCTTTTACTACAGGTCTCTTTCCCTCATTGGTTTTGCCAAACAGAACCTGGTATACCTCTAGAATAGACAGGTACACACTGAGACACAGTGCCTCTGTTTGTTGTCTGATACACCACTTTCCTCTTTGCAAATCATATACTTATAAGAGCATGTGCTAGTGTATTCAGTTCTGCAGAGCTCCAGAGCTCCAGCCTGCATGTAGCAGTGTGATGTCACTTCCTGTCTCTGATAAGCTCCAAGATGGTGCCTCCATGAACCAGCTGAGGCAGTGAATTTGCTGCATTTTGCAAGATACAAACTTGAATATCTCAGTCAATTTGCGGAGTACAATTATAATCAAGGTGTCCTGAGAAAGGTGACATTGAGCTCTACAACATATCTTTTTTAATTTTGAAGGTGAACTTACACTTTAATGTTTTTAGCGACTAGACTTGGAGCCAGTCTGGGTAGCATGTTTTTAGCGACTAGACTTGGAGCCAGTCTGGGTAGCATGTTTTTAGCGACTAGACTTGGAGCCAGTCTGGGTAGCATGTTTTTAGCGACTAGACTTGGAGCCAGTCTGGGTAGCATGTTTTTAGCGACTAGACTTGGAGCCAGTCTGGGTAGCATGTTTTAGCGACTAGACTTGGAGCCAGTCTGGGTAGCATGTTTTAGCGACTAGACTTGGAGCCAGTCTGAGTAGCATGTTTTTAGCGACTAGACTTGGAGCCAATCTGGGTAGCATGTTTTAGCGACTAGACTTGGAGCCAGTCTGGGTAGCATGTTTTAGCGACTAGACTTGGAGCCAGTCTGGGTAGCATGTTTTAGCGACTAGACTTGGAGCCAGTCTGGGTAGCATGTTTTAGCGACTAGACTTGGAGCCAGTCTGGGTAGCATGTTTTTAGCGACTAGACTTGGAGCCAGTCTGGGTAGCATGTTTTTAGCGACTAGACTTGGAGCCAGTCTGGGTAGCATGTTTTAGCGACTAGACTTGGAGCCAGTCTGGGTAGCATGTTTTAGCGACTAGACTTGGAGCCAGTCTGGGTAGCATGTTTTAGCGACTAGACTTGGAGCCAGTCTGGGTAGCATGTTTTTAGCGACTAGACTTGGAGCCAGTCTGGGTAGCATGTTTTTAGCGACTAGACTTGGAGCCAGTCTGGGTAGCATGTTTTTAGCGACTAGACTTGGAGCCAGTCTGGGTAGCATGTTTTTAGCGACTAGACTTGGAGCCAGTCTGGGTAGCATGTTTTAGCGACTAGACTTGGAGCCAGTCTGGGTAGCAGTTTCAGTCTCGTTTCATTTTTCCACCTCAATATACTCTTGGCTGGATTAGGCAGATCGACCACAAGGTTTTCTCATTTGAAGTTACGTACCTCAATCAATCTTAATTATTCCACCACCGGAAGATTAAAAAACATTGCGCTCCTAACAACGAACGTTGTAAAAATCATTCTTAGGATCCGTGTCCAGAATTGATGTTGGGCTCCTTACAATGAACGGTGTGAAAACCATCGTCAGGATCTCAATTCCAGTCCAGTACAACAAACACATTGACCAATCAGCAGCGAGATTAAAACATGCACACACACACACGTATGTTTGTATGATTGTATGTATGTATGTATGTATCTGAGAGTAGTAGACATATTTCTCCGGTATGTATGTATGAATGTTTGTATACATGTATGTGTGTATATTTCCTTTTGATTCGAGTCTGAATGTATGTATATGTATATGTATTTTATGTGTATCAATAAATTCATTACAAAGTGATGCGATCAGTAACAATACGGAGAGTAGTTAGGAAGAAACGTGACTGGTGCGCTCAGTTCATCAAGGCCATTATATGTTGGATCCAATTCGGCAAGCTTGCGGCATTATAACTTGTTGTATCCAAGGAGATGCAAGAGTGAAATGTCACTCGAAGGCTTCAAGCAATGCAGTGATCACCAGCAGGTTGGGATTGCCACACGCAGTGCAGCTGTGACCGTAAAGTGTGGTGCTCTCTCTCTCTCTCTCTCTCTCTCTCTCTCTCTCTCTCTCTCTCTCTTAAAGATAGAAATGCACACGTACGTATTTATGTGTGTTTGTATGAATGAATGCATGTAGGTATGTGCATGTACGTATGTGTATGTAATACATACATACTATGTATGTGTATGCATATGAATGTAAGTAGTATGTATATGTGTACGTAAGTATGTGTTATGTAAGTATGTATGTAAATTACTAAGGGCGTTAGGCAAGGGTATTTCATAGAAGCCCGCTGCCAATCTCTCTCTCTCTCTCTCTCTCTCTCTCTCTCTCTCTCTCTCTCTCTCTCTCTCTCTCTCTCTCTCTATATATATATATATATATATATATATATATATATATATATATATATATATATATATATATATATATATATATATATATATATATATATGCGTGCATTTGTATTTAAGTAAATTGCCAAGGGCGTTAGACAAGGGTGTTTCATCAAAGCCCTCTGTCAATCTTTCCTTTACCCTAGATCGAAGTAAAGCAGACCACTGCGGTAACAGAAAACATACATACATATATACATTCTTAAGCGCGCATACACGTGCGTATGTACGTACGTACATACATACATACACGCAAGTGTGCATACACGCACGGACATACATACATACATACATACAAACATACATACAAACAAACATACATACTTACGCACATACATGCATACAAACGCACGCACGCACGCAAACGTGCATACACGTACGTACATACATACGTACGTATATACATACATACGTCCATACATGCATGCATGCATACATACAAACATACGTACATACATACATACAAACTTAAATACATACATACATGCATACATACGTACGCACATACTTGCATACATACGTAAGTACATACATGCATACATACGTACGTACATGCATACATACATACATACATACGTAGATATTTACATACATACATACATACATACGTACATACATGCATACATACATACATACATGCATACATACATACATACATGCATACGTACGTACATGCGTACATACATACATACATACGTACGTACGTTCATGCCTACATACGTACGTACGTACGTACATAGATACATATACATAGATACATAAGTACATACATGCATGCATACATACATACATACATACATACATACATACATATGTACGTACGTACGTACATACATACTTACATACATACATACATGCATACATACGTACATACATACGTACATACATACGTACATACATACATACATATGTCGTGGTAGAAACTGCGATCCGGTAGGATCGCCGATCCTACCAGTAGAAACTGCGATCGCAGTTTCTACCGGTAGAAACTACGATCGCAGTTCCTACCAGGATTATGCTGGTAGGAACTGCGATCGCAGTTTCTACCAGTAGGATCGCCGATCCTACCAGAACAATCTTACCATACCTTGGTAGAAACTGCGATTCAGTAAAGGCTGTGATAGTATTGATATATTTTAGCAATCTATGGTAACCCATGGTTGCAGTATTTGCAGACACTTAAAACAGATAACTCATGAGTATTCACCTTTGAATAGCACCATTCGAATATGAACATGCAACATATTCCGGCACAATATTACTTCAGAAATCTCTCTTATGCAATCTTTCATGCAATCTTTCAACATAATCACCTATCGTTCAACGGGTAGCTTTAACTATTTATACAAAGTTAACTCCCAACAGATACTGGTACAATATATATATAGTTTATTGACTTGTAGTTTCACTACACAAATATACATATAGCAAATCAAACATAAATACAGGATCAAACAAATATAAGTAATATACTGTAGGGTTCAAGCACCCAGAAAAGAATAAATTAAATACAAATTAATTACAGAGGAAAAAAAAGTAATATTCTGGATCATGTCCTAAAATCTTAAACTGGTCATTATCGCCCGGTGGAACGCATTGTAATTAACTTAAAGGTGCTAACCAATCCCTCGTTTAAGTAGCAGATTTTCTCTGTACATTCTGTTGATGTATTTTCCAGATATGATCCATAGTTCTTCCATTTGTTCGAAGGAAAAGTCTTTTAGGCACTTTCCTAGTAATACCGGTAGAATATCTTCCGCGTTATCAAAATGTGACAATGTGACATAATAAAAAAGGCTTCAAATATTTTTAACACAGTTACACAATAGTATATAAACCTGTTTATACAGTATTATGAAGATACTATATCTATTTACTTCGATATACGAAGTATTGAATAAAACTTTGTCTCCAAGTACTCATTTCTTCATTCAGTTGTTCTTTAGAAAGTAGAAAGTAGTCTGCTACTCTCATATTTTAGAAAATAACTTGGCAATAAAGTGAAATTTCACAAAATATTTGAAGGAGAGTTGGTGTATGGCATGTGATTACCATTTCTCGATCAAATGTTTTCCAGCAAAATGTTTGTAAGCAAAATATTTCCAACATTGTCAGGGCTGTTTTGGCCACTCTGAGTATAAATGGGTTAAGTTATTGAATTTGATATTCATCTTCAATCCTAGAAAAGTCAAATTGAAAACATTTAATAACTATCAGCTTCACATTAGCAAATGACCACTCAAATTACCTATACCCAACAATTAATACTTGGACCTCTACATTGTTACCTTGATTTCAATATAATTACATAAGTAACTTTTAAGCGCAATTGAACCAACCACATATTTCCTATAATAACAATCGGATTACTAGGATTACAATTTGAAACAAAGCAAGACAGCTTCTCACTTTCTTTGCAAATTAACAATAATTATAATTCACCTCAATTGCACATTGTTCTCACTATATGGATATTGAAGACCCAGCACCAGTTCAGTAATACATATCTATTAATTTACCTGCTTGTTTGTAATTGTTACAGTAGCAAATATTTAAAATTTCACTTCATGCTTGAAGCAAATTCATAAGTAAATTAAATCATTATTCCTTGAGAGTTACACTTGAAATTTTCATCTGGATTTTTGATACTTTTGACAATTGGAATAAAGATTGATTTTACACAATATTTGAAGGAGAGTTGTCAGTGATGATGTGCTGAACATTTATCCTTCAAATTGTTTTTTCAAAAAATTCTTTTGGCCGAAAGATTTCCACAAAATTGTTCGACTGCTTTTGTGCGCATTAATGGTGTAAGGATTGAACACCATTGACACCTTTGCTGCCACACCGACATTGTTAAATATTTTTTTCATTATTACATCACACTCTGGCAGACTGGCAGGCTCTGCTTTTTGTTCAATCATGCACTAGCTACTGGTCATACCAGACTGATGCAAGGGAGAAGATTCCTAGGATTTCAAACTGTTTCGAAATCAACCTAATACAATTGACAAATACAGCGTCAAGTTAATTGCAATAAACCACACCCAAAATGTTGATTGAGATTGGAAGTCAGCCAATTAACCTGAAACTGTCTTATTACAGAGCAATAAATCATCTCAATTAAATACTCAATTCCTGGATGTGTAAATATTTAAATAACAAAGCAACATTTTGAGAAATATTTCACTGAAAGTTGGTGATCCTGTTTGGTTTTACAATCCTTCTTCAAATATTTTTCAAATTATATTGAATCAAAATGAGATTTGTTAAAAGTTGAAGGACTATGCACACTCCAGAAATGAATGGTTTAAATGAATGCCTGTAGTATTTTACCATGGAGCTGCTCATTCAAACCCTTAAATAGTGATAAAGGGGATCGCAGTTTCTACCGGTTGGAACTGCGATCGCAGTTCCTACCAGCACAATCCTGGTAGGAACTGCGATCACAGTTTCTACCGGTAGAAACTGCGATCGCGGTTTCTACTGGTAGGATCGGCGATCCAACCGGATCGCAGTTTCTACCACGACACATACATACATACATACATACGTAATACATACATACATACATACGTACGTACATGTATACTTACATACATGCATGCATACCTGTGTGTGCATGTGTAAGAAAGATAGAGGGAGAGAGATATTGCAGGATCTTTCACGTTCATAAACATGCACATACCCTAGTCACTTCCCTTTATTCATGGCCTATATTTCATATTTATTATCACATAATGACAGATCGGGGGTTTATGGACGTTCTTAGTAGCTTAGATGAATAAAAGTAGGTGGATATGAAACAAGCCGGTCAACTTGAACAGGCTGGCTGCGGCGAATAGCCCAAAAGTCGTGTCCTGAGCATGTTGCTGCGCGAGTTTTTCTGTAATGTAAACAATACGAGAGCCGCCATTGGTCTTTGCCTCCTAGTGACGTCACACGTAGGCCAGATTCGAGACCCCTGGCATAGTTAGGCCTTCACTATAGCGCATATAGTAATTGGTCTCTCGCTACATATCTATTATTTTATTCATCTAAGTTCGCAGTTGGCAACAATGTTTAGCAAACCTTCTCGGGACATGGGAGCAGAATTGTGTTTATTGTCACTGGATCTGGCATTATTAAAGCCTTAATGACTGTTCACACGGGTACATTTAATACACATACTGCCCTCGTGAACAGTTATTAAGGGTTTTATTATTGCTTCCCTGAATGAGACATTTCTTGTGATCTGATTCATAGTACCTTGTGATATATGGTATGCACACCCACAATAAGAACTAAAAAGGGCAATGTTTTCTTCTACTTTCTTTCTTTTAATTTCTGCTATTTATTTTTTATGATTACTTGTGTAGATAATGCTAAATGTTATTACCTCATTTAACAATTTTGAATCTGAAATATCCATGAATCCTATGAAGCTTTTTGCTTCTCCCATGATAGACTGGTCTCTGGCTCTATGAGTAATATTGGTACTCTGTCTCACACTTACCACACTGCAACATATACAGTAGGATGTGGAGTGAGAGAAAGGGAACCAGCTAAAAAAGAGCCATCTGGTGGGCACACCAAGAACTATTTATTGTAAGTTTGACCACAAAAGTTCGCATATTTTTTATTTTTAAAACTTTTTCTTCTTAAAAATCCTTTGAAAATGTTTCAAAAAATATGTTACATATTTTAGATTCCACTGTTGTGATCATTCGAGTTTAATGTGCTTATTGTAAGCATTTTTGTTTCACAATTTTACTGACTAAGCATGAGAGTGAGATGCAAGAAAAAGGTACCTATATCGTCCGCTTTCTTTAAACAACAGATGAGCAATGCTCGAATTGTGTCAGTGACTGACCTAGATATTGGAGTGAGATTTAATGCCCTGCGGTGGAGGGCATCATGGGGATTTAATGACCGGTCACATGGTACAAATCCTGAGTGCTGATTGGGCGATCCAGAGGAAGCAATAATAAAGGCTAGTAATAACTGTATAAGTGATCTTGGAGTACACTCTTTGAAGAGTACCCGGAAAATGACCCTCTCGCCTATAAGATCCCTGTCATCTTTCTCACATGCCTCAAGCGGTATTCGAACCCAGAGGAAATCCGATGCAAGGTGATGACAGGAAAGGAGATGAAAGGAGTGGAAAGTAGTATGACGATAGGACGCAACAGAGCGCAGAGGCTAGGCAAATCTGATAGAGGGGTGGATTCGTGCGCATAAATAGGAAAGTCGGCGCCCATATCCGTGTATCAAAGGGTATTTATGGTTATTGCCAGTTCAGCAGTTATTTCAGCATCAGCACTGACTCTTACTGGCTTCTCCGACACGGCGGGAAAAGATGGAAGCACGTGCGTGAAGCGATGTGGCCTACCGAAAACGTCCAAATAATTTTCCAATACATGGATGGTTTCAATATGCATAGTTTCAATATCACGTCTGACTTTGGTTATAGGATGCTCTTTTTTAAAGATCAACTCCCTTCCAAAATCCACTTATTTACGACATCACTAGCTATCATATTCTACCAGTTTAAGCCATGCTATGGCCTGCTATCGCTTAACTCAGTTCTAAGGCCTAGAAAAAAGGTTTGTTTTCTGTGACGGTCCGAAGAAAATAGGGTAGGTAGGTCGGTAAAAAATTGTTGGCTTATTTTTTGTCAAAAATGTGTGTTTTATGCATGTTTTATGCTGATTGGGAGTTGGGAGGGCGGAAAAAACTTTAGGGTACGGATTTCTTTGAATAAAAACTTGTTAGGGTAGGATTACAGGAAACAAACAATTTTTTTCTTGGCCTAACAGGCAGAGCTCTCGGAGGCCGATTGCGTCAATGCCCTAGACCACTCAACTTTCAGATTGGGCCTTCATTGAGGCTATAAACGCAATCTATAGTAGAGAGGCAAACGATAAACAGGATCTGTATACTCATATTATTGTGATGCACACAGACGGAAATTTAAACTAACAATACGTGTGTTAGCGATATGCCTCGTGACTTGGAAGGGGAGTCGTTCGTTATAGACACTCCCGGGGGTGGGGGGGGGGGGAGGGGGGGCACTCAGGTACAGAGGGGGGCCGCACCTGCGTTACGTATTTCGCGGAAGAAGGAGTCTTTTTTTAAGACCTCCGCATGTCCGCGATTTTGTAAAAGAAGGGTACTTTTTTGTACCCAGTTACGAAGTATGGGGGTCAAAATCCCCTTACAATCCACGAAATATACGCGGCTCTGACGCCGAGTGACTTCCGAAGTATCTGGGCTTCCGAGTTTGCTGTCGCCACTTGCTGCCGCTAAACACGCAGAGGATTATAAAATCTAAAGTTAAAATACGCGTTCCCGTTCATCCAATGTCAGTGTTTTGATAAAAGAAGGGGTGTTTATTTAGTGGAAAAGGTCAGCGTTTTTATTAAAATAATGGTGCTTTTTTGGCCAGAAATCAGTTCTTTAGGGGTATTTTTTAATTTTGACAAGCCCTGCGGGGAGTCTGCTGGCAGTTAAATTGCACTCGGAGAATGGAGTTATATTCAAAGGAAAATATGAAATATTAATATTACTGATTCTTCAGTGGCAGGACAACCCTAGAAAAACGAGGCGAAACCAATTATCTTAATCATTGTTTAATGCAGTTGGTTAATGTGGGTTAACAATCAAACATGATGCCCTGGACATGTCAAAGCTTTCACAGTAGTCACAAAAAGGCCCTACCATCCAGGTGCATGTAATATCTGCCTAATAAAGGCATACTTTGGGCTACTTTCAAATGGTGGAAATGCAAAAATAAAAACAAAACAACAACTATTGATTTATAAATTTGTAATTAACTGGAAAGTACCCGCTCTGTTATTTTCCACAAACTCTGGTCATTCAGTAATATGTACATATTTGTTCGTAATTTCATAACGCTACGAGTATTCTCGAGGGTAGGGTAGTGAATGTATCGCATTCTACACGAACTACGATCTTGCAGTTGGTAGACCCTGCCTGTGCACGTTGAGACCAGAATTTGGAATTTTTATTTTTTGTCAGTTTTTTTCTGCCAAATTGCGGCTAGGGCGTATTTCGGCAGTTGTAACAGGTGGAGGAATTAGAGAAATCCTTTTTCTTTCGTTTGGCAATTATTTTAATGAAACTACGAGTAGTCTCGAGGGTAGGGTAGTGAAGGTACCGCATTCTACACGAACTACGATCTTACAGTTGGTAGACCCTGCCTGTGCTGCCGCTCAGGACCACGTTGAGACCAGAATTTGGAATTTTCATTTTTTGTCAGTTTTTTTCTGCCAAATTGCGGCTAGGGCGTATTTCGGCAGTTGTAACAGGTGGAGGAATTAGAGAAATCCTTTTTTTTTCGTTTGGCAATTCTTTTAATGAAATAAATATTAGAGCACACAGATATCCCTGCGACCACACACTTAGGGCTACCTAACTTATGTACCAAAAGTTCAAAAAGCTTGGTTAACAGATATGAAATTGATAAATGAGATGTTAAACCGGCTGAAGCTCATGTCATTTGCAGTCGTCCTAGTTATTCTCCACAAACTTTGGTCATTCAGTTAAATTTACATATTTGTTCCTAATTTCTTAATGCTACGAGTATTCTCGAGGTTAGGGTATTGAAGGTATCGCATGCTAATGCGATCTTGCAGTTGGTAGACCCTGCTTACGCTGCCGCGCAGGAACACGCTAAAACTTAAATTTGGAACTTTCATTTTTGGTCAGTTTTACTGCCAAGTTGCTGCTAGGGCGCATGTAAGTAGGTGTGGATGATAGGGAAACCAATCCGCCGCCTGGTTTTAAGTCTAAGGCATCAATCTTTCATGCCCAAGCAGGAAACTCAAATTCGGACGGGGTCGAGAGATAGCTAGCAGTCATTGGCAACGCCGTGGTCCACACGGCAGGCCACGGTCAAGGTCAGTGGAGGATATCGGGGCGAACCACCGACACACCCTCACCCCCAATTAGCATTCCCCTCGCGCTCCCGACCTGACGCCAAGTCAGGAGGGAGACCAGGAAAGCGCAACAACCATGGGTTGTGCTTGCCCTAATATTGCCAATGATGCTACTTATATAGGTAGATTGGAGTACAGTAATGTGCTTAGAGTAGTTGACCAAATTAACTTTTGCAAGTTATTTGATTGAATAAAACTGTTCAACTTTAACTTTATCGAAATTGTAAATAGTTTAAAATATTTCCATTGAAAGAAATATTCAAAACTTTGTCACATTACCGAATTATGTACCTTTTACACCTCTGTGGGTGTATTTGCATCTTGTTTATCGCCGCTCATGGCTATTAATAGAGCACAGTCCCGCATTTGTCATTCGTCGACCGTGATTGGGTCACATTTTCGAAAATTATTTACTTTGCGTATGCCACGATATAAAAACATATTTGAAGTTAGTTAGTGGTATACTATTTTTATCTATCTATTAAAGTGTTGATAACTGTTGTAATGTAATACTTTTGTTGGGAAATGTTAAGAGCTGGTTCTTCATCTCATTTCAAGCATTATAATATTATAACTAAAATGACTGGAGAAGAGTCAGCAGGAACCAGTGACTTCTCCTGAAAATGTGTTTTTAATATAGAGGGTAATAACAACAGACGGCAGTGAATGTCAGGTGGCGACCTCTGGCTATCTGTAACTTAACTAAAGTGATTTCATATTTAGTATGGTTTCATATTTATCGTCAGAACTACCATCCAGGTACATGTAATATCTGCCTAATAAAGGCATACTTTGGGCTACTTTCAAATGGTGGAAATGCAAAAATAAAAACAAAACAACATCTATTGATTTATAAATTTGTAATTAACTGGAAAGTACCCGCTCTGTTATTTTCCACAAACTCTGGTCATTCAGTTAAATTTACCTATTTGTTCCTAATTTCTTAATGCTACGAGTATTCTCGAGGTTAGGGTATTGAAGGTATCGCATGCTAATGCGATCTTGCAGTTGGTAGACCCTGCTTACGCTGCCGCGCAGGAACACGCTAAAACTTAAATTTGGAACTTTCATTTTTGGTCAGTTTTACTGCCAAGTTGCTGCTAGGGCGCATGTAAGTAGGTGTGGATGATAGGGAAACCAATCCGCCGCCTGGTTTTAAGTCTAAGGCATCAATCTTTCATGCCCAAGCAGGAAACTCAAATTCGGACGGGGTCGAGAGATAGCTAGCAGTCATTGACAACGCCGTGGTCCACACGGCAGGCCACGGTCAAGGTCAGTGGAGGATATCGGGGCGAACCACCGACACACCCTCACCCCCAATTAGCATTCCCCTCGCGCTCCCGACCTGACGCCAAGTCAGGAGGGAGACCAGGAAAGCGCAACAACCATCGGTTGTGCTTGCCCTAATATTGCCAATGATGCTACTTATATAGGTAGATTGGAGTACAGTAATGTGCTTAGAGTAGTTGACCAAATTAACTTTTGCAAGTTATTTGATTGAATAAAACTGTTCAACTTTAACTTTATCGAAATTGTAAATAGTTTAAAATATTTCCATTGAAAGAAATATTCAAAATTTTGTCACATTACCGAATTATGTACCTTTTACACCTCTGTGGGTGTATTTGCATCTTGTTTATCGCCGCTCATGGCTATTAATAGAGCACAGTCCCGCATTTGTCATTCGTCGACCGTGATTGGGTCACATTTTCGAAAATTATTTACTTTGCGTATGCCACGATATAAAAACATATTTGAAGTTAGTTAGTGGTATACTATTTTTATCTATCTATTAAAGTGTTGATAACTGTTGTAATGTAATACTTTTGTTGGGAAATGTTAAGAGCTGGTTCTTCATCTCATTTCAAGCATTATAATATTATAACTAAAATGACTGGAGAAGAGTCAGCAGGAACCAGTGACTTCTCCTGAAAATGTGTTTTTAATATAGAGGGTAATAACGAACGTATGCGCCCCCTAAATACCCAAGTGCCCCCCCCCCCCCCCCCCCCCCGGGTAGACACTATCTGAACAACTGGCAACTCACGATCTAGTCTCAGTCTGACAGTGAGAAACGTCGACAAACGAAACCCGTGGGAGAAGAGGAATAGCAAGGTATATGTTACAGTAAGAGTGTCAAACCAGGGACTTAGTCAAATCCCTAAAACTTTCAGGGAATCTGTCAAATTCCTGTTTCACTCAAGGATTCGGTCCCTAAATGTCTACCAGCCATTCTCCCTTATGGGTCCACATTGGGGCTGGAAGTTGGTCACGAGGGTTTGTGTCACAGATCTTTCTGAGACTAATTATTTCTGAAACTAGTATATCTCAAGGGCAAAAGCCCAAAAAATCTGCCTACAAAGTCTTCAGACAAATTTTTTACAGCAGTTTGAAGTTGAGGCTATCCAAATTTCAGAGGACCACTCAAAATATGACCTTTATTTGATTTCAGGCTTGTAAAAATGTATTGAAAAGGCTAATACCCCATTGTATGCTATTTTTATGAAGTAAACTGTATGATGGTTCAAATAAATACAGCTTTTGCATATATTTCACTTGTTTTTTCATAATTTTGCCACTGTTTTGTGAAGTATAGTTTCAAAACTGCAATGAAGTCCTGAAAGTATTGTATAACTTTAGCTGTAAAAGTGAGAGATCTTTCTGAAAAATAGTCTAACCTATCTCAGGGAAATGACAAATTAGTGCTCTGGGACTGGCCCAAAAGATGTAGAGCATAGGTGAAAGCATCACTGGTTAATAGCGCATTGAAAAACGTTTCGTAAGTTGCGATATTTCATGTAGAAATATGAAATTTTTCAAAATTAATATTAATGTTCCGAAATCATCTTAATAGGCCTAAAGACACCTAATTAACTTAATTTGTTAATTTGGACTTCATTGCAGTTGGCGATTAGGCTATTATTTTTTTCGTTTGTAGGTTGCAGAAAATGGTAAAATGGAAAACACATGAATACAGTCTAAAAATCAAAAGGTTTATTGAAGAAACCTGTCAAATACGAAATTAAATTATACATAGATATCACATGCACCTATCCCAACAATCGTTGGCAAGGCTGAGCCACTTTGGTATGTTAAATTTCACCCAGAAGGCACTTCAAAGTATAAAAGTATAAAATGAATTAAAATGAGGTATATCTTCTCTCTTGGCAACACCTTTCTAAGGCTATAATGGTGAATTATAATGTACTACTCATAGTTATTTGACCTTTTCATAATGATGGAAACAATTTCCAACTGCATGAAGCTAGTTTGGACAACATCTCTTCACACTGACCTGCATTGAAGTTTTGACTAAAATAGTTTGTAGGTTTCAGGTCTGCTACCATAAGTTGTATCTCAATGTGAAGGCTTAAAACTAGGTAGGTAAGCATCTTATGTCTATTATTACCATATATATAGGAAAGTTATACATTGTGCTATTGAAATCACATCAAAATTATTGCTTTGGCACAGCATCAGTACAAAATATCTGGGTTTTTCATGACACAGATATGGAATTATCACTTTTATGATCACATAATGACACAATGGCACCCTTAAATACTTAAAAGTCCACTCATAAAAATAGAATGACACAAACAAAATAAATAATGCAAGTTTCCCAGCACTTTTACACTACTACTGAACTTCAAAATGGAGTGTTTGAGTAAGTTATGTAAGTTGCGCAGATCTTCTCCAAAATGATTAGACCTTTGAACATCATTAAAGGAAGTAAGTAATGACTAGATTGGAGTAATACTTGCAAACTAAAATCGAACACAACTGTAACATTGAATAAATCACATATTTGGAATGTTATTGGAGCTAAAACATCTTCACAATGTCATTTGTGACTCATTTTGAGAAACATACAATATAAAAATGGTTTAAACACTTTAAACCAGCATCCCTAATACTTTTAACAGATGTAATGATTATGCATAGAAGTTATGAAACCTTTACATTTAAACATGCAACAGAACATTTGAAATAACTCAGGAAATGAAGTGTGAATACACTTAGTTTGTACGTTGCTTAACCAGTTATTCACTTCCCATCGGTCTGCTGGATTGCCAGAAATTTATCCAGAGAGGTAGCATTGAGAGTGAAGAACCTTCTAGCAGCTTCAGGCTCATCTACAATTGCCAGCACAGCGTATTTCATCACCCAGACCTTGTCTTCATGTTTAGGCCACTTGAACTTCTGAGCCTGACCCCTGCCATGAGTAGTCATGAAGGTGACTTCAATTTCATCTTCTTCAACATCTGTCACCTTACCTATGTAAGATATGTCATCATACTTAGTGATCACAAACACACCTGCTTGCAACTGATCTGTGTCTACTACTTCAATGTAATCCATATCAGGAGATTCCTTTTCACTGTTATCAAGTTGCACTGGGGTTTCAGTTTGAGATTCATTGGCACCCTGACTATCCTCCTGTACAGTTTCACCTCCACCACTTGTATCCTGTACAGTTGCACCCTGGCCATCCTCATGTACAGTTTCACCTCCACCACTTGTATCCTGTACAGTTGCACCCTGGCCATCCTCATGTACAGTTTCACCTCCACCACTTGTATCCTGTACAGTTGCACCTCCACCATCCTGTTCAGTTGCACCCTGGTCAACTGCAGTAGTAGGAGTAGGGTCAGTGGTGCTTGACTCTTCCTGTACCAAAACTAGAACTGGACCATTGGGACAGAAGCAGAGCCAATTACACTGAAGACATGGGGTGAATTTGTTGAGTTTGCCTTTTGCCTTAGGAGGAAGGAGACTACATT
Organism: Maea johnstoni; assembly: GCA_963942565.1. Classification (NCBI taxonomy): domain Eukaryota; kingdom Metazoa; phylum Annelida; class Polychaeta; order Spionida; family Magelonidae; genus Maea; species Maea johnstoni. The sequence goes on along the minus strand of OZ012691.1, from coordinate 4,838,537 downwards.
CCTCCCACTTGCATTCACTGCCACACTCTGGAATGCAATTACAAGAAGTATCCCTCCATAAAACATGATGTGCATCACATCCCCTCCTCACTGCATGGAGCTTGCCAGTGCCCTTCACAGCTGCAATCTGGGCTTGAAGCATGTTCACCTCTTTCTGGGCTAAATCATACTCCTCTTGGCCAATCCAAGTGTAGTTTACAACTCCACCAGTTTCAGATGCCCATTTGAAGAAGTCATCTGCATCAGCCATAGGTGTTCCATGTTTGCCTGCTTGCTCAGCCATCCTTTTGACACTGCCCCCAATGCCATCACAGGGACCCTTCCCATGACCTGACTCAAAATAGTCCCACCTTGCCTCGATGCCAAAAAGGTCTTTGTGATTAGCAACAGCAGCGAACATCACCCTATTGCGATATTGTGAGTAGGGGCTATCTGTAATATAATGGACCATTTCGATTCCCCTTTCACTGATCAGAGCTTGAAGGTCCTTCTTTATGAGTGCTTTCAGAATAGCGATCACCATACTGGAGTTGTGATGATTCAAATGAGATACATAAACATAGCTTGTATGTTTCAACTGTTCTCCCTCTTTGTAGTACACTACACAGGGGTGTAATGTAACAGTAGCCTGGTTCCAATATGCACTCTGGACAGCATCAGTAGAGGCACACGTGAAGTTTTCTGCAAAATCCATCTGGATTATGATGCGGTTAGCTGGCAGGTTCTCTTTCAGCTGGCGTAGCTGTGTGTACTGAGTTTTAGCTCTGGCATTGTGCTCTGCAAATTTGTCAAAGTCTTGCACAAACTTGTCCTTGAATTCTGACAGTGGCATGTCGGTACTGACAACCTTGACTCTGCGTTTGCCATCTCTCGCATCTAGAACTCTCTGCCACTGCTGGACAGTAACCTCAGTGGCTGTGACTTTATCCACCAACCCCTTAACTGCCTCTTCGGTCTGGTAAGATTTCACAAAGACATCAGGACTTGGAGTGAGGGGTTCTGTCAGTACCTTCTTCAGGGATCTGAGAAGCAAGGTGGAGTTTTCATGCTTCTGGCACAAGCAGTTGTTCGGCTTCAAGCAATTGGAATGTCTGATGTGCTTGGGTCGCAGCTTGTAGAAAGATGACTTGCTGATCTTCACTTGAGGATTTTCAGCAAGGAACTTCTCATATAAGATGTAGAGGTAGTCATTGAGGATCCTTGTTTGGACCTTCTCTCCATCAACTGTCAAGCAGTCCTGCTTGCCAGGGTTCATCCTAGAGTTGTCGTCTCTCTCTAGGAAAGACCTAACCTGTCTCTCGAGCTCTTTCTGTTTGGCAAGTAGCCGCCTTCTCTCTAGACACTTGAGAGACTTGTCCTTCCTTTTGCGAAGGAACTTCTCTGAGACATTTAACTGTCGGCTGAGTTGCTTTTTCAGTCTGTATTTCTTGAGCTGTTTGCCTTTGAGAAGTGATACCACAACCTCCTTGTGTTGGTCACTTTTCTTTGCTGCAGTTTGTAGTTCATCCTCCACCACATTCGCATAGATCAGTTTCTTCTTGATGACAGCTGGGACTTTCCTTGGGGTAAGGCCACTGTTTCGAATGAGCTGGTTGGTCTTGCTAAGTGGTGTCTGAGCAGTGATGCCTTGCTCAGCTTGCATAGCTTCCAGTGGTTCTAGCACTACCACTGGAGCTGGATGAACCACTGGAGACCACCTATCCAAAACTGAAGTCCCCTGGCTTGGAGATGTGACAGTGCTAGTACTACTGTAAATACTTGAAATGTCACTTGATCCTTTCTTCTCCATCATTTCCTCCAGCTTCTTGCATTTCCTTTGGAATTTCCGTTTCTGAGCTTTGAGATTCTTGATCTGTTCCTCATGCTTTGTAAGCTGTCGGTTCAATTTTGAAACAGCTTTTGCGACACGTCTTTTCTTCCTCTTTGGAGAACTTGTAGACTTTGGACCAGTACCAACTCGGGCGACATGTTTCTTTCTCTTCTTTCGAGGAGACTTTGTAGTGGGTACAGCTGCAGCTTGTCTTCTCCTCTTCCTCAGGGGGAATTTCACAATCAGTGTACCTGAAAGTAGACAATTAAACAAATGTATGAATAAGAGGAAGAAAGTGTGTCACGAAAGCTGTTTCAAAGTTTAACTTAGACAAATATCAGGTAGGTATATGGTTATAATAAATTTGCAATTGTAATCATTAACAGATCAATAAATATCAGCATCACTTCAGAACATTTCTACTTCTAAGCAGATTCAAGACAAATATCAGGTAGGTTTATGTAGTAAATGATTAGCACCAGTTCAGAACATTTCTACTTCTAAGCAGATGCAAGACAAATATCAGGTAGGTACATACATACAGTAAATTATGATTAGCACCAGTTCAGAACAGTACATACATTCAAAAGTAAATCAGCAGGTAAACAGGAATATAAAACAGTAACCTTATTATTCACAGCAAGAACATCTAAGTGCAGGAATAAATAAATGAATAAATGTTGAAATACATACCTCTGAGTTCCTGTGCTCTATCACCACCATCACTGCTATCACCACCATCATCCGTCTCATCATCATTACTGATAGATCCATCACTTGACCAGTCCTCATCTTCCACCACTAAAGCCTGAGCAGCCAGTTTCTCTTCCCGCTTCTTCTTACGGTGTCTCCTGACCCTTATATTTGTTAACCTCCTGCTCCTTGCCTTCTCTTCGTCGGTCATGTCTGCTACCTTCTTCTGATAAGCTTTGACCCTTTCACTTTCTCTTTTCAAGAAGGTATCACCCATTGCAGCAATTTTCCTCGCCCTATATCGCCGTTGCCGCTCTGCATTGCTTAGGGGAAGGGGTCTGAGCCGTGTAGAATACATTATCCAGCTGAAAAAGTAAAGAAAAGTGTCAAAATAAGCCATGTCCTCAAAAACGTAACGCACAAATGAAACAACACGTAACGAAAATGTCCTCAACTCAAATCGAGATGTAAATACCCCCCCGCCATGTTGTTTTGATTCATTTACGAGCAAAACATTTCAAAGTTGTCTAAACTTACGGCAAATTACGCACAGACATCTTAAAATTTCTGTTAGCGGAGCTTCTATGCTAGCCTACCCCTAAAATGACACCGATTTTTCGAAGATCCCATGATTAGAAATCGAAAAATTTTATGAAAAAAACACTCACCGCTGATTCTGACGAGTCTGGCAGCATGGCCTAACATCCCTTCTTGACGTCAGAAATGAAAACGAGGCCATAACCTCATTATTTTAGTCTGTAGGCTTGTCGATAGATGGCAATGTCGGATTGCCTAGAAACTTACACAACGTTTGTACGTGACGGTTTTTCGAACTTATGCTTCCCTGCAGGCTTAGAAATAATTCTTTCTGGATTTGTTACAATCGTTATTTGTACTATGCCTGAAGGTCTTTTAGATGCAAAAAGAAGATCTTCCACGAGTACATGTATAGGGAGGTATAATGCGATCGTAAGTTGCGCTAGTTATCGATACGCACCAACCTTACCCCATTTCGAGGTCTGTGGGCCTTTCTTAAAACTTGGTCTCAGACTTTTTGTTATTTTATCGAAAAGTTGAGATGTTTCCGCAGATGTAGAGACCAAAAAATCATTGAATACTATTTAATATGGTACATGTCCCGCCTAAAATAGCTTGATGCGAAATGTACAAACAAAAATTGAAGACACGTGTACAGACCTACCTAAAGTATATTTCAAAATAAATTTTCTGTTCTTGCGTCAGAAATATCAAAATTCAAAGTATTTCCAATAAATATAGATGAGGTTTTCCTAAAACAATCCGGTTTTTTAATCTTTTCACACAAAATCATATTTTAACCTTTGCTGAGGACACGTTAGTCCGTTTCGCCTTGTTGCTCTTCCGGCCTCAGAAAAAAAATTTCTACTAGAGTTAGGACACTAGTTATGCATGACTCTGATGCACATTGATCCTAGCTACTGGCTGATACCAAATAAGCCAGTATTCATGCAGTATTTTTCCCTAGGGGGTCGAGGGTCACGCAAATCTCGTTATGTGGACCCTTAAGGGAGAATGGCTGCTACGGATATGACTAAACCCCTAAAAATAGGTGGGTTATTTTTGACTTGTTTACTGGAGACCTTTCAGAGGGATTGTTGAATGACAATTACCTTTGTTTTATGCTTAGTTGAGCGCTACTTATGATTCCTGATTATCAAAATAGTGAGGTACAAAGTAATGCTGAATAATTAATGCTCAGCCAAAAATGATTGCTTGATGATGATGGTAATTAGTATCTCAGTCAACGTTTATCAATTTCATCATTCTGACCCTCCTGACTAAATCCCTGGTTTGACACTCTTACTGTAACATATACACATTTGGATTTTCGTCGACCATCGTTTCTTTCTCGGGACTTGCTGCTGGCTGTTGATCGAGGCAGAAACCGTAGTACCCGGGGAAAACCGACGCCCAACTCAATGGACTTTCGCACCTACCTAGAGATGTTATAGGGGTTAATTTGGAGAGGTCGTTTCACCCTTTTCGCTATAACTAATTTCACCATAACATTTGTCGCTTCAAATACACATTTCGAGTATCAAATGTTAGCCTATTTGCTTGAATCTTGACATAGTTATCGGAAAGACTATTTCCGAGTGAATGGCATGACGCACTTTTTTCTCATTTTCGACAATAAGTGAGAGAAGCTGTAATCAAATTTGAACGTAGTAAAAATTAGTAAAAAATATGATATCTTTCCCTCCGTCTTGATCCTTTTTCCACATTCATGAAATTTGCGGGTGGCCGGTCCGTAATTGTGGATAGAAGCTTCTTTTGAAAATACTACGTATGATTTTTTAAATTGTTTAACCAGAATCTTACAACCTTCTAGGTAGGTACTTTGCCCATTCTTTTTTAGGCTCCCACCCCATATTTAGTACAAGTGCATAAGTGCATCGTTTGCTAATAAAACATAGCAGAGCAATACCTACCCAAAATTGTCTTTAACCACCAGTTTTACGTGTGTAATGCATTCCTCATCAGAACACCTTTCAGGCAATATATACTTCATATAGGCTACAATTTTAAACAAAAGCAGGTTTGAGGAAAAAACGAGTCAAAGAAATTACCCCAATAAGCTACAATAAGTGATTGTTACAACAAAAGTATAACAAACAATAACTTTTTTATTTCAATATTTATTATACAATATATTTACAATCTTCGAAACCACCATTCAGTATTTCATGTTGTACTCGGTCATTTGATTTAACAAAATTGTATTGAGCTATAAGATAGACAAATGCTTGCTGAATCTGCTTTATATAGCATCATTTATAGGCTTTTCTTAGTGTGGCCTCGTACACGCGAGGAGCCATCACGTACAGTCAGTACAAGAGTTATGAGGAGCATTCACGTTGGATCCAGTGTCGAGTTGTGCTGCCACCTAGTGTCAGGAAAATGTATTAAATATGTTCTTGTAGAATGTTGTTAATAACCTAGGCACGGTGCCAACATTTAATTCCTACACTAAATGCATGGACAGCCCCGGCATAATACATGTCTGCATGCCCGATTGGTACCCAGTTTTCTGTGCATGGATGACCTCACAACTGAATGTAGCTGTGAATCGCAAGCTCCATGGGTAATTGATGTGCTTGGCTTATTTTTTTGACATGTTATCCATGGGTGTTGTTACAACCAGGCACTGGCAGACGTGCAGTTGACTGGTGCAGGAATTAAATGTCTGTGCTGTAAGGTATCATATATACTCCCATGGTCTTAGCCAGCAGGGCGTCTGGGTGCTTTTTTGGACACCCAAACCCTTAAAAAGAATCCCTTAGGACACCCAAATATTTTAGTGGGGAATTTCTAAAAATCTCAATCTCAAGCTTATAATTGAATTTTTCATCTCCTTATAATTCCCATGACATTGTTTAATGATATCATGCCTTATTTTGATGAATTTATACATGTTTATGGTTGAAATATGAGTATATTGTGATCCCCCTTAAAAATTTGGACGCCCCAAAATTTTACAACTGCCAATTTTAGGCACCCAGTTTTTAAATCCTGGCTAAGACACTGTAAACTCCAACCACTCGCCACAAAGTAAATTGCAGGAAGTACCATTGCCGTTATGCTATTACCATGCTCCCCCCGCCCCGCCCCCCCTGTTCTACAACCAGAACTACCTATAGTAAGACACCATAAATCACTGCAAGCCTTCCTTTCACATTTCCCCTTTCTATATAATTAGAGATTAGGCTAGCATCATACAAAAAGGATTAGGAATCAGACCCTAATCTGAGGTACAACCAAAAAAAACAGTACCAAGATATGACCAGTAAAACTCACCACAACTCACCATGACGCACACCAATACTGCTTAGGTTCATTGCAAACCAAAATATGACTTACCACAATCTAGTGGTCTCAGGTGGTCATATCCTGGTCGTGCCTGTAGTGTGACTGGGGAATTAGATACTAGATAAGTTAATTTGAATTTGGAATTACATTTATCATCAATTTTTCTAGCATATTTCGTTGAAATCGTGACCGTCCCATTGTTAATGGTGGAGGAAACCCGAGCACCTAAGCAAAACCATCAACAAACCACAAGTGAATGACAATCTTCCCACATATCAAACAAACCTTGAATCTCAGACTTTTAGCAGTGGTGATAGACAGCCATGTCTTATAATATCATGCACTAATAACTTGTTAACTCATTCATGTCTGAAGGTCGCATAGACAAGTGTCATATGAATTAATGATACTTTGGAAGTGAGTATAAAGTTACAAAATGTTTGAAGGGCCGCATTTCTCCCACAAATACTTTTTGAAAAAACATTCAAAGTCACAAAGATATCTTCAAAATTGTAAGGGTGTGTTTGGATGCTGCAGGCATGAATGGGTTGTTAAGATTTGAAAAGTTTTGTTTTTCTACCTTGATCTTTTAACTTACTGCATAAAGATTCATTCAATCATGTCCCAATAAATTTGGCAGAGTAGAAATAAAAACTCCTCGGGTATATGCAGGATTTGACAATTACCAATGAGGTACACAGGTAAAAATTGATGGGCCCGAACGGGCCCATGAACCTGTTATAACAGGCCTGTATAAATAATAAAAATAATGGGACCGTTACGGGTTTTCAAACCGTGAAATGTCGATGTATTGAGGGATCGAAAAACGGGCCCGTTAGGGTCCTTTTGGACACGGGGCTGTACGGGCCCGTGAACTTTTACCTGCATTTTAAGAGCAGTACCTACTCAAACTTCTATTAGCCCTATATTAAATTACCATAGATTCTGGGTTATTTGGGACAAATGATAATAATGACAATTTTTTTATGGTTTGTGGGTAGCCCAGTTCTCAATAAATTAATAGTTAAAAATTTAATACAAAATATAGTTCGAGACAGTATGTCAATAATTTAGAAAACAATATTTCAACGATAGAAAATGCAATGACGACCTTGAATAAAAAATACATGAATTTCTTTCAGAAATTTACATATAAGATATTGTGACTCAGTCATAAACATAAGTCTTGACAGGATACAGCGCTTTATACAAATAAAAATATTAACTTTTTGATATGTATAAACTAAAAGTCTTCACAGGATACAGCGCTTTATACAAAGAAAAATATTGACATTTTGATATGTATAAACTAAAATTTTGGCAAACTATCTACCATAGTTTCGCGTGTATAATACACCCTAGCACCAGTGGTACTGAAGGCCTGAGCAATAGAATCAGAAGACACATCATATCTTTAACAATGATTAGGTGCTCCCAAATAAAATAAGTGAACTTATAAAGATATGACCATGTGTCAGTTGCCTCTACTTAAAACTGAAGCACAGGGGTCTCCTTACTGGTGCATCAGTGTGCGGTACAGTCTCTTACAAATATGACACTAACATAGTCATTTATTTACATATTGAATACCTTTATATGGCCACTCTAAAATTTGTCATTTGAACTTCTCCAGAAAGGGCCATCCCTACACCGGAATGTTCTAACTTAGGCACCTCTGAATTCCCCCCTTTATTTTAAGTGCAAGATATATCAATCCTTTTATGCCTGGGATCATGTGGCCACCTTTAGATTCCTTGGATACTGACATCATTGGCACTTTAGTTTTCACTATGTGAATATATATATATATATATATATATATATATATATATATATATATATATATATATATATATATACATATATATATATACATATTTATATATATATATACATATATATATATATATATATAGATATATATATATATATATATATATATATATATATATATATATATATATAGATAGATATATACATATATATATAATATATAATGTATTAATGTCTGGCCAACAACAGGAAGACTGCAAATTACAACAATACTGTAGAATAGGAAATTAATCTGGGGTGCAAATTAACGGAATTTGTGATTTTGGATTTTTCCGAGATTTTCTTATTCTGAAAAGCCAATATTCTAATGACAGGAATAATACATCCAACTTTCTTTATACCAAACTGACTCCACTAAGAAAGGTTTAGCAGAATAAGCCACTCAGATTAATTTCCTATTCTACATTACCTAGCCCATGGTGTGTAAAAGTGATCTAAATGAACAGGTGCCTTAACTTAACTAGAAAGTGAACTATACACAAATATGCAGTATCTGACTAGCATGCAGTATCAGTCTTATCTTTATTCTATGCCTTTCATTTATGGTTTTACAAGATTAAGAGTGCTAACCCTTACAATGCTGAGGGTACGTTCGCCCAAAGCACAAAAATCTTTGAAAAACATCTAAACCATGTCATGTTGGTACTCATTGGAAAGCTCTCGCCGAGTACTTTCATTTGAGCACCCATTTGCCAGGGTTTCGATCATTTTTCAGTTTTTTTTGCATCATTTAGTATTCGCCAAATTAGCCACCAGCAGGATAAGGGCTAATAGTAGAACCAAATGCCCTCTGTCGATATTGGTCATATGGCCGTGGTTTATATAGCCAGGCCTGGTAGAATACAATATATACATCCCTTCATTTTACCATGATGTATTTGTTCCGCTACTTTATATACACATAATGTTGCCAATATATTTCACCAATATTTACATCCATAAATATGTATCAATAAATACTATACAATATATGACGGCCACTAAGGGCCTGGACTACTGTCTGTCTGTGATATCCTTTATGACTAGATGCATGCTGCACATGATAGTATGAACATATATCCCGCAAGAATCTCCCCAAGGATGTGAAGAACCTCTCTTTGCGTCATCACTTGAATGTTGGAAGGTTATAGAAGCTGAATCCTCGTCGTCCTCGTACTGCACACGCTATATATACTACATGATAAGCTGAAATGAAACAAAGATCAAATATGTCAGCTAAGTTCAGTGGCAGCAATATCACCATGATAGCATTACTGCAAAACAGGAAATGGGAAAGTTCTAAAATGCACAAAGACATGTTTTTATTTGTTTTTCTGTTAAATGCAACAAACCATTGATTTTGCACAGTTGGCACTACACATACACACTTATGTGTATATATAGTAAATATATACATTCATATATATATATATATATATATATATATACATATATATATATATATATATATATATATATATATATATATATATATATATATACACATATACATATACATATATATATTTATATACACACATCATAAATCAGAGTATGAATTTATAGGAGACATAATGAGTGTGATGTTTGGAGCTCTGTATAATTTTGCATTTGCATTAATTGACAAAATCCTGAAATGAGACTTATGAGAGTGTTTTTTTGTTGGTATAACATTGACATTTTTTGTACAAGCATTGTCCAATAGTTTTAGTACTCTTATCTGAGATCATAATGGACTGCAATAGCAACCATGCTAAGGTCAGGGTTCATACTGGTTGACCACAATAAAATTCAAGCACTTTCATGGTCAATTTACAATAAAATTCAAGCACTTTCAAGGACATTTTCAAGGAACAAATTCTACTTTTCAAGGAATACACGGGATCAATAGATACTGATAACTGAGAAAAGAATGAATGTCAGAGGAGAGAATAATGAAGAAAGACAGTAATATATTTATGCACACACATAAGGTTACCGTTTATTTATAAAAGTTGTGGTAGTATGTTATTCATTTTCTTTTGTAGGTTATCATTTTAACAGGGGTAAACATCTGGGTCAAAAATAACTAAGTTTTTTTACCTGAAAAAAAATTGGGCAGAACTCCGGTGTGTGTGACAGTAATCTCGTTCGTAAGAATGAGATCCCATCACTTGTTTAAATCATCCCCCCAATTCCCGCCACCTATATCAGGACAGGGGTAGTAAACATGCATTAATTCTAACTTAAAACCCATGTTATGTATGACAAAATCTATGGACCCCCCTGGTGGCATCCCAGGACCGGTTAGTGATACAGTAAATGATCTTACCTTCTGCCTCTGTTCCAGATGACTGGGTTAGGCTTGAAAAGTACCTCAGTGTTGCCTCTGTTCCTTTGCTTTGCAAATGTATCATGACGTCTGATAGTATGAACACAATTCGCATGCTCTAATATCACAGTAGTAACGATCTCTCACAAACACAAGAGGTTGTATAAATACTTGAATAGGCATATAAACTGACTTGACTCAGTTTGCGTATTGTTATGCAATCGGCTGATAAGGTGGCCACTACGCAATTAGCGCTCACAACTGCAACTCCGTAGACAGCAGCGGCTTATCTGCCCTTAATCTCCCAAGAGGCTGGTTAATGGGCAGTTGAATCTCTTTGGGTACCGCTCTCAACAAACAGGTAAAGGCGGCAGTGAGTGATAAGGCCGTCCAAACTCGCTAAGATAGCGTGTCTTTTGGGGATTTCCCGGTTTTTCAAGGAGCTATCGTAAAATTCAAGGACTTTCCAGGTCAAAGTGGGAGGTAAACAAAATTCAAGCACTTTCAAGGTTTTTCAAGGTGCGTACGAACCCTGTAAGGTATATCTTGATATGCCATTTAAACTGCAAAGAAGCATCAATTCAACAATAAGCTGTACTTACCACCTGGTATTATACAGATGATCCCAGCTATGAAGAAGACAAAACTATGTATGGCTGAAAGAAACGAGTGGGAAAAGTTGAGTTGACAGAAACAAGCAATGGACAGGGTAAACCAAACTGTACCGTAAATTTGTACCGTAAATTCTCAAAAATTTGGACCACACTAGGAATTTGGGCCACAATAATTATTTTGCAAAATATTTAATAGGAAATCTGGACCACTCTCGATCTATCGCTAGTTGTCATTTCACAAATTATGGACCTAGCTGTAAATCGTGCTGATACAACAGCAATGTATTTTCAGAAAACATGGGCCACCCTCAAACCATAAATATTGTAATTAATAAGTCTCTTAAATTTCTGAGAATTTACGGTACTTGAGTACATCTCCAAATACTAAATCAGGGTAAGTTAATATAGAAGTTAGAATTGAAAAAAAGGGCCTAAAGATGAGCTTCAAATACATACAGAGTACATGTATAGTGTGACTGTATGAGTATAGTGCACGATAGCCATTCTACATAGATCAATTCTTACCATGTTGAGGTGCAATTTCCACTGCTACACCAGCTATGACTAAGACTGAAAATATATAATAATATATAATATAAGATTTACAGGCAGGTGGGAAATAAAAAGAAAAGGGGAGGAGGAGAAGGAGGAGGGGAAGGGGAGGAGGAAAGGGGTAGAAAAGGGAGAGGAGGGGAGGGGGGGAAAGGGAAATAACCACTGTAACTTGTAGATTAAACCTTAAAAGGGGGACTGTTATCAGTTGGAGGAAAAATAGCAAACTTCCTCATTTTTATTCATCTTTTCTATATATATTTTCAGTCATAAGAGTGATTATTTTATCATCAAGAGAACTAATTGAAAATATAAGAACTGTTGAAAAGTTGAGAAAGTAGTTTTTCTACCTATATTTATGATAAGATAGGACAAAATGATTAATCTTTAGTGTTGTGATCACATCAACTTACTTAGACCTGTTGATAATAATAAAAATGATGCCAGAACAATTTTCCAATTTTCCCGCACTTTTGGATGCCTAAAAAAACTGAAATAAAAGAAAGTTGTTAAGAGAAGCATACAATAATGAATATAAGTTCAAATATGTTTTATTTAATCCTTGAAGGGAACACATACTGACATTTCTGATTTTAGTTCTGAAATAATAAATCAGCGACATATCAATGAAATTTTCAAAAAAAAAGCAATTTAAAATATGTATACACTTTTCATCAGAAGAGAAATATCATGAAATATCAATCCGCAATAGTTTATAATGTAGTGTCAAAAATATCATTAGATGATAAAATAAGTGAACCCATTTTAGTATCAATATGTAACATACATTGCATGCAACCTACAACTGCTAAAGAAATGTGACAATTTTGATTCAATCCAATTCTTATATCATAGTACAAAGTCTATATGTCATTAGTTCTGAAGCATTGATATATACACCCACAATAAGGCCTAAAAAGTTGTTTGTTTCCTGTAACCCAACCCTAACAAGTGTTTATGCAGAAAAGTCCCTACCCTAAAGTTTATTCTGCCCTCCCAACTCCCAATCAACGTAAAACTTGCATAAAACACACATTTTTGACCAAAAAAATAATGCAAAAAAAAAAGATTTTACTGACCTACCTATTTTTTTCATACCGTTACAGGAAACAAACAATTTCTTTTTTTAGGCCTAATGTGTTCAATATAGAGAGATTTTCTATTCTAGAGTGATTCAAGATATTTCTTTACACAAGCTATGTAACAAACACATATGATAACCCATTCACACCTGGAGCAAGGAAATGATCTTATGTGTGCACTCCATGTATCTTGATAATGAAACCATATTTTAAGAAATATTTGACAGGTTTTAGTTCCAGATGTGTTGAAAAGTCACCCTTCAAATATTTTCATATATTACTCTTTTAATTGATATATTCAAGGTTGTCCGATAATACATGTGAGCTCCAGATGTGAATTCGTTAAAAATAAAAAATAGATTTAAGATCCTTATTGTAAAAGGTCAATCCTGAAAAGATTCTTAACTTAACATACTTATCATAAACCAAGCCCTGCAGCTTAATATAAATTTACTCATTTGACTTTAACTAATAGATAGCTATAGCAGGTCTAGTTTGCAAAGTGAAAGATGTGAAGAGCTTTTGAGTGCTGGTGTGATGATGGAGTGCCTTACCTTGAGAGGGAAAAGGTTTTTGTGGTGACACTGAGGTTATCAGTGTAGAGGGAACTGGTGAGAGAGGTGGAGGACTCTACCCGCCTGAAAAAAACAAAAATGACGCAAAACCATGTACATGCTGCCGCCACCACGGGGTATAGGAAACACCATATATGGAAGAGATTTCTAAACTAAATCAGAACCTCCTTCAAGTGCAGCATAAACACAAAATATACAGTTACTAAGTACTATCTTAAACAATAGGCTATACAATTGGTCTAACATTCTTTTCTTTAGTGTTCTTTTCAACCACGTTCCTATCAATCTCATTGCTGACCTATTCTTTGTAAAACCTGAACCAAGTTATTTTTTGTATGAAAACACACAAGGGGCAATGGTCTCAGCCTTACATGGATCACCCCTGAAAAATAAGTATGCTTAATGGCTAATGCGCATCTACTTTGGATATCCTGTTTCAAAATCCTGACTAAGCCCCATGTAGCAGTCTATAAAGAAATCTCACAAAGAAGATCACTGTCTAAAGATGTACCCAAAGTAATTTCCAAATGATCCTTGCTAAATGAAAACAAATTTAAACAATGCAACTTACTACTGATTCAGTATAAACATACCCAGAAGACTTCATCATAATACAATTATCATTTCCAGTTGTGATGAATGCGAGTTTGATTACCTATACAGATAATCACTTACCTTGGTTTGGAATTGAGTAGACCAGTCCCAGCTAAATCATCCATCTGTAAAAACATCACATTACACCATTACAGAATACATCAATGCTGTTTTACATCGTGAAAATTTTAACCCATTTGCATCAGGAGGACCCATATGTTCTGACAATTTTGGGGTTCAATTTTCAAACAGAATTTGATTTCTAAAAATTGGAAGGATTGTTAACCCTTGTCATGCTAGACCCCCATATGGGAGAACCTATCCCTTGGGACCAGGGTTATTGTGGGTCTACCCACCAAATCAGAGGGATTTCATAGATTTCTATTACTTTTTCAATAATGTGCATCAAAAACTGAAATAGAAATATAGTAAATGGTGAGACCCTGATATCTAGTATAATTCAATACCCCTTAATCAACCTATGTAGTTTTTATTTTGCTAAGTGCAAGGGTACCCAAAAACCGGATATATCCGGTGTTGGTCACACAGGCAAGATATGTAGCACCGGATATATCCAGTGTTAGCAAGAGCAGGGTTAAATCTAACTGGAACAGCTAATTTCTGTCAGTATTCTCCAAAACAATAATTCATCATCCAGGTATTTTTAAATTATACATCAGTTAATTTGTGTGCATTCCAGATGAGACTAGATTAGAGGGACACATCTCTGTATATAAACAGCCCGTATAGCTGGCTAAATCAAGTCTAGATCCAGTAACACAAGTGATGAAGCTTATCCAGGTTTCAACTATAAGACCAGTATGTTTAAATGAAAGATAAAACTCCCTATGAAGCACAAATAGGATTGGTGGCAACAAAAGCTATTCAGTTTATAGTCTTGGTTTATAGACAAAGGGCTTATTTCTATATAGTTTTATATACTGTTGTCCTTTCAAATATTGTCTGAGATAAATGTTGATACGTTGTCATGGAGTATTGAAGTCTCAAGTCTATAACTTCAGCTTGTTTGTGTGACAAGGCCCTCACCTAACATCTGAACTCTCCTCAGAGTGCTGGCCATAAGCCAACTACAGTCTGTCTCAGCCAAGCTTGGCAGACTATTTTTTCCTCTTTTTTGTTACAAAAAGTGTGTGCTTGCCATCCATACTTGTCAAACCTCTTAGGAGTCCTGTTACTCCTGTATCTATGTAGGCCTACCTATGCTCTGTCTCAACTCCTTAAAATGTTGATTTCACTCATTAGGTGCCAATGTAAATGTTGCCCATTGCAGACAGTAAAAATGTGAGCGATCTTGAGGAAAAAACAGTGTGCCAAGCTTGGCTCAGACAGATTATATGAATATATGGGTTGAAAACAACTTTCAAATAAGAGGTTTGGAAAAGGGGTCGCAAGCTATGGTGATCTATGCACATCTTTTAAGGTAAAAAACTCAAATTGAAATTAGATCAGATTGATGAATGTTATGAGATGAAAAAGTAAACTCAAATTTAAAAGAAAATCAAAAAGGTGAATGCAAGGAAAAGAGGATTCAAAAAAAGTTATCTGATTCTTCCTTGATAAAATATATAGGGAGCCCATCCTAAGGAAAATAATCACCATGGAAACAGTTATACATGTATATGTACAAGATGCTATGTATATGACATGTACAAGTTACAACATATCATGATTATTCTACATACATGTATAAATGCTAATGATAAAAACAGAGATTAAATGAATAACAAAATCATCTCAGGTTGCCTTTTTCCAATTTTCTAATCAAACTTCTACGCAAACAGCATTCCTCAACAGGAAGTGTATGGTGACTGTGCTTGCCCAGTTTCTCTCTGGCCACTTAAGTAGCCACTCCCCTCACTCATCTCTGAGACTCTGACTAAAGGAAATAAAATGTGGTAACGGATAGTGTGAGACCAACTGCAAGTCAGAAAATTTTATTTAAAACTAAATGTTATGTTAAGACAAGGCAATCAATGTCTTTAGCTGCACCTTGACTTTTTAAAGCTAAACTTAAGACTAAATTGTAAAAAAATGAGTGTTTGTCATAATTACTTCGCGCTCTGCAGCTATTCTCCCGTCGATTTCTTGCTCTTTGTCAGTTGCAGGAGGACGAACTTTTTTACGTAAAGGCATGTGCTCCGTCGTACTGCCGTAGGTCCGGATGTGGTCCTCGTCGTCTGATTCAAAAGCATCATCAATGGAAAACTGACCAGTCGCCATTTTCTCAGTGCCTGTTTACATTTACAATGCGCATTGTCATTGCGCATGTCGCTTACAACATTGATCATATTTAGGCAGTTTGCCTTTACCCGTCAAGATGTGCGTACCGAGAAAGATTGAAATGAGGTCTTATGAACTAATTATATAGGAAAGTCAATTTTGAAACTTTACTTTCCAAAATGAGTCATTTATTGGCCTTTACATGTAACTTAATTAACAAAAATATCGGAGACTATATTTTCATCTGAGATGAGTAGACCGGGATCGGGCACTGTCCATGCATCATCAAATGTCGCTGCCTCCCATCTCCTTGGCAACTATCTGACCTAGAAAGGATGCTGCATGCTAATTGCACAGATCAGATGGGTATGTGCGCCTCGGGTTACGCGGTGTAGCCTGGGGAAGTATTGGTCATGTGATTTTTTTCAGAAAAAGGCTGGCAGGATGTTGGCTGGAATCCAGGCATGCGCAACTGGTTTCGCGGCAATTTCAGTCTGACCCAGGGCCTGTGAAACCAGCAGGTAGCCAATCCTGGGGCACACAGGTTATCTATGACTCATAGTGGTGTGCGGCAGCGAAATTTGATGATGCATGCACAGTGCCCACTCCCTGTCTACTACTCCCAGCTATGTACTTTTTAAAAAAAGTAAATAGAACGTCCAGCCAAAGACTGACGTTATATTATATTAGGAAAAAAAATAATAAATAAAAAACTAAAAAGAACTGATTTTTTGTTAAAGTTATGAATGATTCATGAATTTCAAACACCGAAATTCCTGCTTCAATAAGATTATCTGCCATTTTTTTAATATGAATTCACATAATGTAAAATATTTTAAAACGTTTTATATTGCTATATCATTATCATTATTTCTTTTATTTTTTGTCAATTTAAAAGTTAACGCTTTATTATAAGAGTCACTTAAGAGCCAACTTAAATCTTTACTTAACTCTTTGAGGGGTTCCCCATGACTGAGAGGTCCAGCACATTTCGCACCGACTTTTTGCATGTCACTGCTGACTGAATGGCAAAACGTTAACGATAGCAAAAAATACATTACACTTAATTACCAGCTGTATGTATGACATCACATGGGGGAATAGCATCATAGGTCATAACAAACCAAATATTACCTGCAGCAGCCTAAATAGTTTTCTATTTTGGCAATATCTCACAGACAAAACATATTTCGGAAAATAAATAATAGGGATTTGGCAGTCAAAATACCTTCCCAAAACTATCCTTAATATTTTGCATATTTTTTGGTTTATTTAAAAAACTTATTTCCAGACGACACTATCCTAGGAAAACGCTAACCATAAACGGGTGAATAAATCTGAAACAATACAATTAAAAGACCACGCTGTAATTAAATTGTATAAGCCTTTGAGTTAGTGACATTTTGATATGACTTTCCAGTTACCAAATCTTTGCAGATCATCACACAACATCAGCAGTAGGAAATAGCCCCTCAGGATGGGTCCCAGTACGTACGTTTTTACGTGTATCTACTTGTTGCAGATACTTAACCAATGTGCAAGGTTCATCGGATTTAACATGTGCGTGAACAAAACACATGTACTATTTCTGACACTATCAAATTTCTCAAGTTCACCTGGGAGTAGTAGGGGATCCATCTCTCTGGGTTCACTTTTTAAAGCTAGTTCTTATGTTATACACATGAAAATGATCGAAAACCAGAGGTTAATCATGCTCAATCATCCTGGATGGGCTGGCTTACAGCAATATTACCCAGGCTATAGCAGAATTGTTTTTTAATCCCCATTTGTGAATATTGAAAAACATTTGTAAATATTGAAAAATATCTTCAAACATTCATAAATGAATTTTCAATATTCATAAATCATTTCCAATATTCATAGTTCACTTCTCAGTATTCATAATTCAAGATATTTATGATACCGGTACTGAAAAACGAATTATGAACATTGAAAAATCATGAATATCGAAAATTCAAAGATTTTTTAACATTCATAAATGATTTTTCAATATTCGTAATTCATAATGAAGATTGTATTTTGGATATAATCCACTTTTCTTTTAGTACACCAAAAATGGCCGACTTTAAATGCTTTGAAAACGCATAATAGTCTTAAATGACTGTTTACAAGGGCGACGTGTATATATCAAGAGCATCTCTGTCAAATGCTAATAATGGAAAAGGAGCACTATTTATAGCATTATGACAAACTTTATAACTTACCCTCGATATTTTCATTTTCAAGTAAAGTAGGCCACTTTTGCAGGGGTGTCCAACTGTCGCAGTATCGCTCCTCCATGCGACAGAGGCTTCAAAACGTACGACAGACCAAGTTCACCTAGCTCTGTTAAACTCGACAAATTCTCGAACAGCATTGCAGTCTGAGGCCTTCAAATACTTCCTGTACTTGTTATTTTTAATACAGACATGTCCTTTTTATATTTGTCCTGTAATTTATTCAAGATATGAAGGCATACATGATAGTGCCTGTGATGACTTTTAAAGCCAATTGGCCTTAAGGCTGTGCTCCAGGACTGATTGTCTGTGATCCAGGATTGTATACTTGGACACCCCTGAAGGCAGGGTGCATAACTACCTGACAGGCCTTTAGCAAGTCGGGAGTTTTATTTCCTCCTATCACCACCAGGGGCGCCTCGAGTACGCGTATCTTCAATGTCCGCCTGAGTATGACCGAAGGCCGGACTTTTGGAATCGTCACCTTTTCTGCCATGTTGCGGCTAAGTAGCCACATGTACACGAATGTCGATTTAGTCCAATCATCTAGGGCAGCGACTAGCAAGTTGTCAGTGGTGGAGGAAACCGGAGTACGTACCAACCACTCACAACCTTAGATAAATGAAAATAAAAAAGTGGATATGAAACCAACCAGTCTACCTGAACAGGCTAGCCTCAACCAATAGCCCAAAAGTCTTGCTATGCGCATGATCAGATGATGCTGGTGCACAGGTTAACCTGTAATGTAAATGATACGAAAGCCCTGATTGGTCCCTCGGGACCTCACGCTGGTGCCAGATCAGAAACCCCTGTCGTGTCGAGCCCTTCACTATAGCGCATAAAGTAATTGGTCTCTCGCTAAATATCTATTCTTTTCTTCATCTAGTCTGAATATGGCAGAAAAAGTGACAATAATCGAATTACCAAATTCCATACATAATTACGTGGCACTGAGTCAAGCAAGGGTACCTTTGGAATTTCGATTATCGTACGTTTTCTGCCATATTGCGGCTAAGTCGTGACTAGTTAGTTGTAAGTCTGGGGAAACCGGAGTACCCGGCAAGACCCGCCGCCTGACCCCAAGTCACAGCTATATTTCTCATATGCCCCTGGTTGTTTTCGAACCCAGGCAGTGTGAGAGACAGCTAGCAGTCAGTGGCCATACGCCTTATACCATGTATTAGGGCAGGTCCTGAAGGTAACGGCTGGTGATCGAGTAGCCAAAGAATGTCTTGAGGTCTATGGGCTACTATCTTGTTTGAAATCTGGTCATTTTAGAATTCAAGATTAGTTTTTTGCCCCAAAAAGGTAAGAAAAAGCCCACATCCCCATCCTCAACCACGTGCACAATATATATATATATATATATATATATATATATATATATATATATATATATATATATATATATATATATATATATATATATATATATATATATATATATATATATATATATATATATATATATATATATATATAGCGAATAACAGTCCAGAGTCCAGACGTGCGAGTTGGATTATATCCACAGTGTAAAAGCTTAGATGGATATAGATGAATCGACATTCCCGGTGTGGTAAACCGCATCTCCACAGAGAATAAAATACGCTAATTATAAACGATTTAAAGTTCAGGCTCATTTCATTCTTTTTACTGTTTTCCATTTCTATAAATATATAAGTATTTAGACGAGTGTTTCATTCAATCCATACATCAACACATACATACATACATGCTTACATACACAAATACATACATACACAAATACATGCATGTACATACACAAAAAAAATAAGCGAAAGGGTTAGAGCGACTAAATTCGAAATAGTGTACACTTTCAATTAGCATGGTATTGATTTGTAGCAATGGAGCTATCTATCAAAACCATCATCGCCTCATGTCATTTATCTAAAATTGTAGACGAGATACGAGTATTTACATAGACATCTACTCCCCTAAATATACCATCCCTGGTATTTTCTTCAAACGATTTATTGCGGGAGCCAAACCCAGATTTTGGGCGGAACATCGCACTGAGAGTTGAAGTTTTTTCTTTGCTGTTTTTATGCTAGGTAGTGGTCTTCATTTTGCAGGAGGTGACCGCCTGTCACCCTAGAAAATTTTCCGCATTAACCCCAAAAATCCTGATTGATCTCTTGTTTTTAAAGATTGTGGATCACCAAAGAAGAAAACTTTAACTCTCAGTGCAGGGTATGGTGCCTCGACTCCCGGACTAATTGATGCTTGGTTTGGTGATGTGCTCTAGTGTCTCGTTTATCCGCTAGGCGTCGCCACTGCTGCAATGTCACACCTGTGTGCACCTGAAAGAAGAAGAAAGAAGGGGTGGTCTCTGCTGCTGCGAGCAAGGATAACAAGGCCAACTTCCGCACGTCATCTGACCTACTTACCAAAGCAACATGGAAGGGAACTCCTCTCAACTCGGAGAGAAAGACCACCACCGGGACCACCAGAGCCAGAGAGGATCCTTATAAAGGTGACCCGGGGGCGGACTAGGAAAAGATGATGGCCCTAACGTGCCTCTTTGGCAAGAGTTTGCGACGGGTAGGTACATGCTATGATAGGAAAGTACACCTGTATGGTACTGGCTCACTAGGTCTTCAAGCGATAACTGATAAGCCCAGGGGGCTACTCGTAAACCGGTTCTACTGGAGGTGGTAGACGTAGGATACGATTCTCATGTGTTAATTAACTTAGGGGATCGCCGCATCCTTTTTGCATTTTGTAACAGTTCATGTCTCTCTTGTAAAAGGTCTTAATAAGTAATTACGCCTTTCGTAGAGTGTCACTGAAAATACACTTATCATACACGGTTTCAGTTCTCATACAAGTGACTATCTCTTGTAGAATCACTACTCTCAGATTCAATGTAGTACTAATTATAGTAAATGGTTGTGGTTTACTAACTGACAGCGATGTCCAAACCTTTATAGTTATGCTTTTTTTGCTATTGAATATATGGTATGAACATCGACACACCTCCCTATATCTGACAATCTTTAAAAAATATTTTCTCTCATAAATGAATTACCAACCTTCAGGGACACGGTTTTTATGAGTAGTCGACATGAGTCGTCGGGAATCTTCCGGATATATTTCTTTGTTAGTTCACTGATAAATTAAGTAATAAATGTGCAGGGAAATGAACATAAACATGTAATTCTAATAGGAGCCGATACGGTTGTGGCCGGTGAAATGAGGGCACTGACATAGGGCGGATGATCCGTATTCGGCTCTAATAATTATAGCATAGCCGTTTACTTGGATGTATATGGATGCTTGCCGCTACTTAAGATTTTGCAATTCCCGTATCCGATCACTAAAAAGGAACGCATTTAATTGCCGGTAAAAGTTTTTAAGACGTCGGGTGCCATCTCGGATTCCCCGGCTCGGATTCACATATCGTTGACCTTTCGCGAGATCTTTGAAAGAGCGTTTGATTGTCTAATTAGGAACACGATTGTTATTGTGAAATAAACGGCAAAATAGATTTGAAAGATCTCCGTTGATAAAAAATACTCATCAAATACCAAACAAATACTCTTGACAATGCATACACAGTATATATACCTCTCAAATTCGACATGTCCTAACATTGTACGGTAAATATTTACACAGCTCTGTTATAAAAGGTACCCAAACTTTCACTCGCCCAGTAAGGCTAGTGGTTTACTAGATTAAGTAAACATGTAAGCAGTTCTAAGCGGAATGTGATTGACTCCTAACTGGAAGAAGTGATAAGATAGCTGAAACTGCAACAGCGCGAGGTGCGTCCTGCTTTAGGGAAAGTTCTATAGATAACTCAATAAATCAATCAACATGTAAAAGTATACATTTTCTTTTTAAGATAGATGCTCCAATTTTGAGCAGGGCTTGTGGAAATAAGTTGTTTTTCATATACATTAGATGAATAAAATATTTACTGCAGTGGGCACATACTTACTGCAGTGTTTACTGAGAACTTAGTGATTTCGTTGTCCCCCTGAACGTGCCAATACGATCTTAGACTAACATCACATAAGTCCATGATACGATCCATCTCATGCTCGTCCTCAATGTAATATTACATGTTTTGTTCTCCACTATTTCACCCACAATACACAAGATTGTATTTGCGCGAATAATCAGTATCTATACCAAAAAATCGTCCTTCCCTCGGTGCCAAATTAACTTCATATCTGGCTGCGCTATAGAGATACATGTGGTCTTGAGAGGTTTTGTTTACCTTACAGTTACCATCTTGAGGGTTCCACGTGAGGTTGAAGCCAGACCATTTCCATACACAATATTTCTCGAATCAATTCAATCACCATGAACTAATGTAAGCCCTAGGTGCGCACAGAGATTTCCAAATCTATAGACACTCCCTGGTGCACATTGATGACAGGGCAGAATGTGGAGTAGTACTGTAGATCTTGTTTATTTTCCGTGTCTGAAATTTGACGGCGGATCTGTCCTTAATCAGAATTTTTCGAATCTTAATTTGGCGAACATGATCACATGTGATCAGCAAATTACAGTAGTGAACGGTTATTGTAATGAAGAGTAGACTTGCTACAAGTCTGCGATGTCTTGCTCTTTCACTGATCTTACCTTCGTTGATTCCACTCCAGGTTTAGTTCTGAAAAAATCCTCAAGGGGGACACACTTGAGTTGTAGTCTGTGTAACATGTGTTATCAACTGCAACTCATGAAAACAGTGCTGCCATCTATAGTTTGAGAGAGACATCAAACCTACTTAGTATATATAGTGGTGGCTGGCATTATACCTAACACAGCCTGAGAACCAGGCTAAATGAAGAGCAGCATCGACAGTCGTGCTGTAACCTAACACCCCAAGCATGGATGACTGACTGAGGCTAAATTAAGCGTCACATCTACTTACATTATGATAAAAATGATCCATCTGCGGTGGAATGTGGATGTTATAGACAAGTTGGTGTTTACTCTCATCTCGGCTTCTGATGAGTGAAATAAACAACCAGGAACTTGTCAGAGTAACTTATAATCTACCCCGTCAAGTATTCAATCGGAATGGAATAAACGTGTCCTGTTTAATTGTTATGCATCGGAGTGGTCTCTCCCACACACGGCTGCCGTCTGGTTTTCATGTCAATGCCATAAATGTAGCGATCTGAAGGCTTTCAGAAATTTCCGAATACAGGATTTACGGTATCAAGGAAAGCCCCCTTATCTGACGGGCAGTAATATTGTAATTGTTGTTTTGGACAGGCATTTTTAAAATCGTGGCTTAGACCTTTTATTAAGAGGTGATGTTTTAATAATGATGGCATGTCCACCCAGAAGACTACACGAGAACAAACGTCGAAAAACGATCATCTTCGGAACGACACACGAATTCTAATGGTATAGTATATTTTATTGACTGGATCAAGTGATACAAAATATACGAATACAAGAAAACATAAAACAAAATAAACTGGGATAAACTTAACATACTGACATAAACAAATTACCATTTCATAGTTTCATATTAGAACCTTCACATAATTGGACTATTACAATGTACTCCATTAGATATTGAAAGAAGTGTAACTCCTCTTTTCATAGTTAGCCCGAATTTACTGACGGCCGCCATTTATCTACTCAATATACTTTCATTTTGAATTATATATTACGCGTTGCTCAACCATATTGACTTCCTAGTCGGGACATTTGATGCATTAACACCAACCAATAATGTATCTGTTACTATTATTTGCTGAATACATTCTTTTGATCTTGTTTGTGCAGGATCTATATTTTTATAATATATAGTTCCTGGTTTGTGTTATTCTACAATCAAATTGTATTGTATTGTATGTTTATTGGCATTACAGTCGCACGACGCGATGCATTAAGAGTACTGAAATATTTATAACATCAATTAAGAGTGTGTGTTTCATTAAGTTACGTGCATTTATCCGGTTGAAATGAATTAGGTCGATGTGGAATATCATAAATGATAAGGATACAAATAGTTATATATATGAGGTAAAAGAGCTCATATGGTCAGTAGCTTAATTATATGCACGATAGTTGTTAGTTGAATAAATTATAAGCGAAGCTGTTTAAAAATAGCTACAGCTAAAATACAGCAGGTACCACATTGTTCTATATTGCCATATAGTAAGAATAAGCTACCCATAAAATAATACAAGATAATGTATATCCGTCTTTATCACTTACCGGTATCAGACATGGAATTGTATTTGGCATATTAACAACAATTGGAACATTTGAAGCTAAAGCAGCAATTCCTTTGCCTTTCTTAGTTTGATGTATGCTTTTGTATTTGACTTATTAACAACACTTGGCACATTTGGAGCTAAAGCAGCGATTCCTTTGCTAGTATGTGTGATTTCGCTAGGCGTGATTGTGATGTTATGTCAAAACCTCTTATCTTTGGGATTCAAAATGTTAAGGTAGAGAACTAAAGACGAAATTTAACCCAGGGTTTAGATGTTTTTCAGAAATCGTTGCATCCTTGTGCTTTGCATTTAAGTAGTATTATCATTGGAAGGGTCAATGCCTTCCCTTTTGGACCCCTTAAATGAGTAGAATTGAAGTTTACATGATGTATTAACCCTCTCACATCTTAGGCATTCACATAATCTGACACATGATAACATATGCTTAAAGAAACATTCAACCGAAAGCTGTCGTTCCCGCTATTTTCTGTGTGTATGTTTATTGACTGTAATTGTACAATTACAAAGGCATACTCGAAACAAATGTGTTAGATATGAATGATATAGAGAAATAACATATTAGAAATTACAAAGATCGAAAATATAGTTTTGCATAGCATTTAAGCTGACGTCTATACTTATCTGTTATGGTCTAAGTAGAACGTTTTGAGCAGTCTCCAGACTGGTTACGGGCTGGTTATAATAACTCAATCACATTAAAGCAGTTTACCAAATATATATATATATATATATATATATATATATATATATATATATATATATATATATATATATATATATATATATATATATATATATATATATATATATATATATATATATATGTTTATTGACTGTAATCTGTGAAATTATAAATTCATACTATATAAAAGTATGCGTATAATAATAATATAATACAATAATATAATCGATTGGAATTACGAAACATAACGATTATTAAATATTAAATAAACTAAGCAACTAGAAAGAATATATAAATATGAATCATATAGTTAATTAAATACAATAAGTTCATTGTTTAGAACACAAGAAAATATATATACATGCGACTGCATCAGAGAAGGTATAACATTAGTGTTATATAATATTAACAGTCTAAGGAGGGTAGATATGTCGCATAAAATTATTATCTACATAAGTGCGGAAATTTCATTAGACTGAAAAGCAATCTTTAGATTTTATATGGAAATAAATAAAGAATGATAAGGTATCATAACTAATGATAATTATTTATATCAATACTTTAATATTAATAATTAATAATCGAACTGATAAACTGGGCTCGTGACTTACGATCCTGTTCCGAATATTATTCATATCGTATTATATTTTAAGTGTCGTTTCAAACTTGTCATCACATGTTTATGAATTCAGATGCAACAGTTCAAATGGTTTAAATACTCGACCTCAGTTTTCCTTTGAATAATTACGATGGTGCAGGTGTGAACGGCAGAAATATATATTTTTAAATTCCGCTGTTTTTCTGGAAAACGACCGAATTGTATTTCTGCCGTTCACACCTGCACCATCGTAAATAACGGATGCGTAACTTTCTTGTTGATTTTATTCTGTACAATGGCTATTTCTCTTTTGATTGTTTACAGGATCTACCGTTCGGATGGACTTGGACACGAATGGTAATGGTGGTTCTGCTTTTTGCGGCAGGCGCTATCTATGCCTTATGGGTGCTGTTGCCCAGTACCAGTATACATACTGCGCACCCTACTAGTATGTCCAAAGTGTTCCCTATGCAGACCAAATTGACTCACAGCTTTACGTTGAAGGGGAAGGTATTCGGCGATGGCAACGTTCGGAGGAACGTATCCGGAAGGGTGACGACATCCACACTGGGATTTTTCTCACCGGAACTGGAAACTACTGCTGCCAATGACGTCTTATCCGAGAAAAATCAGAACCATTTTGTCAGTATGTCTCCAGCAATAGTTGAGCTCAAAAATGGCAACCACCTTGTTGTAGTTAGACTTGCCGCTAAACCTAATACTGGCTCGAAAATAAAAAATAGGCTCATGTCAAACTTCCTATATTCTCGTGAATATGACCAATTTTTTATGCCAACCGGAAGTGGGAAAATTCTTGGAATTCCTGCGCCAGTAGGAAATCGTGACGGACCACAGGATCCGAGGCTATTTCACTACAATGGGAAATTGCTAGTTTTATTCACAATGTTAAACATGTTGGACGAAAACAGGAGAATGTATATATATGACTACGAAGACAATACAATTGTTAAAATGATTGTTAAAGACAAAATATCTATCGATAGCACTATTTATTGGGAAAAGAACTGGTGCCCATTGATTTTTAACAAAGAGTTGAACTTCGTGTATAACTTGGACCCTTTAGAGATAGTGCAGTGTGATTTAAAAGGCATGTGTTCTTTTATTTATCAGCAGAGAAAGACAATGAAGGGTCTGGATGATTTTCACCTATTTCTTCGAGGAAGTACTCCGTTTATCAAATACAAACATCCCTATTTTATCAGCATCGCACATTCAACTTCCTTTGTCTGCGATTCGTGGAAAAAGGTGTATAGATCGCATTTAGTTATTGTGAGTGTCGAACCGACGTTTCGCATCGTTTATCTAAGCGATGTCTTGGAGTTTAATCAGGGAGTTTTGAATTCACAAGCGAATGTCTATTGGTGCGTGGACTCATTCTTGTTTCCGGTTTCGCTTATTGCGAGATCTCGCGACGTTTATGACGTGGGTATGCACCTTGACGATTCAGAATGTCTAGTTATTAGAATAAGTGGTTTAGAGTCTATAATTGAGGATGTAATTCGTACAGACTCTACCCTTAGAACTAAGCAGGGTCCCAAGCCTGGTGATGTTCAGCATTTTACTCGAGATATAGCTATACAAGAATGTATAAAAATACAGAAAAAGCAAGGAAAGAAGACAATAGATTTGTTTAATGTGGACGAAAGCAAGCCGACGAAGCACACTTGATTCACACATTTGTATATACTACAGTACAGACATTTAATTCCTGCACCAGTCGACCGGACGTCTGCCAGTGCCTCGTTGTACAAACACCTATGGATGACATGTCAAATCAATAAGCCAAGCACATCAATGACCAACGTAACTTGCGAAGTAAAGCTACGTTCAGTTGTGGGGTCGTTCATGCATCCCTGCCCAGGAAACGGGGTGGCAATCGGGCATGCGGTCGTCTATTATGCCCGGGCTCCCCGAGCATTAAGTGCAGGAATTACATGTCGGCACTGTAGTACCTATTTCTTCGTCAATAAAAAGAGCTAAACGCATGTATACATATTCATCTCTGCTTTGTTATTTAATTACCGCTTATGCCCCCGTGGTCCACCAATGCCCCGAAAATACAAGAAAATGATTTATTAATACTAAAATGATTTATGCATACTAGAAAATCATTAATAAATACTAAAAAATGATTTATCAGTATTAGAGAAGCATGCACTTTCCTAAATACAAGTAAATCATTTCTTAGTTTTTATAAATCATTTTCTTGTATTCATAAATGATTTTCTAGTACTTTGGTATTTGTAAATGATTTTCAAGAATTCATAAATAATTTTCTAATATTTGTAAATACTGCATTTACAAATACAAGATAATGAATTATAGATACTTGAAAATCACTTATAAATACTAGAAAATCATTAACAAATACAAGAAAATGATTTATAAATACTAAGAAATGATTTACTTGTATTTAGGAATATATATATATATATATATATATATATATATATATATATATATATATATATATATATATATATATATATATATATATATATATAGTTTATTGACTTGTAGTTTCGCTACAAAAATACTTATATACATAGAAACAAATAAACAAAATTATACCAAAAATGACATTGTAGTTGTAAAGGAAGAATGAAGAGTTATTAATTAAGGTGAGGAGTACCATTGGAAGCCAGTTAAAAGCCCTGTCCCAAAACACACCTCAAAGCAGCATAATCCTATAACTAGGTGTATCTCCAGGTTCCTGAGTGTTATCAGGTAGAGAATATCATTGCCAATTGTCATTATTCAATCCATATTCTGTTTTATTTCAAAATTTACAACTTTTCTTTCAAATGACATATTCTCATTAATTACGCAGGTGATGGTTACTCTAGGTTCAGAGTTACTTTAGGGATATCATTTACTATGCCCAATAAAAAGTATTTTTTTGATTTTTTACTGCTGAAGATTTTTACGGGCCATACCATTGAACATTTTAATGAGAAATTTTGACGCCAAGTGCATTAAGTTCGAGCAGATAGAAAGCTACTCAACTATTTATAGCATGCCCCACTCTCAGCATTGTTTGACTGTGACGCGCGACCATTGAGGTGTGTCTTTGGTCAACTGTCTTTTGTTCCTAGCCCTCATGGGATCAACCACGCCTGCCCTTGCTCAACCACCACTGTGTTTCTGGCTCCGCACACAAGACATCTCACTAAAATTTTCAAATGTTATGACCCGTAAAAGTCTTTAGCAGTAAAGAATAAAAAAATTACTTTTTATTGGGCATAGTCAATGACATCCCTAAGGTATCTGTGAACCTACAGTAACCATCACCTGCGTAATTAATGAGAATATGTCATTTGAAAGAAAAGTTGTAAATTTTGAAATAAAACAGAATATGGATTGAATAATGACAGGTGCCGATGATATTCTCTACCTGATAACACTCAGGAACCTGGAGATACACCTAGTTATAGGATTATGCTGCTTTGAGGTGTGTTTTGGGACAGGGCTTTTAACTGTCTTGCAATGGTACCCATCGCCTTAAGGAATACAAGGGCATAAATCATATTCTAAGGCATGTCCTTTTAGCTTATCCTGGCCGTAATCGCCCGTGGTGTCACATAGAGAATCATATTAGTTCTTTATCCTATCTCGCGCTTAAGTACGAGATTCTCTCTATACATCCCATGTATATATATACCAGCTACGATCCAAAGTTCTTCCATTTGTTCAAACGAGTACCCAGCCTTACACTTCCCTAACAATATTGGGAGGATCTCCTCCGGAGCTTCATCTATCCTAGCCTCTAGGCTAACAGTGCATTTCACTAGGTCCTAGAACATGTCTCTTTGTTTGTGTTCCGATGATGGGCACTGCAAGACAAGATGTTTAACATCATCCGGGGCTGAGAGCTCGCAAAGTGGGCAGCATCTCGAAAACATTGTGAGTTTCTATAATCTCAAGTCATCCATTTTTAATAAACTTGCATGGCAAACTAAACGGGACATAGTTTCGCACATGCTGATGTATTCAGGGTACCTGTCTGACAATGCCCACCAGGTTAGATACTTGGGACTAAGGTTTAGAGCGCTGACCAGGTCAAGGGATTTTTGGAGTCTATATTCAATCCTCCAAAACATATCCTCCAACGACCACGCTCATTCCCAAACCATTTTTTTCCAAACACTCTTTTGATACATCTGATCTCTCTCGACCATGTTGTCAACTTCTTCGTCCAGATTGAAAAGATTTATTGTGTCAATTAGATCAGAAACAATACTTTCCGCGTGCAAATCATCAAGATGACCTTGTCTCTATATAGCTTTGTATCTTTCAATAAATACTACTCGTATAACATCATCGTGCATGCTTCTCTAATACTGATAAATCAATTCTAAATATTAGAAATGATTTTCTAGTATTTATAATTATTTTCTAATATTTATAAATCATTTATCAATATTTGTAATTATTCATAAATATTAATAAATATTTTCAAATACTAAATAATGCTTAATAAACTCAAAATGCTTGCCATATCGGACGGCACTTTAAACCATAGGTTATAGTTTAAAGAAATTCCGACTTAAAAGTAACATAACGATTACGTTTCTTGATTTTTTTTTACTTTACTTTACTTTGGTGGCAATTCTGGAACAATGAAATGTTGGTCAAAATCGCCGATCCCAAAAAGGACGTCTGCTTGAATCGCCGTTCGCTATGAAGGCCGACGACTTTATGCTGGGCCCTGATTAAAAAACGATCTTTTATCTTGAACCTTGAGTTTTTGGGTCATTTCTTGCCAATTTTGGGGAATGTTTAGCCAAAAACGTGCAATTCTTTGGATGTGGCACAAAATCTGCCATTAAAACCCCCTCGCAATTTGTGACTTTGGAAAATAGATCTCTCTTGTATTGTTACTATATTTCTGAGTGATTATATATTGTTTAAAGATACATGGTAAGGGCATTCTTGGGTAATATTCATCCAAAAAAAGCTTGATGATATGTCCATAACAAACTGCATCCAGTCAAATCAGGATATTAAGAGTAATTCATTTATCACTTCGATATACTTACCTATTTATATCAAGAAGATTGTGATGCCAAGCGCTCCCCTGACAATCGCTAATAAATAGTTTTCTCCAGATGGCAATAGCCCGCATTTATTCCTTTAGGTAAATAACTATTAATTTCCTGATTACTTTTGACATACATTACCTAGTACTCATATCTTGAAGCAGTGTTCCACCACAACTAAGTAGCTGTGGTGGTCAAGTTATAAGTGTGAAGAGCTCGCCGCTGTAAGAACAGCCTGGCCAAACTTCCCTTTTAGATTTGGGAGCTCCTTGAGGTAAAACCTCGCAAAAGTAATCAGCGTACTCTATGCCTCTGCATCCATGATGTCAGGATGTAGACTCCAGCGAATCATGAGGAGGCCACCACCCCCTGGAGTCATGGGCTCGAATACCCAAAGCTAGGGGATCCTCCACCGAAAGTTGTTTGTAGGTGCCCACTATGGCCTTTTTCACACATCCCCCATTGGTCACTTTGGCTGCATGCCTTGCGTTGGGACTCTTTAGAAAATATCAATAAAGCATTCTCCTCTCCCGGAATAGTCAGACAGGTTAGGCAGAAACACTGGCCCACGTGTAAAGGCAGGCGTCTGGTTCTTGTCCAGTACTAATGCTGACAAGAACCTATGAAACCATATATTTTCCATAAGTGGCCTGCACTATGGAGCATGCATGAATCCAGCTAGCCATCAGTTCAGTTCAGTTCAATGTGAAGCGCACACCCTATTACGTAGAGCCTCTCTTGGATAAAAAGCAAGTCTGTTCATGCCCTAGCACTAGTGATACTTTGCCTCCTGCAATGCAATTTGAATATAAAGCGTTTTGTTAAAACACATATAGCCCGTACATATTGAGAGTGTCTAGCTGGTAGTGATATTGCGCCTGCAGGATCAAGGATATGTCCTATCAGGTCCTCGTCGCCGACTGGGGTATAGAATGCCTTAGCCATTCCTATGATTCGTGGGAGAAAGGCGTGACAGATGTTTTCGGTGGATTGGCATAGTAGAAGGAAGTGCTTGCGATCCTCCGGTCCCTTATGACAGAGGAGGCATTCTGGGTTATTCTCTCGCTGGTTGAAGGCTGCCCAGTTGGCCTGGAGTCTATAGGTGCCTGTCAGAAGCTTTGCGTTGATAATCGCTGCTCTTGTAGATCTGGCATCTCTGGGACCTGTTGACCACACAGGGTGGCTTTTGTGGGCGAGGTTGCTCTGAGGCTTCAGGTACCGTAAGCTGGAGTATGCAACAGCCTGATCTGTCAGTGCTCGAGTCCAGGGTGCATCGATCGCCTTTTTGGTTTTGGTGGCCCAGCTGGTTGGGTCAATGTTGGATATTAGGCATTCTGCTGGTGTTGTGTGTTTGTATTTGGATAGTCGCTTCTGGCAGTAAATGAACCAGGAGGATGAGTTTGGGCTCTTCTTGGAAAATTGGGATAGAGCCAAGTTGTTGAAAAAGTGGTCTTTTAGTGCTGCAGTCATTAGAGATACGAGGTGTTTATCGTAGGTTGCCTCGATAGGTAGTAAGCCTATGAGTATGTATACTGCAGGATCAGCTGTGTTGTCCGCCATTGATTGTAGATGCTTGAGTAAGGTTTTGAAGTACTGCTCCAACTTGATGATCTGTCGTTGCGTTAGGACCACCACTTCAATCCCGTACAGGATTCTTGGGATCACATACGCTTGCAGTAAGGCATGTGCAGTTTTTGGGTTCATGCCTTTGATGCGTGGAAGCCAGGGCCAATTAGGGCATAAGCTGCTTTTCTTGCCGTTTTGATTTTATCATTGATGAGTTGGTCGGGACACATTGAGTCGGAGTATCGATCTATGCCTAGTTTGGTGAGGGACTGGACTACTGGAATTGGGCAGTCATCCATCCAAGGGTGTTTCCGCCCGATGCCCTATGTAGGACTGTCTTGGACTTGCCTGGATGGATCTCGTATCTGCTTGTCTTTGCGAAGTTTGATACTACTGAAAGCTGCAGTTGTTGTGCAGAACTGTTGTTTGCTGCCAGAATGATGTCGTCGGCCTGTGAGTGGCCGAGTTCGCATCCTGCTGCCAGGTTTTCCAGTGAGTGGAGAAGGGGGTTTAGGTATATCTTGTATTCCAGTGTTGATAATATTCGGCCCTGTCCCACGCCCTGTTGAACTTCAAAGTTTGGCCCGAAGGATCCGTTAATGCGAACGTTTGCCTCTGCGCCAGTAAGCATGTCTGAAACCATAGACCATACATAGGGGTCTTTGATGCAGGTGAGGAGCATGAACCTAAGGATTTTGTGGTCTACGACGTCAAACGCCTTGCGGATGTCGAGGGCTGTGAGGTATAGTGGTTGTTTGGAGTCTTTCGATTCTGCAATATGTTCTGTTACTGCGAGAGCGGCCAGAAGTGGTGTCTTCCCCTTTGTAAACCCAAACTGCATCTGGGCTTGGTCGAGATGGATGCGGGCAAGCAGTGTATGTTCTAGCAGCTTGGATAATACCGGCGTTATGGTAATCCCTCTGTATGAATCGACGTGGTGAGGATCCCGGCCACTTTTTGGTACAGGTACGATGAATCCCATATGAAGTGCGTCTGGAATTCGTCCTTTTTTAAGTACTAGGTTGAAAATGTCTGTAATCTTATGCATTAGCTGAGGTTGTGCTAACTTAAGGTGTTCTGCTGTGAGTCCGAAGGCATCAGGGGATTTCGACATGTTCATTTTTTTTGAGTGCTGCCAGGGTCTCTCCAAGAGTAATTGGGTGAAATTCGTGGTGGGAGTCTTCAGCCTGGTATAGGGTCTCAGCTAAGAGTACTACATCCGCAGCCACCTCTTTGAAGCTTGGGTCAAAGTCGCTCTTTGTGGATGGTTTGGCTAGAGTAGCGAAGTGGTTACTCACACAAAAAATATGGGGCTCAAAAACTTGTCAAAAGTTTGTCATATTGACAAGTTTTGGGTCGTCATTTCGATGGTGCCCAAATATATGTCAGTTTCAAATTATTTTTATTTCTTTCCCCCAAAAAACGCCAAAAAGGACACAATAAAAATTAATGACCCAAAAGTTCAATACTGGATCTTGCAGTGGCAAATTGGAGATATATGCACATTTATAAACTAATTTTGACAAAAAAGAAAACAATAATTCCACATTTGAAAATATGCTTCACATTGCACTTAAAACATTCCTAAAATACCTGCATGTCCAAAATAGTCAGTTTTTTTAATATTTTATTGGAAAAATAATGCAAGATGGATCATATTTAAGTAGATATTGAATGGATATGAAATACAGTAATTACTTTGATTCAGCTCCTTTGTCCTCCATTAGAGCCTCGTTATGAGTTGAGCAGTGCATTATGGGATACGTACTTGACGACCTTTTGACTAGTTTTTGACAATCCACTTTGCAGGGTTGTCAAAAACTCGTCAGCGTACTTGACGAGCCTTAACTTGTCAATATGACAAGGTTTTGACAAGAAAAAACTTGTCACATGTTTTGTGTGCTACAGACATCCAGCAACTCTTCGGTGGATGAGGCGATCTGGTTATCATAGTAGACTTCTGTAGTTGGACCCATGTGCTTGTGACTGTTGATCAGCTTGAAAAAGAGCTTTTGGTCGAAGCTAGATGCAGAGTTTATTTCCTTGATGAGGTTTTCACGCCTTTGTGCTGTTTCCCTTCTGATGGAGGAGCGCAGTGCCTTACTAGCTCGGTATTTCGCCTGCTGGAGTGCATGGGGCTTAGGTGGTCGCCCTGCATCTTGCCATTCGTGTAGTGTACTCTTGCTCTTCTTGAGTTTGTTATTTTTTTCCTCTGATCAGACCATACAAGATTTTCTTTTCTGCTGCTTGACCACGGGGGTGGATGACTTGGCTGCGCTGTGTAGTAGTTCGGTCAGAGTTTGGAGAGTCGCATCGATTGAAGCCCCTTCTGTTACAACGATGTTGTCAATGTCTTGACGAATGGATGTATTATACTGCAGAATGTCACATTTTGCCCATTGATATTTAGCTGTCATGGGAGGTTTACTGGGGTCGGTGTTGTTGTGCAAGACTCTTGGTGGCATGGCTAACTCTAAGTTGATGGTTGCTGTCAGGTAGGCATGATGTCCCACGTTTTTACAGTCATTCGACTGTACGCAGATATTAGTGAGTAAGTTGTGTCTACATCTCTGTAGAATAAAGTCTATTCTTGAAGAGCCATTGGTGTGCACATACGTCTGATCGGTAGGATATCCGCTTAGAACTTCTAGACGGTTTTCCTTGAGCGAATGTTGTAGGAGCTTGTCGCGGCTGCACTTGATCTCAGGCGCATCCGCATTGAGGTCACCGCAGAGAATGACACTGTGGTTTGGGAATTTTTCACAGATGGCAGATATTTCATCGAGTGCTTCTTGATAATTACGGTCTTGAAAGGAGCCCCTGCATGGGAGATAGGCTTTCCAATTGAATGATAAAGGCTGTCTTGACCAACAGGTCGTGCAGGGAGGCCTAGGCCTTAGGCTCAAAAGGGGCCCACGATGGTGGCATATGCCAAAGACGCCCCTAGGTCCGACATCTTGGCATGGTCTGAGAGGAACTCTGCTATTTGCTGCTTAGGGGTAGAAGAGGGATTCAGAACCCTTGCAGTGCAAAATTGCATGCATTGGGTAAGATAGGAATCAAAATGTTTTGAATTGATTCTTCCTCAGGAGGCAAGGTCAGTGACTGCCTCAGAAAAGTCCTGTTCCCAGATGTATTGGTGAATATTTTCCATGCAACCAGCCAGAGCTTGCTGGGCTCCGGGTATAACTCCCTCATTTCCAACTTCTTCAGGAGGTTCCACCTATTTGGCAGCCTCAAGAGAGGTCCACCAGAATCTCGTTCCTTGTGTGGAACCCTATCTGACTTGGCCAGAATGGAGCCACCAAGATCACCTCCACCGATGGGTGTCACTGGATTTTCCATAACACCCAAGAAGTATGGTGATTGGATGGTAGGCATACCTGAGCGGTGCACCCCAGTTCTGAGTCAGTGCACTGACCCTGCTTCATTCCAGCTCCCTGTACAGACAGAAAAACATTGGGAGTTTCATGTTCCTCTGAGCAGCAAACAGGCCTATCATCAGAGTCCCCCTGACTGAGAACAGTACTTAATTGAGGGTTGAATGGTGTAGGGATGACTCTGTTAGGCAAAACCTCCCCTGGACAACGAATGTCCCCTGCAGGTGAACTGCCACTGGGGCTCTGTTGTGCTAATATCTCCAGTCCCACATCTACAAGACAAGCAGGCACAGGGTCTAGGAATCAGGGAATGTGTCCCACTCAACTTGTTAATGTAGGACACTGTGGTGGAGTCGTCCAAGAGGACCTCAATCACTTGATTCTGTACCTGCCCAAGGAAATGCTTGAGGGTCAGCCATACCACCTGGAGCTCCAGCCAGATGATGTATCCCATTCCATTGGTCAGGCCTGATGGGAGGTGTTGTTGTGTCACCCAGGTGACTGCCCCACCTGTCCTGTAGGATGAAGCATCGGTCACTCTTGTTAGTGCAGGGTCTGGAGTTGAGAAAGGAACTCCTAATCTCAAGTTGGTGGGGCTGAGCCATTTCATGAGTTCCACCCGTGAATGTACTGTAGAAAAGGAAATAATCCGGAGTGCAAATGTACCGAAGTACATGACATTATATCATATTATGATAATACAGAGACAAATGAAAATTTTACTGCCAGAGGGTTTACATGCAGTATAGGAATACTAGTATTGACACAGAACAGGACCGATGAGTACAACTTGTCAACGATTGCCATCAAGGTGATCTAAGATCTACGTTGTTACTTGGGAAGGGATCAGTCGATGATACTATTGTTCTGAAGACAGGATTAGTTCATCATATGTAGCACAATTACAATTGTAATAAGCTAATCATTGTATCAGTGTTGCACCAGTTGTACGCAAGGATGAGGTAAATTCGTACATGCATGTACATGTATTTGTAGATTCTGATATATGCTTGTCTGGAAATGTTGACTCTTCAACATTGAATATTCTTGTAAGTGAATGAGGCTTTAAAGGCACATCGGCACACAAAGGCCATTAAATGTAGAAAAAGAGGGAGAGCAAGAGTAGAGCCTTCAGATCCAAAAAGGACCAAGGGATCTTTTAGATGCATGCATGGTAGCCACAGACAGATTCACACCAAAGCTAAGTGTTCCCCAGGAGATTCCAACTGCTATTGCACACCTTTTAGCAAGGCAATAGGGTGTGCCCTAGTTTCGGGCAGAGTCACTAGCTTTTGATGATTAAGTATAGATAGTTTTTCGATTTAGCTCAAAATTGCTATATCAAACTTTTTGTCTTTTATGCTGCTACTGGCTAATTTGGCCAATAAAAATGATGCAAAAAAAACTGAAAATGACTGGAACCCTGACACATGGGTACTCATCTAAGAGTACTCGACGAGAGCTATCCAGTGAATACCAACATGACTGGGTTAAGAGGGTTTTCAAAAGTCTTTGCATTTTTGTGCTTAGGACGAAATAGCCTCAGCATTGGAAGGGTTAAACACACAGAAATGTTAAAGCATGCAACAATGAGTTCGATTAAGAAGTCACTAGACCCTGGGCTATGAATGTTAATATTTCATTGTGAAATCCCTCAAATCGCAAATTCTTGATTTTGATCAACTAGTAAAAGAGAGAATTGATTTTTGGCAGGACTTCTTTCCAGGCATTGAGTAGACCTACCACAAACTAAATCACTTGGTTTCGTATCTTTTGCAATAAATTTTGGATTGCAGAAAATAAGAGCTATTTTGACTTGACTATTCCCTAAATTGAGGATTTCAGAGATAAAAGCGTTAACACAGAAATGAATTATCCACACATTCCAGCTTATAGAATGGTCATAGTGTGATAGAGCCCTGGGGGTAGGGAATTGAAGCCCAAATACAATAAAATGCATTCCTAAGATTAAGTCTTTTTATACGTTTTTGACATAAGCATACAGGTATGGTTGGAATCAAGAAATATTTCTGTGGAGAGCCCTAAATTGTGCTTCACCAGAGCATTTTTATGTAAAAGAAGAAATATAGGTTTATCAAATCCACAGCACAGCGCGGTTTCAAATGTGGGAAAATGTGGTCAAGGGCTGAAGCAAAGGTTTATCATAGTATGATAAACCTTTGGCTGAAGTGATTTTAGCCATTTCTTTGATATTTTAGTTGAAATAATGGTCACTAGGGGACCTTTTGAGATGTTTTTTTAAACAGTATTAACAACCACTGTTTCATGTATATTTCAGTCAGGTTTGATGTTTTGACTTCGCTAAATGAAGAACCTACTCCAATTTCAAAAATCACATGTTTTTGGTCATTTTTGAGTGAAAATGCCCCAAAAAAACAAAGTTTTACTCCAGCAATCTAGCGTTTTTTTTCTGGCATAAGGTATGTAAACCTACCTGTAACAAGTGGTTTCATTTCTGTTGCAACTAGTTATGGGTGCATTACTTAAAATTAACCTAATCACACACACTTTGACGTCCAAACTATTGTCAATGAAAGGAATGCACAAGTAGAAAAGTTGTTAAAGGTATACATATGAATTTGGCTTAGTATTCTAATTTACACTAAAAGAGACAAGAGACAGCAAAATTGATTTTCACATGTTCCCTTAGTAAAATACCAAATCTACATCATTGTAGTAGCCTATCATCACATAGAAATGCATTACTGTATACCTCCAAATAAGTTCACACAACCCCTTTTAAAGCGCTTTTGAACATAATAGGTGGAAAGGATGCTATATCAAATATCAATTATTATTATCATTATTATTAATTCTGAAAAAATGTTGGGAGGGGCAAACAAGTGGACATTCGTTTATGGCCTTCTGAACCTACCCAACCTACCCAACCTACCCTGCAAACGTAAGTGCTTCCTCACCTTTACATGTGCTACCAGAACAGACCTTTTATTGATTGTACTTTCACAAGTACAGAATGTAAATTGATCTTATTTTTAGCCCTTGAACATTTCACACTATCAGTCCTTGGGGCCCCATCCCTCAAGCATCCAATCAGACATGGCATGACAAAAGACAAAGGAGTGTGATGCAATCATGCTTGCCACGATCGACTATGGATGGGTTTCTGCTAATCAAAATATAGCCAATACCCAATTCCAGTTAATCTTTTGCTAACTTGCTAAGTGCACACATGCTTATTTGGAAGACATTCTGAATATGGTAATAGCAAGAGCAAGAGCAAAAGTTGAGGAAGGACAATAAAGTGCTTTACATAAAATGTTTATTCCTTTTTACACATATACAATAACCATTTTTTGGCACTTCATTTAACATTGTAGTATACCTTTATACATCCAAGAAGTTTACCTTTATACATACACTACAAAGGGAATATTAACTGTCAGCATGAACACCATTGCAATCTACATACGGTAGAAAGGAAAATAGTTATGAAAATTTTATAATACAGAATTATATCAAAAGAGTTAAATCATCAGAAATCAAACTATACATAATATTATCCGTCCTCTCAAGGATACTTAATCCAAATATTGTCTTCCTTTTCCATTATAGAAGATCATTTTTCTATAATATAATCCAATTAATTACCATTACTTACAAATATTGGAACATCACGTAAATAAGATGTCTTAAAAAGTCAATTTAGAAAGAGATTTTCCATTCTACAGCACATACATAATAATGTACTTTATATCGTCATATATAACATTAACAGAGGCTATAAACCAGAACTTACTGTATTTCACTCTATAGTAACAGTTGTTGAGAATTATTGAAATATTTAGTGATGTAGTCCTTGCACTGTCAGTGTGAGCACCTATATTTACCATAAAAACATGCAGGTAGAGACTAAAGCTTATACCAATGAGACAATTGGTACTCACTACATATTCAGTACAGATACTTACAAAATGCATTCCCTTCAGGCTTGATTTACATTCATTCATTTCATTTAAACATTACAATATGGGGGGGGGGTGCATGTTTGTACGTTTGCCTTTTTGGGGTAGATATAATGCTGAAGATAGATGATTTCTCAGTAGCCTGAGAGGCCTTACATGGTCCTTGCCATCAAAATGAGGAAAACCCAAAATGAGAGTGACCATTTTGAGTTTGCCTAAATAAATACAGACAACATAAAAGACTCTTTAAAAAGTTCATTCTATATGTGC
This sequence comes from Maea johnstoni, assembly GCA_963942565.1. Classification (NCBI taxonomy): domain Eukaryota; kingdom Metazoa; phylum Annelida; class Polychaeta; order Spionida; family Magelonidae; genus Maea; species Maea johnstoni. The sequence continues at coordinate 4,798,437 of OZ012691.1, read as the reverse complement.
TTATGAATGATTAAACAAAACACAGGAGTTGCTTACATGAGACTGGTTTTCCCTAAAAGTTCAATTTTTCTCTGCCACTGACTTCTAGCCTAGTCATGATGAATTTTCAGATAATAGAAAAAATCAAAATAACTAACATTTTCATCTGAACTGCCTGCATTGTTTGGGCAGCATGGTTGACAATGCTTAGTGTTTGATCATCATGGAAAAGTATAAACATGTTTTGTGAAAGTAAACAAAAACATAGACGTGAACTTGAAAAAACAGACAGGTGAATTCAATTGATTATTAGCACTATAAATTTACCATTACTGTTTTGTTTTTTTACAATTCATACATATAAAAAGTTGTTTCACAACTGCTTCCTAGATCTGTTGAATCTGTCCTGGGTGACTTCTAACATCGGGCAAGGCACCAGAGTTTCCTCCATGACTGTCCAACTGATTTGCCATAGATTCCAGTTCCTCCAGTCCTTTGGTAGAGCGTTCATATTTATGAGCAATTAACTGTCGATAAAAGTGGACAGCAAAGGCGAGAAAAATAACAATGGCTGGTATGATAATTGCTGTTGAGGCTATTGGGGCTTTATTGCTAAAACTATGAAATCGCACCCAGGCTAAAATTGCCATCTGTGCTAAAAACAAGAGAATCCCCACACCGGTTGAGAATATCCATGCAAGTTCTATGTACCAATGCATTTTGTCGTGGGGCGATTCGCTGACGGCTGTGACGTTGTGGACGTTGCTGACGGCCTCAATGTTTGGGAGAATACAGGTACTGATCATGAGTGCGAGAAGATGGACAGCCACCAGTAGCGTGGTACACACACTGAACGCTATCAGTAGGCCATCAGGTACACCCTCCTCTATCTGGGCCTCCACCATAGACACCTGCAAGGTAGGAAAAGGAAGAAAATGAGACCAAGGATAAGACATGGATGTATTTATATGTAAATATATACATACATACATATACACACACACACACACACAAACATACATATATATATATATATATATATATATATATATATATATATATATAAATATATTTAGGTTTACACAACTTAAACAAGTATTATGGTCACTCAGGGCCAGTCAGGGGAACACTTCATTGACGATTTGCCCCGTCATGGACACCCCCAACAGCAGAAAAAAGAAGATAATGAGACCACAGATCAGATAACATATGTAAGGTAGAAGAGAGTGTGTGATCTGATCTGAGTGAGGTTAAACAAATAGGATTGGCCCATGGTTTGTTTACGGTCTTCTACATCATAATAGCTGTATTGAACTAGGGCCAGATATTGTAGCACTTTGGTCAGTATAAAGACTGCTGAGCCTATTGCTGTTACATAACCCAGTGTCCTTAGTAGTCCTTATCACAATGTGTATGTTAAGAATCCCTGAACTGGGATAAGGAAGGATTATGGAATACTTCAAGTACATTAAGTATTTGGCAGGGTATAGGTCAAGTTGTTAGGTTAGGGAACTCTGAAGAGATACACCTATTAAATAGTGGCAGTGTACATAGAGATAGAGGGAAGATATCTAAAGTTGTCGCAAAAATATGATACAATTTATAAATCATTTGTTAATAATGCTATGAAAAGGAAACTTCTCCAATAGTCTATGAGTCTAGGTGCTACACAAACACGGTCTTTGTCAGGATTTAGAAACTAGATGCCCAAAATTGGAATCTGTAAAAATTGGGGGAATCCTTTTTTTCAAGAGAGACCACAATATACACTGACTTCAACCATAAACATGAATTTACTTATCAAAGTAATGCATAGATTTTTTCACTAAACCACTGTTAATGAAGATAAAACATGTCTTCTCTTCAGCCACATTTACATGTGATTATTTACACATATTTTTGCCAGGCCCAAGCTCATTTCCCTTTAAAGTTTTGAGCACCTGAATATGACTAAATTACACTTATTAGTTAACACCTGAAAAACTATCTCACTTATCAATAGAGTCAAAATATACTTAGGCCTAGAAAAAAAAAGTTTATTTCCTGTAACGGTCCAAAAAAAAAAGGGGTAGGTAGGTCGGTTAGAAATATCTTTTTGCATTATTTTTTTGGTCAAAAATGTGTGTTTTATGCATGTTTTACGTTGATTGGGACTTGGGAGGTAGGAGGGCGGAAACAACTTTAGGATAGGGATTTTTTTGGGTAGGGTTACAGGAAACAAACAACTTTTCTTTTAGGCCTTAAAGGTTGAAGTTCTTAAGTGTATTTCATATATTGATCCACCTCTGATGTACTTTATTATTGTCTGCGATCATTATCAATCATATCTGTTCCCACCTATGCTTTCCCAATACATTTTTAATCTGGAGGGTGGATTGCTAGGCAACAGGGTAGTGTAAAAATTCCACAGAAGCTGCAATTACATCAATTACAATTAAGGACTGTTGGAGACAGGTGAGTGATTAGATAGGCTTATATCATATCACCATCATCAACAATGACCAAGTTGCTTAACTACTCCCTACCCTATGTAATTCACTCAGTGGTAATGGTGGTAATGGAAAACTAGCATTTGTGGCAATTAATCTATATAACATTTCTCATATTTTCAACAGTGGAAAATACTGTTTTTCATCGATTGTTGATGTGACCTACACACCTGAGAACAGAAAAAGGAGTAGGCATATTTTTAGAGAGTAGAGACACAAGTGCCAGTGACACCATCAACAAAGGGATTTTCCCTATTGTTGCACCAACACTTTGGAAAATTAAGGCTGTATCATTGTCAATTTTTCTAACAATGTTTACACTAGATTTCCAGATGTCCTGTATATAGATGAATAACACAGTTTGTATCTACTGTAACTGTACAAAGGGGGTGCTGTTGTCAAATATGGCTCCCAGGAAGTGATGAGAAGCAGAGCAGTGCACATGCTCAATTGAGTACCTGGGGTAGAGTGGGGTGCTGATAAGGGTCAATTTATGAAACATGAAAATGGTGTTGGAGCTATCAGTAAGAGTTGCTTGTCTCCCAAAGTTATGCATATCTCTGCTAGCTAGAACCAGGGGCTTAGCCGCAATGCATCCAGCGTGTCATTTGGACACGCAGAACACTGTTTTTTTGACAGTTTGGACACCCAAAAGTTTATGTCAGAATTTGCTGAAGATGACTTTTCTTAGAAGATAGAAGATGTAGAAGCTGTAGTGTCACTTTTATAAGACACACAAAGCAGTATCTGGCCTAAAAAAGCAAAATCTGTAAAGGTATAGGGTCTATCTTATTAGTAGTATGTATTTTGTACCACACTTTGGACACGCAAAAGTCTATGAAACCTCTATTTGGACACACTGTTTCCAAATATCGGCTAAGACCCTGGCTAGAACAATGATCTGGAACACACCACACTTTTTCTTACATTTTCCTTAGACATGTATCCTCTAAGGTATAACATATACAAAAAAAAACAATCAAAAATAAAACATGTGAGGGCATCCTTAAAATGGAGGGGGTGTTAGTATGTGAGATTGAGTGCTGGCTCAGTTGATGATATGGTGTTATATATGCAGTCACCATCTGTTTGACCTCAGAGGTTAGAACTACACATATTAGGTATCATTTGTACATGTTCGAGATCTTGAGGATTCAGCAACATGCCCCTGGCTGTTTACATCATTAGATACTAGAAAATGATTGCTGGATAGATCATAAGATCATTATTTAAAGGCTTGCATGACTGCCTTCTTCACTCTGGATTCTTTCTACCAGTGTTTATATATCACAGGCACAGACATTTACTGCAGAAAAAATAGGAGAGATATAATAGGATGTGTCTGTGAAATGAATCCAAACTGAGCTATTAATGTCAGTGTCTCGGCAATATCTTATATGAATAGAGTCAGACACAGTGTGATCGACAATAGTGGCAACTGGCAATATGAATAATGTGAAAATTAGTTGGCTCTCCTTGTGTTTACAAATAGATACAATCCATATGCCCACATATATATCAGTGATGATGGCTATCATTAGACAAGTTTCATGTCAGTAATATATACAACCAGCTATATTTAGCTTTTCCTTTGACAAGTGCCAATGGGATGATTCTCAGTAAGATCATGAATGTCTATCACCAGATCTATACGCAATCAGGAGATCTCGCTCAATAGTCTGGACAACAGCCAATCAAGGTATTGACAGGAACCACTCATTAGGTGCATTTGTGCATAAGCGTGAGTAGCCTGGTTCTCAGGCTGTGTGAGGTATCACGCCCCCCACCAATATATATATATATATAAACCAAGGTTTGATGTCTCTCTTAAACTATAGATGGCAGCACTGTGTTCATGTCTTCATGAGTTGCAGTTGATAACACGTACAGACTACAACTCAAGTGTGTCCCCCTTGAGGATTTATTCAGAACTAAACCTGGAGAAAAATCAACTCAGGTTAGATCACTGAAAGAGACAGATTCCACAGACTTTCAGCAAGTCTCATGCGTGAGCAACTTCATCTATACTGTAAACACATATTAGTCCTCCTTAGTGAAGTCACACCGAGACTAGATTCGGGAATAGATGTGTCCAGGGCTTTATAACTGGTCCTATGGTAGTAGGTCTGTGGTGACCCATCCATGTCCTACTCATCTGAGATAAGATGATGAGGGTTCATCACATCAATTTTGAGTAAGAACTCATGAAGTCTCTTGTTTACAGAAACTTGAGAACACACATATTGCCACTTAGATATGTTTGTTATTAATGATCAAGCTTCCTATCGCCACCCTATTTGGCCCGGTGGTCACCGGGCGAATGAATGATGCTTACCATAGCAAATCCTGACAGTAAAGCAGATGTCCTACTGGAGGCTTTAAGTTTAGCTCTGGCCAGGTAAAGTCTCCTCCATGATAGGGCCTGTAAAGTATGCTGATTCGACATTTCCTTCACGTATGACTCCGTCAACCACTCGGAGTAGCTACTGGCCATTTCCTAAAAGCCTACGTTTGCCCACTTTGCGTCAATTGTTAAGGAGATTATGTTTTCTATGAATAAATCCTCCACTGATGTTGCACCTAGCTATTTCAGTCGCAGTCCTAGTTGTTGTCACACATGCGTACGACCAAAACGTGTCACGTGACTTCGTTCAAAAGCACTCGGCCTGATGACGTCACGAATCGTATACACACATTTGTATGGCGCCGTCACTGGATACGGTGCAAACTTTCACTGATTGCACCGAATTACAGTACTTTCATTCGTGATTATTAATTTTCCTAACTTCCGAGATGACAGACAAACGCGATGCAGGTCGTCGACTGGTCAGTAAACAACACTTTAACTTTGTTTTGTTTGTTGGAACATGTGAACCCACCACTCGCTTTGAGCGGCCATTTTGTGTGTTATAGTGTGGATGTTTTGTCGTCGGAACTTACTTTCCTGTTTGTTTGTCGGTGAAAGGTCACAGAAGAAGTGTAGATGAAGATCTCAGACCACATTCTTCAATATCGACTGCCAATGTGGCGTACCGTTACCCATCATAGTTGTTTCGGTCCTAAAACTGTCCTACGATCCGCACGCTGGCATCGATGTTGTTATGAAGCTGCAGTGCATCTGCAACCAGCATGAGGCTCTTACACAACCAATATTTTACTTGATTTCAATTCTATGATTTATGACCTATTGATTAAAGTTCGAGCTAAAATACATTTACTACTGTGATAAGTTTTAATTTGTTTGTGATGCCAGTAGTACAAAAGATTAAAAGAATAGCCGAACACTATAGAGATATGAGATGACAGGCTCTGAAAGCAAGTTAACAGGGAAAGTCAAACCTAAAACGCTCCAAAAATCTCATTTTATCGATTTTTTATACGATTGATCAATTTTATAAGCTGGCCAATATGTTTAAGAAACAAAAAAGTTAAAAAACTTTTCGCTACAACTCCCACTGAAGGAAATAAATTAAAACGGCACTTCTCTGTCCTACGCTTCAAATTCTCCATCACTATAGTCTGGTATACACAAACAAAAACACCTTGTCGTATTTGTTAAAATAGTTATACTTATAAACTTACCGATTGATGTATGTTGAAATTGCTGTGATAGAACATTTTATTTAGACAAACCAAAAGAAATTCTGTCATTAACTTATATTTCCATGTGGTCAGTTACAGTATACCCATCATATGTGGTTCTCCCCTTTCTTAGGTCTACGTAAAATCAAAATTATGTATTCATGATTTTTACTTAGTAAAAGCTTTCAAAATGCTTTAAAAAGGGACTACATGTTCATTTAATGTGAATTGATTTGATGATTGATTCTGAAGATGATGATTCTAAAAGAGTCGTGAGGTCAGTTCTCACATATTATTCAGTCTCAAATTACGGGTTTTAAATTTTAATGACACCTATCACGAGCTGGTGGCATCGCTATGATATGACATATTTCTTTTTACATATTGAATGTTACACTACAGATATTTCTTTATCTTTAATATATGGTTATAAGAATTATTCAATATAATCATTCAGATACTACATTTTTATGTAACGTGTATGACTGTATGCTAGTTGTGCACTCCTCACCAATAAATTCCTTCCTGTTTTATATGGTTGAAATTTCATGTGATTTTTATTATTTCTAAACCTCGGGCTATTAAACACAACAGCTACCTATATCTTCCATCCGTTTATGTTTAACTTCAAACATAAGGAAATTCTATTCAGCCGTTCGTGTTCAAAGAATCTTTAAACATGTCCGGGATAATACGACGCATGATGTTTCACCAAATCCATTGATATATTATTAGATTTCTTAACGTGACAAGTCCGTACATGTGTTACATGTATGTGTTACACGTATGTATGGGTTTTGAATTTGCTCATAAGACCCTGAACACACTTAATACACTTAACATTAATTTAATGAATACTTTTTGGTTAGTGCATGCTATCAAAGCAGGATTCACATACATCTGATATGTGTTCAGTGATGTTATTTTGTAGGAATCTATCCAAATCGTATGGAAATGCCCTAGGCTACCCAAATAGTGACCCAAACTTGATCTTTTCGTATATACATACACACAAACAAATCCAACATAGGGATTATTTAAGAAGTCTGAGCACCTTTTGGCTATGAAACTTCAATATCCCACACACTAGTACTAAACGATTGTTCAAAACCACTCAAAATGCGTTCTATCTATGCTGACTGCATGTTGCTGCCAAAGAGGGCGGATTTGTCGTAAATCATCGATTTACAGTAATATAAAGTACATTGTGTACCATTTTGAAATACATGTATTCTGAACACATTCTGACGCGTCACCAGTGAAGACAACATCAAACAGATGTTTACATGTATGGTCAATTAATCCTTCCACACAAGAGCGACTTCTGGTCACTGGATATCAGGGAATTCAAAACAAAGCGCAAGGAAAAACAATTTGCACAGTTTTCGGTTGAAACCAGTGGTTGAAGCGAGGAATGAGCTGTGTGCAAGGATGTCATGAAATGCACGATTCAGCTAACTCTAAATAGACGTTTTATTGCACAATAGTTTTCAAAATAGAAGTATTTGGTATTTTAACGATTAAATCACCCTTAACAGTCATTTATAGATACTGAGCAATTACGCAGTAGCCGTTTTTACCCTCGAGTGCAATCGGATAGAAGACATCTACTTGTCACTACAGAATCTAATGTAATATTAGCCTTTACAGGCCTCAACGCTAACTCAAAATGATACTGGCCCTGTAGGACCAGTAACGGCTAGCATCTGCTGGTCCTGCAAAAAATTTACTGGTCCTACATTTTTTATTTAACATAACAAGAAAGAACATTGCATAAAATTCACCACAACATTTATCGTTTATAGATTTTATCTTCATTTTTATCAAAAACATTTGGGGACATTCTTGGGGGGAAACTTTTAAACAAGAATGTCTCCAAATGTTCACTGGGCCTGTAGGACCAGTTGAGTTCTTTTTTTACTGGCCCGAAGCTGTTTTGGGGAATTTTTACTGGCCTTGGGCCATAGGTTCGCCCTTAGCGTCGAGTCCTGCTTTATTCGCATCGCAAGTAAACTTAAGTAATCGATGTATTTCAGCAGCTGGTTAGACTCGCGAAGATGCACACTTAGTTACACACATTATACATGCTACAGGCATTATAGAAACCTCAACAGTTAAGTCACAATGGAAGGATTTCTAAGTCGCACATGGATCTCAATGAAAAACAGTATTCGGGAGCTAATAGTGCTCTGCGCAGAGAATGGAGATACTAAGGACAGACAGGCCCCTAGGTGTAGTAACCAGCTATGTAGCTGGGAAGTCCTGCTGCGTGAACGGGCAATGGCTAACAATAACAACAGCAGCCGATACGTGAAGTTTCCAAGAGAAAGGGTTTTCAACTTTGCATGGTAATTGGACGTAAGCTTTAAATCTGCCGATAGTGCATCTGTTTTCACTTTATAAGTGCTTTATTTCATGGCATCGATAGTTCGATACTACTTTGCTTGACAATTAAGCAGATGACATTACAATTCTCCTTGTCGGATGAATGATTGTCTGATGGGTGTCCAGGAGTCGTTCAACCCATGAAAATGAAACCTTAGGACACCTTAGACAATTGACCAGTGCTGTCTAAAGATGCAACTATCAAAGAAACAAGAAATTTTCATCCTAATGTAAAACTTTTTTTTCGCCACTTATTAAAGGTATTTTACATTTTAATATGATAAATATTTGCTTAGATTTAATAGAATGGTGATGTTAAGATGTTACGGTCCTTTTTTAATTGTATACACACGGAATTTTTACGATGTTCCATTCTGGGCAATGGCCACCCACTTTCAAGGTCCAGACTAAACCACTGCCCTGATGCATTGTGAAGGTTGACTGGGTTGCGCAGCGCGAGCGCTAAAAGACGAACTATCGTTAGCATTCCAAAATGACCCTTTCGATCAGTTCGGCTGACACTTGAGGGTTGGGGTTAATGGTGACTAGTCTAATACCTTTGCACTGGTAGTCTGGTAACTTAAGGCTTTGTGGACTTGACATAGCTGGCCATCACAGATTCACAGGTCATTAAGCATATCAAAATGATACTTCCGTTTAGTTCGTCCGACCTTCCAACTTCACGTAGTTCACTTTTAAAAATTATCCTGACGTCCCCCAGTTGGTAACATTAATACAGCATTTGCATCAACTAGATAATTTCAACTTTCATTTCATGAATGCATTATCATATTCCCTAACGAGAAATATTTTTATGTATAATAAAGCTTAAAATAAAGCTTATTTAATATGGGCTCGAATCGTATACGTATATCAGTTTATCCTGATCTATTTTTGACAGAAGCCTTTTAAGTGCAATCTCTCGGGAGTTTGGTTTCACTCGGGGATCCATTCCATCATGTTTATTGTTACCCCTCACTGGATATCACATTGGTATAATATGCCGAAGTATCGCGTGGCATCCTTATATAAGAAAAGATGCACGTGGTCAATGTACTGCAGGAAGTGCAAAACCACAGGTCTGCGAGTAGATCAAATACGGATGCGTCAAACAGGATAATGGCGATTTCCGAGTTCAGTGATAGTATACGCATAGCTCTAATGAGGCTATTAGCAGATTCTGGGTACAGGGTAGGGTGCGTCTATAGGTGATAATGAAGATGGTTTGAATGATTTGCGGGTTGTATAGTTCTTGCTCCATTTAATATTCTGCACCACGGCACTGAACAGTCAAACGTTCTTTACATCGCTGGCCATAAGTTGCCCAGGAACTAATCCAGAATTCAGGCCAAACAAAGCATCTTAGAGCGACCTGATTTGTTCTAATCTTATGGTAATAATGATAAGCGATGTGCAAGCTTTCGTAAAACCATCCTCCTGATTAGGCGATCTGAATAAATGAAACCATAGGGCATTGTATGAGTCCTATAAACTTTAGTAATGTATCAATGATTTGACATATCTGAGTGATGTATACTTATAATTTGCTTTAATGTCTCTCATAGCTCTTTTTACTTTTAGAGTGGTCAGTTTATTGAACATGCACATGTTTTACTTGCCTGTAATATGTTAATCCATACTGAGTGAGATTTTAAATAAAGATTATATTATTATTATTATCATTATTATTAAGAAGGGTTCATCCGTTGCTCTTTGTATAGTAAGCCAGTTGGTTCAGCGTTTTGGTTGTCTGTTTCAATTGCAGCGGGGAAATTACTACTCAATTCGAGGACTAACTCATGCACGAGTACTCCTCGCCATACCGGTTCACAGAGAAGTGTGGAATGATATTCACTTCACAGCATCAAACATGTTAGTGACTTGGGGTTAGGCCAGTGTCTTAGCTGATATTTGGAAACAGGGTCTCCAAATAGAGGTTTCATAGACTTTTGCGTGTCCAAAGTGTGGTACAAAATACATACTACTAATAAGATAGACCCTATACCTTTACAGATTTTGCTTTTTAGGCCAGATACTGCTTCGTGTGCCTTACAAAAATGACACTACAGCTTCTTCATCTTCTATCTTCTAAGAAAAGTCATCTTCAGCAAATTCTGACATAAACTTTTGAATGTTCAAACTGTCAAAAAACAGTGTTCTGTGTGTCCAAATGACACGCTGGACGCATAGGCGGCTAAGCCCCTGGGTTAGGCGGTGGTTTTCGCTGGGTACTCCAGTTTCAACCACAACTTTCAGCTGGCTAGTCACAACTTAGCCGCAATATGGCGACGAAAAAAAACAAAACTACAAATTATATTCAAGAGTTCAATGATCGAAGAGTGCCCTTTTTGTCTGATCCCATCAGATAAGCCACATATCGCTGGACCCTGACAAAAATCATCAAATACATTAATACTAATTGAAAATATTTCGGGAATGATTTTTGAATCCAATAGAACAACTTTCGTTGAATTATTTTTTTAAAATTACTAAATTACAAAAAATGACTCGTTTGATAACGTCTAGTAAAGCACCTTCACAATTATCTACATCGTGATTCTTGAAGCGAAACTCGGACGTCTTGGTCTAGAATGACTTGTCTGAAAGATAGCCCCCAAGTACCAATGTATTTACATATACCACAGCTTACGAGGGATCGTTGTAGCTTGTACCACAGGTTGCCGTCTTCCGCCAATCGCAGGCCAGCAAAAGCCTGGCCTAGCACTCTTGCTCACTACTACGCTTGGGTAACACCTTAGTGGTTTAGGTCGCTTCAAGAAGAAATGATCAGAAAGTGTGCGCTTTGCCACATAACGCACACTTTTCGAAGCCTGTGATTCATTGGTGGAAGGCAACAATGTAGTACAAATGATAATAACCAATGATCACAGGTAGAATTTGAAGCAAATTTACGACGTTCCAGACTAGGCTCATAGTCCCTAAAAAGTTGACATTCCATTCTGTGTTGACCAAGCACTTTGGTGTTGTACAAGATACGGTAGATAGATGGCACCACCTGGTCCTTTCTCTAGAGGTTTTAGGTGATACTCAAACTGAGTCCTCTATTCACCTGGTGAGATAAATGTAAGTGAAGTTATTCGGCCACTCCGTCCACTTTGACCATTTGATACTTCGTAACAGAAAAAACTTGACAGAATAAATATATATGACAGAGCCTAGACATCTAGGCGAACGATGTTCAAAACTCCCCAGCACACTAGATCTGGCAAATGACACGCAAATGTATTTTGTCAGATTATCTGTATTTATTGAGTCCCAGGATAAATTTTAAGAATTCACTCATGCAAGAAAAAGGATACTTTAAATGATGCAAAGAAGCAACCTTTGTCTTGCCATGTCAATATATTTATTTCGTTGATACTTACAGGAATTGTGTTTAAGGTGATAATCTAGTACAGCAAGATCATCACCACTAGGTGGTGTCTTTGGCTGGCCCCTTAGCAAAAAAATATTGCGCATGAGGAGTGGTCACCCGCCACGAATCTCGACCTAGCGACTTTATATTGTAGTACAACCACGAGGACAAAGGGCGGGTCCCTTTGGGCCATCCGTGTTAAATTCGTCCCTAACGACATGGGTGCCTGCTTCGACCATGCAGATTCCTTCGAGATAGACCATTTTGACCAATATTTTCATCTCATTTTTTTGCTGAAAGTGAATAACGATACGTTCTTCGAAACCATTGTTTTAGAATATGACATATGAATCCCCTCTAGGTGCAAGGTCATGTCATAAGTACATTGTATTATGACAGGACCTGAAAATCAGCATTAACTACGTAAACCACGTGCTGTTATATAGTAATCTTGAGGCATATGGGAATATTCAAATATGCTTTTAACATACTCATCGTGCAGATTCCCGGTTTAGGTAGGACCTTGCACCTTACCAAAGACATGAATGATCAAATTGTAGAGTTTGGTTTTCAAGTAAAGGGTAAGTCTTGACATTTTGCCAAAAAACGAAACACAGACAGATATGTGCGTAAAGGGTGCCATATCAACTCAAAATAGCAAATTATTGATAAGTTTATCATTATTCTGTAACTATGAGATGTAAGCTATACAATAGCATAGGTGCCGTTGTCTATATTTAACTCAGTTTTCAGATATTTAAGTTTTAAAAATGACCCGGGTATCGGGTAGGGTTCTACCTTAATTTAAGGGAGCATGGTCAATATGTGTTTTCATCTTAATCTCTCGCAATGGTTTTTGCAACGGGACAGGATAGAAACTTGAACACTTTTTTTTCTGTCACCATAGTGAGTGGAAAATTAAGCCAGCCATCCAGTATGGATGCTCAACGAGCATGTATGCTTGAATTACAGTTTAAGCCGATTAAGGCCTTATTGGCCGATTAAAGGCATAGTATAGGAAGGCGACAGTAACATCTAAAAAAATACCCCACAGGAAGAAAATCATTTAACTCTGCATAAGATAACATTGTCAGATCTAAAATGTAAAGGGGGCGGGGTCACCAGCCATGCCGTCCATATATGTGGCGCCAACGTGGCACCGAATATTTTCAAATGGACGTTCAATTGTAGACGAGAAATTCGCAAATTTGGTGCGGCATAATAGTGCCACTTAGACGCCACCTATATTTTAAAATGCATCTATGTTTTAACATCTCTGTGTGATATGTACTATTAACTTGCTTTAATGTCTCTCATAACTCTTTTAAGAGTGGTCAGTATATTGAACGTGCATGTTTTTATCTGTCTGTAATATGTTTATCCATACTGAGTGAGACTTTTAATAAAGATTTTATTATTATTATTATTTATTATTATTATATGGAAGGCATGACTGGTGACCCCCCTTTATGTTGGATTTTCAAAGGGGACCTGACAATGTTTTAGCTGTTAGATGTGTTTAAATGGATTTGAGGTTTTAGATGTTACTGTCACCTTGTCGAATACCCTACTATGTCTCTAAGACTATGGCAGCGTCAGTTCGTGGAAGCGGGATGGACATTACAAAGGAAAAGAGAGACTGCATAAAACCGCACACCTCCTGTATTGTCCAGGACTGTAAACTGCTTACACTCAAATCAGGTGGGCGTACTTAAAGCGAACTCTAGTTGAGGGGTTCAATAGTATTTGAATGTTGGGTTTCTTTGCACTAAACTTACTTCAAACTCGTGAGATAATCTACCTCTTTTTTTAAACCGAACCCCAGGCAGAAACGGCAGAAATCCTGAAACGACCGATTTACATTGAGATTTGAGAATTCAATCCTTAGCTCATTAAAAGCGAAAGTAAGGGCTTTCCTCCAGAAATTGTGGTGTGGATCTGTGATACTTATGACTATAACTTTGAAATTAAGAAAAGATACAGTATATAGAAGGAAGTCTTATCGTCGTTGAAGTTTAATTTCCAAGTAGCAAGAAAAGAGAAGTTTGTTTTCCCCTTTTTTTTTTTTACTGATTTACCCATTCACGTTTGAGTCTACATGTGGTCTGATACAGGTGGGGATATTAAAAAAATCTTTTGAGTGAAAGTTGTTCCTATTCGTTTAAAATCCCGTTTTAAATAAGTTTAGAAGTAATCCTAAGTAGGGAAATTACATTTAAAGACGTCACACCACGTGCGCACCTCAGATGCAATTGTGTCGACGCGTTAAAGGTGTACGTGTGCGCTGTAGTGTGCATATAGTGTACAGTGTTGGCAATGCTGGTTGGGATGCTGTAGGCTAGTAGTATAGTATAGTAAGGTAATAGTGGAGCGCTGTGAGTCGTCGTCGTATCGTGGCGTGCGTGCAGCCAGGCACGCCTCTCATGGAGGCTGGCCATTATAACTAGAGCGGGCGACAAAGAGCGGCTTAGCGTTCGCCTCAGCTGCAAGGTTTCGGCAACCGTCTCAACCTACCCCCTCAAAACTACATCTCATCAAACACCTTTTCAACTATGAACTTTGCATGTTGAAAAGCTAACCCTTGTAGTGACGAATTACGCGGGATACTTAGAGTGAACGATGTGTTTACGTTGCGGATTACCCGGAGCCGATTTTGAGGGACCTTGTGAGGAATGGTTCAACCAGCGCCCAACGGAACACTACTATTTGGTACAGTAGCATTCCCTCCTACTACCATACTACCACTACTACGTACAATAACCATATCCACACATATAGACCCTGTACTTGTCACGTGGTCACTGCCAACATACTGCGTCCAGATGCGAACATTGTGAATTGCTCCTGGAGGTTTTTGTTGTGTAATATGCTGTCTGTCCATTGTTCGCATATCACGGCACGTACCAACTCTCATTTCATTCACGTCCACGCGTGTCATGCCCCCTTTGTCCGCTATGTCACATTGCATGTCGATCAATACTCAGGTGAAAGTGAGCAAGGTATATAGTCTAATAGCATATGAACGGTTATACACGTTTCTTATGTGTCTGGGTCACCTATATCTGACTGTATAAGAATACAGGGATTGCTGAAATATGAGATTTATGTCATTGTCCTAGAAGAGCCATACAATTACAGAATGCATGTCCACTTGTAATGGATATCAATCTCAATCATTATTAGACGTTTTCATCGAGATATAATTAGCAAATTGAGAAACGCACTATGGATTTACAGATGATATCACATGTTGATGTTGTGTGTCAAACACTCCCGCATCCTAACGCACTTCTTGCTATTGCCTTGTCATTCAATAGAGACATTTGAAAACTAACAAAATAATTATTCTAATCTGGTGATAGTAGTATGCGTCGTCAATGTACGTGCACACTATTAAGTAATGCATGTAACCTACATCCTCACTTATCTAGATAATGATAATAATAATAATATTTTTTTTTAAAGTCTCACTCAGTACGGATAAACATTACAGACATGTAAAAACATGCATGTTCAATTTACTGACCACAATGAAAAGAGCTATGAGAGACACTAAAGCAAATCATTAGTGCACATCACTCAGATGTTAATTCATAAACACATTGAAAATCAGCTACCCCAGCTCTAAACTGGGTTAGGACCCTACGTTGGTCCCTGGGTCTGAAAGTGTCGTTAGACTTTCCACTGTTGCTTTACACTAATACATGTATTCACGTGTGGCCTGACATCATTTGTCATGCATCAACTATACAGGTGTATAGTTTATTAGGACTCCCCTATCAATTATGTTTCATGTTGTCAGGTAGCTATTCGTTATACTAGTATTCATTATTGTTTTTACCTCTGCGTTTTGAAAGAAAACATGTTCCCTAAAACGGTTTCTTTATTTCACTGAACAAAACATCTGGCCCAACACCATGTTAAGATCGCTACTTCTAACATTACTGAAAACGATTTTGTTATCTTGATCCTCATTTCAGAATAATATCAGTGTCTGTATGACCTTATATATGTTTGTTTTTTTCGTTTTGTATAGAATATATTTCTAGATGAACATAACTAACTGCTCATGCTCAAGCGATCGGGATGGAACTGTCGACAGCTTTCTTCATATTGCACGGTCTTGTCTTGGCATGTACGTGTAAAAAACAAACTCAATGATTAATACTGTCTCATACACACAATCCTACACACCCTACATTTATTGGCCAACTTCACTCAATGCAAATACTTTTTTGTTAAGGCTTAATGACTATGGTGTACTTTACATTGTGTAGAGGACAGAGGAGCGTAGCGGATTTTTGAATCGGCCACAAATGAATTTTACCGTTAAGCACTACCCGCCTGCATGATCCAAAATAAATAGGGTTTATTGTTCTTTATGTTTCTTCCGCGTTACTGCTTCTCCTATGCTTTTGAGATGTATCGCCTTTTGGCTTTTAAGTTTCTACGAAATGTACGTAAAACCTATTTTGAACTCTAAGAAGTGGTGAGGGGTATATCGCTACGTATAGGTGAGAGAGGGCTGTCCTGTTTCCAATGAGTGAACCCTCCTGCTCGGGGCAGCTAAGGTGTATATATAGATAGATAATTAAGTGTAGTACCATAAACTGCGTTTAGAGGGCATCCATTCTGTCATTGCCCTATTCTGCGATTTCCTAGACAGAGCCGGTACATTAACAGACCGAGTCTTCCAAACTCCGCCTTGCACTATACGAGAAATGTACAAATATGTATTAAAGTCAACATGACCACGTGGACCACTTGTACCTACGAGAAACACATGCTCTGTTTAGTGACGACAGTCTCATTTCTGACATAGGGATGGGCCTGTCGTGATATCATAGTTGTCCAAGGATTCAAACTGGCTCTAAGCATGTGAAAGGTTGTCAGTGACTTGTTGGTCATTCCCCGGGCATTTCAGTTTCTTCAATCATTACCACCGAAAGTACTTTTTTCCGGAACAGGCATGGTATGATCGCGACTTGACGATTTATTGCTTGCGGTGGCTAAAAGCAGCCATGACAGTTAGGGTGAAATTAAGTAGTACACGTAGTATGTTTATTTGCGTTACGTTCATCTTTACAAAATCATACTGCACAACCCAAAACAATCACAAAACATGTAAATAAAGCGAAAGCTAAGTTAGGAAAACATATGTAAACTGGCTATTGACAGACGCCCATAAGACGGAACTCGCGTACGACGGATGGATTTTCTGGTCCCATTACCACAAACCCATAGAAAATCACATGTGTAAGACGGATATCGCATATGACAGACATATTTTACTGGTCCCACTTCATCTGGCATATGCAAGGTTACCTGTATTTCAAGAGGTAATGCTTATCAAACACTACCAACAACACTACTTCAAATATTTTGCATAATAATTATGAATTTCCAAGTTATTGTCGACGGTATTCCAGGTCTAGACGACAATGTGTAGAGGCATGAATGGGGTTAGGTTACATGTATTTAATTCCCGTGACAATGGCTGAGGTCAGTGGGTGACTGCAACCTTTTGACTTACAGCCGGGCCACTAGCCTGGGGGTAATAAGAGGTCCAAACTGAGTACCCAGGGACAATTAATATTTAATTTCTCAGAAAGTTATATTGAAATGTACATTATGGCCAAGACAATATATATCTGGGTTTGCAATTCAGTCTTAACGTTTAGTCTGTATTTGGTAACCACCTGCAGCATTGAAATTAAAAGGGTAGTGCCCATTATTAGCAAATCCCCCAAGACAAGGTTTATGTACGAATTAGTATTCCGTCTAAGCCTGACCTTCATGGACTCACACTCTTATTTAGAACATTCCAGTTCCGCTCGGAAAATACTATTAGTTATCAACTGTTTTGGAGTATGATACAACTTGTATCTCGCAATCAGATGGCTGTATCACCCGAGGCGCAGCCGAGGGTGATACAGCCTTCTGATTGCGAGATATAAGTTGTATCATACTCCAAAACAGTTGATAACGAATTTATCTCATGATTGCCTCCTCGACCTCTGCACAGGTAATAAAAATGAACATACATACATACATACATACACATACTAGGAGGTTGATACAGGATTCTGAGCGGTTAATACAACTTCATATCACATGCCAATTGACCAATCAAAAGCCTAGAATTTTGCCAATCATGAGATAAATGTCTTTTATTTACCGAAGATCAGTAGGGGATAAATCCCTTGCATGCGTGAAGCGTGTAGTATTCCCGCTCACACGTGAATCTGTGGAGGCTATCAGATAGAAGAACGATGGAACCATGTGGGCATATATATATATATATATATATATATATATATATATATATATATATATATATATATATATATATATATATATATATATATATATATGTATATATATATATATATATATATATATATATATGTATATATATATATGTATATATTTATATATATATATAATTATATATATATGTATATATATACATATATATGTATATATATATATGTATATATATATATATATATATATATATATATATATATATATATATATATATATATATATGTATGTATATATATATATATATGTATATATATATATGTATATATATATATATATATATATATATATATATATATATATATATATTCATATAATGATATTCATACACTCTTGTTTGGAAATGTATTATATTTTAGGCCCTCATGAAATCGTCCGAAACATTGATCCCTGCTATTGAGTGATACCTCCAACCAAGTAGTCCTAATCATGATTGCGTGAGCTGCGAAGACGGTCGTCGACTACGGGAATCGATTGATTGAATTACATGATACATGTAATTATTAACTATTTCCAACTCAATTTTACCCTGTTAACAATTTTACTTGTTGAAATGAACCGGATACGAATTAGGCTCGAGGTGTATGAGGCGAATCTGTTTAGGCAGCGGTTTTTCCCCAGGTAATCCGGATGTTTCCAATTTTAGCAACGATTAAGATTAACATGACAGGAAAGGTGCAGATGAACGAAATTTCGAATGCCCATGCTAAATCTCAGAAGGTCTGAAAATGATTGTCTCGGCTCAAATCAGCTGGCTCAAACTCTTAGTCAACTTGCACACGTCTAAGTAATAAGTTAGCCTAGATTTCCAGGCTGTCATATGTTTTTTTTTCTCTCATTTGTTTCTGTTACCAGGCACCAAATAGTCTAGATGGCCATAGTGTCCAATTTAGTTTACATTTGTCTCACCAGGATTCAGTTTGATTATGACTGTAAAGTGTAAACATAGAGATAGGAGGAGCAGGTGGTGCCATCTATCTACCAAACCTGGTACCACACCACAGTGCTTGGTCAACACATAAGGGAAGGTGAACATTACAGGGACTAGGAGCCTAGTCTAAGTAATAAGTATGCTATCTGAAAACGATTATAGGTTAAAGGCTGATTCAAGTAATACACACTCCATCATGGTCAACTGTTGCCTGATGTTAACACGAACAACGCACCCCCACCCCCTCATTAGAAGGAACGTTGGTGCAATACGCTTACACAAAAATCATAAAGATGGAGAAGAAGAATTTGATTCCATACACGAGCAGGAGGAAAAGGTGAAACTGGTGAATGGAAGCTTCCTGTCTAACGAGACTTTAAAAAGCAGTAGATACGGTATCGAAACCTCCATTTGAATATGTTTTTTTCTGAAGTGATATATTAATCACGACGAATTCAATCTGCAGCGAGGTTCGTATAGTATAGACTGTAGGTACTGACCATGGGTAAAACCATCAATATATTATAAAAAAAGATTTATCGTCCAGTTGAGTTCAGTCCTTTCCACTCATACTGATATGGGGGCTATTTGGTTTCCATATAGGTCATTGATCATATTTATAGGCGTTGAAGGAAGCATTACCCTTTTCGGATAGCATTCGCTATCAGTCTATGCAAGATGTAAAAGATAAACGAAGACTCCGATTGGTTTCCGTAGCTCATGAGCTCGGAACGAATCACTAATGTGTGTAAATTGTTTACAGCAATGTCTGAAAATGGCCTGTGTGACATGATGGTGTGCATCTAATGAATAAACTACGCTAACCTCACGATGCCGATATGGTTGATTTCATCACAAATGGGGCGGCGTGCCCGAGGGCTGGGGTGATCTCTTAACCTAGTTCTGCTGTTTATGTCATCGAGATATCTAGTCGATGTACATGTAGTGCCGAAATTGGGCCAGAGAACGCTTTTAGAAAACGCAAATTTCCTGCCCCAATCAGGATAAGTTGTGACAGTTTTAGTGTTGCAGGAAACCTGAATGCCCGGAGAAAAACACCCCCTAAGCTCATGTAACTGTAACTCCCTAGACTGGGCTCCTAGTCCTAGTTCCCAAAGAGGTGCCTTTCCGTTCTGTGTTGACCAAGCAGTGTGGTGTAGTACTATGGTATGTAGTACTATGATATGATTGATATGGTAGATAGATGGCACCACCTGATCCACCCCAAACTGAGTCCTCTATTCCCCTGGTGAGATATGTGTAAACTAAATTGGCCACTACGGCCACCTAAGACTATTTTGTGTCGGGTAACTGAAAAAATATGACAGAAGAATATTATATGGCAGCCTAGAAACCTAGGCTACTTCCTCACATGCCCAGGCTGGATTCAAACCCGGGCAGTGGTGAGGGAAAGCCAGTGGTCAGTGGCGATGCCTTTATAATAAGACCACTCGGCTATAAGCCCAGGCCTAAAAAACTATCAAAAATACGATAACAAGTACCCTAGATTTTTGGCTGTCGTGTGTTTTTCGGTTATCAGGCACTAAATAATATAGGTGGCCATAGAGGCCAATTTAGTTTAAACTTATCTCACCAGGGGAACAGAGGACTCAGTTTGAGTATGACCTCTCGAGATGGTACCAAGTAGTGCCATCTATCTACCATACCTGGCACTACACCACACTGCTTGGTCAATGCAGAGGAGAATGTCAACTCTTTAGGGACTATTCTAGATAACACGTTGCTTGCGTTTCATGCCAGTTCTCCTTTATTGTAGAACCACTTCATGGGAACCAACCTTTAACTTTTGTCGTGAGATACATTGTTGATCTAAATACTTCTTTAATCCTTTTGCTGCTGGTGGCTATTTTGGACATTAGAAAAGGTTGCAAAAAATCGATCGAAAATGATAATAAACGGGGACTAGATTGAGAAATAGGGGCTAGATTCTGGAATCCTTTCTGTTGCATTCTGCGCTAGGACAAATAGATTATGATCAACAGGGAGTGTGGAAAATTTTGTTTCCTGCTTGGGTACTTTAGCTTCAGACTTCTAGGTCTCTTCAGAGATGTACTTACATACAGTATCCATCATCCATGTATCTATCTTCCTCGTCTCTTTTATGTATGTCTTTTTGACACGATCATGGGGAACGAAGGTACTTTCCCCCAAGATAAATAATAACGTTCATCTTCAAATATTTCCCTTCCACCAATCTTTTAGGGGGCTGCCCTGGTGGCCGAGTTATCTAAGGCGTTGCCACTGACCGCTATGCGTCTCTCACCACTATGCAGATTGGAACCCCGGCTGGGCACGCGAGAACTGAGAAGGTCACCAGTAGTGACCGGGTGAGACGGTGATTTTTGCCAAACACACCTGTTTCCTCGGGAATTTCTCCACCACTTAAAAATGGATAATCACGAATCATCCTAATGAGGAAGAAAAGTGACGATAATCGAAATTCCAGATTCCCCAATGGGTGATCACCACCTGGCTCCATTAGAATTAATATCCCACGATAGCTTAACATGCATTTTACATACGATTTCCCCAAACATGTACTTACAATGCGATGTTCGTTGAAGACAGATTATTTTTCAAAAACATTATTGAGCGGCCCCCAGACGCTCAAAGGCTCTAGACACTCTGAAATGCATTAATTTTCAGCCATTTCCTGACACCTAAAATGAGAATTAATACAAGACATATAGTTAAGCTTTTATTTTCCAGGGACAGATTTTTTTCGAATTATTCAGAGATAGATTATCTATTTCTCCAATTCTCAAAGACAGATTATATATTTCAAAGATGTACATGTAAATGTATCAACAAACGACACCTATCTCACAAGCGTACGATTTCGGGTACAAGTACCACTGAATCATCATTAGCACGTTGACCTGGGTGATATACAAATGTGCGCCGTTGCGAAGGGCTGTCCACGGTATACCGTTATTGAAAGGCTATATAGTACACGAAGAGAAGGGTGGCATTTTTCATGAGGATGGATTTATACTTAAATCCGGGTTTCTTTCCACACATACACACACACGTATATATTTATAATTTCGTCGGAATATTTGGCTTAACTGTTGAAAACGATGCGGAATTTTTTAATAGTAAAACACATACTGTGAAGTATAGAATTCATGCTGAGGGGGAAACGGCATGCCTGTCAGTTTCCAAGACTCCATTACCCACAGCAAACATCGTCCTTTTCTACATAGTACAACAGCGCAAAATAAACTCTAGTCACCTTATGCAATGTGCACAAACATTCTGTTTTCACACCTACCACACCAGTGTCTGATCAAATGATAAAATCTACGTCAGCCGCTCTTGTTTCACCTGTCTCCAAGGAGAACGATACCAGTAGTTCGTTCATCTATACATAATTCATGAACCACCACGCCCTAATAAGAAAGCAGTTGCAGTTATAATGTTGCATAGAAGCCTTAAATACTGGAATTAGAAATTAACGACTTGTCAATTGTAAACTAGTATGTGCACGGTCTAACAACTTTGAATATAAACTCATCATATAGAAGGAAAATGGAAGCCTTAATATAGATAGTTTGGTACATGTACAATATGATTATCTCTCCAATATTTTCGGTTCTCATTGATTTGTCTCATACCATGACCGAGAAGGTTTTCATCGATATATTGTCCCAGATGACGATAGATTTTCGATAATAAAACGAAAATTTGGTCATTTGACATCGCCAAATAACCATAGGAAAAACTAAAGAAAAATGTACCACTTACGAAAAGATTCCACAGGGGAACTTAGATGTTAGCTAAAAAAAAATATATGGAAGTCCCTTTTCATACCACGTGTATGCTCCAAAGGTGATGCCTAATGCTTATTGGCATACATAGAAAGTAGAAAGCCGTCTTCATTGCGACAATGTTAGAATTCTCTTATTACCAGTCTCTCGTCAGTGATTATTAGCGGATCCTGGATTTCTGTTTGAGGGGTTCGCTCTTTACAAGCCGGGTTCGTTTTAATAGAGGGGTAGATCTACCGTATTAATTTCCAGGGTGTTTGGTATAGTGCATTACAGGGTTCGACTTTCCCAGGGGCATATGCCCCTAGATTTTGCTGTGGGTCCCTAGATTTTTTAGACTAGGGGCCCGAAATAGTATATATGATAATACAAAAATCCTGTTTTGAACCACTAAACTTATCAAAAAACCTTTTCGGGCCCCTAGCCTGAAATCGAAGTTTCAGACCCTGGATATGACTTATTCAAACCTTATTTGTTCATAGATGCTAAAGTTGCACGCAATACCTATATCTTTAGAATGATATGGCAGTTCTCTTGTTTTCCTAAATAGAGCGCTTCTCTATAGTATTGATGAACACTTTTAAGGATGAATTGAATCCTGTTAAAGGTATTCCATCACGAGCTCTCGTTTCCTTACATCTTATCTTTATAAAATTATACTTTATTATGTTCATAGTGGAAAAGGTTACTTAGCGACTCCACACATGTTACCTTAATCCTGTTCAATGTTATATATTACTTTATGCATCTAACACTCTTATAAGAGTATTTCTTTTTGTAATGTACCCATTACAGTCAATAAATATACATACATAGATGCTAAAGTTGCACGCGTTTGTTAGTTGTATAAATCATATAAGTAAATAAAAGCAAAATTGGACAAAGTGTATGATTATTTTTGTTATTTTGCTATCAAAAACGAATTTATTTTTATGACTTAAAGATTCTGGCACTGCCAAACTTGTCGATGTTGTGCGGGATAGAAACGATCAAGAAAATGGTATATTGACCCTTTAGATAGATCCACCTCGTTATTTTCATTTCACAGTTAAGCATTGCAAGGTACAAAACTGAAGAACAGGTTCAAGTATGAGTTTTCAGCGTCAAACATCTCGGCTAGCCTAGGACGCCTTGATCACGAACAAGGTTCTAATAGACTAGTGGTCTGTCACTTTTCATGATTTGCACAAGTACGTCAACTATGAAATATAAACAAAATTTGTATCAGACACTGAGAATTTGAAAACACGAATTTTATCTTTGAATTTTGTCTCAGAAACTATATACATTGTTAAAATCGACTCAGTTTGTGCGAGAATCCTTATTCGCGGTCAGGGACCATTTATCCGATTTTTTTTAGAAACTGTTTTCAGTGATATCTGTAGATGAGCAGCGTTAATCCCATTGTCTGTAGTGTTGGCACATGATTGCGAACGTATTTAACATTCCACGCTAATGTTAAGGCTTTAATAATGACCTAGTGGGTACGATACCTGGCTCCCAAGCGTGAGTTCACAGGTTCGAATCTGCGCTGGATACCCAAGCGGCTTGGCCTGGTTACTATATAAATGTGAGGCATTTCGGAGGGCTGTCTATGGTTCTTCTGCAACCAAAAGACCCCTTTGGAATTATTCGTGAAGAGAAGGGAATATCTTGCCAGGTTCTGAGCTTCTATCTAAGCTGTTGAAAACGATGTTAAAACCCATTCCTTCCTTCCTTCCTTCTTCAATAATGGCCGGAATATCATGAACGTTATGCCATTATTCATCTAGAGTCGGGTAGTGGATACCAAGGCATTGCGCGTAGTTCTAAATTTTAACGCCAGGTGGCGTAGTCGTACGGTCACTGTGTATGTTTCACCGTCTGCCTGCTGCCACAGGCTTTAATAGGATGTTCTACCCGCGCTCACTCCTAATAGATGGCGCTTCACGCGCGCGGACCACCCGTGCCTGGTAGAGTACAGCTAGTTATGGTGGCTCTGTGTGTGTGTGTCTGTGTGTGACGGTGTATGTGTGTTTGTGTGTGTGAGCATTTGTGTGAGTGTGTGTGTGACATATGATAGCAAGCGAACACCTTCAAAACCACACGTGTAACTCTTTGCATGTAAAAACATTGGTTTTAGAGAGGGAGATGAGCTCGTGATAGCGATTTTATGCATCCCGCTCTGACCATAGGCGCATTACACCCTGGTTTAGCCCAGACATAAACCCTTCATATTTTCTCATTTATGATATCATATGGAAAGTAGGGTTTCGTTCCAGCTCCTATAAAGTATGTTAGCAGCTTTCCGACCAAAAACTAAGTCGGAAGCATTTTGCTATAATCTGGGCACATACAAACAACTGGGAAAGGTATTTTTCCTCTTTTCAATCTATGTATTGCCGTCATAAATAAGTCAGTGCGCCGTTTAATTGGACTATGTCAGACTCTTTTAAACCCCAGCCGGTGATCGATTGAGAAAGTTGTAAATGTCAAGAATAAAGTTTTTGTAAAGCCGGAATCATTTACAGAACGGATTTGATTTGAAATTTTGAGTAGCGCAAATGCAACAAGTATATTAATAACCTGAATAGTACGTATTGTTTCTATTTCGAAATATCCAGAATATTTGCTGGAACTAGGCATACACTATGATAGTTAATGACACTTTAAGGACCAAGAAGCCTAGCATTGGTTCTGGTTATGGGTTTTATGCCAAACCATCTCTGCTAACATAAAATTAGAGGATGGCATTGAACCTTATATGTGCAACACAGAACATCCACAATCGTTGCATATAGTAAGATTCAATATTATTGAAGTAACCCTGGTTCAGTACCGAAACCCTAGCACCCTTTTATTGATTTCTGGTGTTTATATATAGCGGGACTAGGGTTTAGTGTCGTCTCCCATAAACTATATCAGCGGCTTAGACGAAGAAAAGAATAGATATGTAGCAAGAAACTAATTTCTATATGCGCTATAGTGAAGGGTTGGACACAACAGGGGTTTCTGATCTGGCATCAGGGTGAGGTTACGAGGAAACAAGGACCAATCAAGGCTCTCGTATCATTTACATTACAGATAAACCTGTGCGCCAGCATCATCTGAGTATGCGTAGAGCTCGACTTTTAGACTATTGGTTGAGGCTAGCCTGTTCAGGTTGACCGGCTGGTATCATATCCACTTGTTCTTATTGATCTAAGGTCAGTAGGCTTCCAACCAAAACCAAGCCCTAAGCATTTTGCTATGCTCCGGACAC
The DNA here is from genome assembly GCA_963942565.1 of Maea johnstoni. Taxonomy (NCBI): domain Eukaryota; kingdom Metazoa; phylum Annelida; class Polychaeta; order Spionida; family Magelonidae; genus Maea; species Maea johnstoni. The sequence continues at coordinate 4,772,336 of OZ012691.1, read as the reverse complement.
GTACCAAGGGTTGGGAAACGTATTTCCCCTCTTTTCAGTCACTGACCGCTAGGTATATGTATTGCTGTCATTAATTAACAGCCCGGTTCAATAAGACTAAATCAGACTCTTTTCACTTCCAAACCAGCGATCGACTTTGATACGTTGTAAATGTCCACCATATTGATTTTGTAATAGCCGGAAATATTTACGGAAAGGATGTAATTCGAAAATTAAAATTTAAGAACCTTACATGTACAACATAGGACTTCCGCAATACGATATTGTTGCATATAGTAAGGTTCAATATTATTAAACTAATCACACCCATGACATCCATAAAACTAAACTATAGCCTATGCGACACAAGGTTGTTGACGTACGTATTATTCATGTATGTATGCATGAACACACACACACACACATATATGTATATATATATATATATATATATATATATATATATATATATATATATATATATATATATATATATATATATATATATACATACATACATACACACATATGTGTGTTTGTGTGTGTGTCTGTGCCTCTATGTCCGTACTGACTGTTTCAAAAGTGATAGTTTAATAATCGATCATACGATTTCATTATTAGAGTCAGTAGTTGGGGCACCACTATATATTTATGTATATCAAAAATGTTAGAATATCCTTACTTGGTTTTGAATTATTTCTCATCCCTTAATGAAATGTGTTTACCACTTTGGCGCCACCTATATGGACGGCATGACTGGTGACCCCTTTTTTATTCTAGATATTGGACCTGGCAGGCAATGAAAGCTAACACAAGGTTTGAGAAAAATCTAACGGTGATGTGTTTTAACCCTTTCTTTGCTGAGACTATTTCGTTTTGAAAACCATCTTAACCCTGCCATGTTGGTGTTCATTGGATATCTCTGACTCGTGTGTACTCTCAGATGAGTACCAATGTGCCAGGGTTTCAGTCATTTTTACATCACCTTGTATTGGCTAAATTATCCACCAGCAGCATAACGGTTTAATGAACTTTCAATTTTAGACATGAAATACGCACATTTAGTGGCACTTTGGTGTCACCTATACAGACCCCCTTTTTGAGATTTTCAAAGGAGATCTGACAATGATAGCTTATGCGAAGTTTAATGGGTTTCTAACTGTTGGGTATTTTTAAATGGACTTATAGTTAAGATGTCACTGTCACCTTGTCAAATACCCTACTACAGTATGCCTTTAACAGGAGTTTCTAATGATTTCTCTAAACCAGCAGTCAAACGCGCCGTCCAGTAGTCTTAGATGAATAAAAGCAATTTATGTATATTATTTCAAGATAGTGGTGAAAGTGAATCGCGCGTAAAAAGTTTTTTATAAGCGACTATTACACGCATGGTTTGAAGGCATCAATTTGCCGTATGTATGTGACTGCCATGCAGAGCGCACGTGGGCTGACCCACTTTGGTCCGCATCCGCTCGAAGCGCCGCTACGCGGAATAGTTCCTAGAACATCCTATTAGGCTTCCGCTCTGCAGCCAGACGTGCCAGAATGTAGGTCACTTCGCTGCAATGACCATCTCGCCGGCATGACCAACCTCAGAATGTGCCCTTTCCAACAGGAATATAGCCTTTGTCTTGTCCTGTAATACGCCAAGTTAAAAGTCATCTTAGCTGAGTTTTCACTTAGACCTCTCGCCATGCAGCGGGGAGCGATTGGATACGTTAACAAGGTAACGTTTGCTATATTTGTCGTGATAAATATCAGAGAAAGAAAGGGTTTCTGCGACAGTCGACTGGGAAACCGAGCTGTCATTATTTGATTATGGAATACTGTCATCTGTCAACGATAAAACACTTCTCAGACAAGAAGTCTTCAATATTTACATCTGAAAAGCTGTAAGAATAGGGACGAGATTATAGGGATGTCTTTGTTTATGATGATGCGGACTGGATTAGATATGTTAAACCTTTTTCTACAGCCATATAAACGAAGCGTATTCCTAGCCTATTGTTTATATCCTGTAATTGTTATTGTTGTTGTTGATGATATTATTATTGTTATTATTATCATTATTATTATTATTACATCTATTATTATTATTACATGTATTATTATTATTATTACTAATTATTATTATTATTATTATTATTATCATTATTATTAATTATTATTATTATTATTTTTATTAATTATTATTATCATTATTATTATTATTATTAATTATTATTATTATTATTATTATTATTATTTTTATTATCTAGAGTTTACTGTCTATTCCTTTTGTACAAACTATGTTTTGGCCTAAGACTTTGTATACATGCTATATTTTGTACATATAAGTGGACTCTTGTATTTTAAAAGAACAGTCAATGAATGCACTTCTGCCATTGACGGTTATTTTTGACTGGCGTCTGGGGCAAGTGTTATCGACGGTTCACGGTTGTCCTTTATTAGTTTATGTGCATACTCAAGATTTTAAAAAGCACATACACATCTCCACACATGTTTCAACAAACCAGCATTCTCTGATTATAATGATCTAGGCATACGTTTAGTTATGAGATGTGCAAACTTTAAGGGAACAGGTCATGGATGGATTAAGCTAGTTGTTTTGTTTCACCCCCTTAGATGTACATTATTTTGGAATAATGAGGCTGGTCAACGTCATCCAAACCAGTCGGGAGAAAAAGTGATGATACTCAAAGTTCCAAATTTACCATAAATAAGCAATTTTCATGTTGAATAAAATTTTATTATTATTTCCATTGCAGCGTCAGAAGGAGCGCAGGGTGTACACAGACCAGGATATAGATGATGACGAGATTGAAGGGAAACGGTTATTCAGTATTGAAGAGAAGCTCAACTCACCCAAATACAATGCAAGCTTTGTGATTACCAGAGACAGTGGAGAAGGTAAGCATTAGCATCATTGTAGGCTGGGTCTGAAGTGGCTGAGTAGAAAAACTGGAAGGGAATGCCTGAGGACAGGAACGGCAGAATGCTGTTACAGGTGAACTTGGATATGACGGACCACTGTACAACAGACTTTTGCATATGACGGACGCTATGTTTAGTCCTAGTCCGATGCATATCAAGTATTCGTCATATGTATATGACGGATTTTACATATGATGGACCAATTTTCCTGGTCCCATTGAGTCTGGCATCATATCCAAGTTCACCTGTATGTACAATATGCAGGGATTTGGCCAGGACCTTTCCAGCCAGCCGAGCCAGCCCATAGCAACAGGCCATTTGGGCAGGCAGTTTCCTAAAATAATTACTTTTTAGGCATATATATATATATATATATATATATATATATATATATATATATATATATATATATATATATATATATATATATATATACATATATATATATATATATATATTTATATATATATATATATACATATATATATATATATATATATATATATATATATATATATATATATATATATATACATATATATATTATATGAAGAATATTCAATTATTACATCGTTTTTGGGAAATAACCTCACGCTCATCCCAGGTACCACAAATATTTTCATACTTAGAGACTTATAACAAAAGGTATTTCTTATAATGTTTAGAATGTTCATTCCAGTACACTTGTTTGATGTAATGTTCCTTCAAGAATAAGTAATAGGTCTGTCATCCTTATGTACTTTATAAATATATTCATATTCCTGAATAAACATTTAAGAATGCATACTTTAATAAATCAATAATGATTGACACTATGTAATTGCAACTCTTGTTTGGTAACTGCATATCCTTTTTCTTTCAGGTTTTAATGTGGAGTATTTTCAGAAAAATGGGTTCAGTCAACCCCACTTAGTGTTGAATAAAACAGGACTCGGAATGAGGTAAGACTATGATGCTAATGCAGGGGTAGAAAACTGCATTTGTAAAAAGGGCTTAACTTTTCTATAACCCACCTTTAGTGAAACTCTGCTAAAAGCTCTACTCATTTCATTCTTGTTATGTGTCTTATCTAGTGATTGGCACCCTTTGATTTTAACAATACCATCAAACACAGATACTTCTTTATCTAGATGATCTTCATTCCTTCGTTGTGAATGTTATATTGCCATTCAGGCAAATAATCGTTTTATCCCATCATCCATTGAAAACCTTGGCTATAAGATGGGTCGATACTTTAACATGATTCTCAACACTTAATATTATTTTCATTCATTATTGTTTTTATTATTATTATTATCATCAACATTAATTATTTCATGATTATTTTGATTTTTGTTTTATTATTATTATTATTATTATTATTATTATTATTATTATTATTATCATTATTATTATTATTGTTATTATTATAACTTATTATTGGTATTATAATTATTATTATTATTTTTATTATTATTTTTATTATTATTATTATAATTATTATTATTATCATTATTATCATTATTATTATTATTGTGATTATTATGATTATAATTATTAATATTATTATTTTCATCATCATCATTGATATTATTGATATTATTCTTACTTTTTTCATAATTACTATTACTGTTATTATTATTATTATTGTTGTTTTTGTCATCATTATTATTATGATTATCATGAATATCATTCCACACCCTGCCGCCAGGTTACCGAGCAAGAACTTCAAGGTGAGTGACGTGAAGCAGTGTGTGGGTAGCCGCCGTAACCTGGACGTGATGGACGTGACCACCCAGAAGGCCCTGGAGATGACCATGAAGGAGTGGGTGCACTACTACGAGAACACGGAGAGGGAACGGCTGCTAAACGTCATCAGTCTCGAGTTCAGTCACACGCGCCTGGAGAACTACGTTGATTCACCAACACTTGTAAGTACACCTCTGAAAGCCACCGTAAATGAATAATGGTGATATTAGTAGAAGTAATAGTAGTAGTAGTAGTAGTAGTAGTAGTAGTAGTAGTAGTAGTAGTAGTAGTAGCAGTAGCAGTAGAAGTAGCAGAAGTAGAAGTAGAAGTAGAAGTAGCAGGAGTAGTAGTAGTAGTAGTAGTAGTAGTAGTAGTAGTAGTAGTAGTAGTAGTAGTAGTAGTAGTAGAAGAAATACTAGAAGTATTCGTAGTAGAAGTAATAGTAGTAGTAGTAATAGTAGTAATAGTATTTGTTATAGTAGTAGTAGAAGTAATAGTAGTAGTAGAATTAGTAGTAATAATAGTTATAATAGTAGTAGTAATAGTAATAATTGATTTAGTAGTAATGATAGTTATAGTAGTACTTATATATCACCAAAACTACAGGCATGAATAATTGAATAGGTTAAGCTGTTCTATGGTCAGCTGTATCCTGCTATGTATCTCATTTTAAGTCTTTGTCTTCTCCAGGTGCGGGATGTGGATTGGGTGGACAATGTGTGGCCGCGGCACCTGAAGCAGTGCCAGTCCGAGGCCACCAATATCCTAGAGAAGATGAAGTATCCCAAGGTCCAGAAATACTGCCTGATGAGCGTCAAAGGCTGCTACACAGACTTCCACGTGGACTTCGGAGGAACCTCAGTGTGGTATCACATCCTGCATGGGGAGAAGGTAAGTTATGGCCATGAGCCCTCAATACAAGCTTAATTTGGAAGAGTAGGATTTAATTTGATTTGTTAGGATTTGGGGAAATTAGCTCCTCTCTAGAATTTAAGGTAGTATGCTTGAACAAGGTATAATTTTATGGCATGATACTTTTAGAAATAGAATTTAATTTAAGCTAAGTGCCTTTAATCAATGCATATATATATATATATATATATATATATATATATATATATATATATATATATATATATATATATATATATATATATATATATATATATATATATATATATATATATATATATATATATATATATATATATATATTGTTTCTCAGGTATTAAGGCTGATTCTTTCTACAATCTGACTGTGTTTTATGGTTTTATATTTGTTTATCTCAGATATTTTGGCTGATCCCGCCCACGGAGGAGAACATAGAGCTGTATGAGGCGTGGACGCTCTCCGGGAAGCAAGGGGACATGTTTTTTGCTGACCAGGTGAAGTCTTGCCAGAGGATCCGTCTGCAGGAAGGGCACACCTTCTTCATTCCTACAGGTTAGCTACACATATTTCATTCAAGCTTAGATGACCAAACACAAGTGGTTTCGAAACCAGTCGGGTAACCTGAACATGCTAGCCTTAACCAGTGTCAACTAATAGCCGCTAATAAGCCAAAATTGGTGCTCTGGGCACCCCCAGCTGGTGGTGGAGATAAGGTTTCTCAGTAATGTAATCGATGAGAAAGCCCTGATTGGTCCTTGTTCCCATGTGACCTCGCGCTGATGCCTTATCTGGTACTCCTGGTATGAGTCTAGCACTTAACTATAGGGCATATAGTAATTGGTCTCTCGCTACATATCCATTCTTTTCTTCATCCAAGATTCAAGTTACAGGGCTCAACTGGCCCAAAAGATTCCAGTTGTCAGTGTTCTTCAATTCATGGGCCATAGTGCAACCATAAAAATATTTACAGTACATCCTCTTTTTTAACCTTGAGCACATACCTTAGTCATATTAGCTTTGAGAAAAAGTTTTACGATGGTCAAATGAGTTTTCAGACATTTATTTTGAGATGTGTCACAAACAACTATATTTGACCTCACATTGCTGTAAGCACATAGCTTTTAATCTCACGACTCAGAATATCACACATGCAGGCACATACAACTCTCACACATTGTTATTTAACCCTTATGCTGCTGGTGGCTAATTTTGCAGGTACAGAATGATGCAAAAATAGCTAGAAAAAATTACTGAAACCCAGACACATGGGTACTCAGCGAGAACTATCTAATCAGTACCAACATGATAGGGTTTTGATGATTATCAAAAATCTTTGCATCCTTGTTCTTTGGTTGAAAGAAGTATTAGTTTTGGAAGGGTTTAAAGGAGAATATATCGTTATGATTCCTGATAATCATGTATCTTGCGTTGAAGTATTTGATTATTTTTTTTCAGGGTGGATCCATGGTGTGTATACCCCGAAGGACTCGCTGGTATTTGGAGGAAACTTCATCCACAGTTACAACATTCCTCAGCAGCTACGTGTCATAGAGATAGAAAGCCGCACCAGAGTAAGTTATCACATTCTAATCCATCATTAGATGACAGGGATCATCTGGAATAATTATACATTCAGAAATAACTTTGACATTAAACACGTTGTATTGTTTGGATCAAGAAAAAGAAAGTTATGTCATTAAATAGAGAATCAAAGAGTGATCATCTCTGTATGTTATCTCAAATTAAGTACTGTTTATTCCTAATTCAGTAAACTTGATTAGACTGTTCATCATGAGACTATGGTATATCTGTCACAGTATATGAGGCTACACATTACTCGGCTATGACAATCTATTACTAGCTACAGGCTGGAGGTATAAACATAACTGTACCAGCCAAGAAGTGCAAAAGAAACATGTACCTTTGATTGTGGTTGTTCCCTGGCTAGGACTCAAAACATATCATGCTTTTTGGTCACTGTATACAGTGCTATCATTGTGGCAGTTTAATTAGTGTATACTTTGCACACCTCTGAAGCATACAGTTATTAAATTGTGCACCATTGGACATCCGATCCGACATCCGATCTCTCTGCTAGTATTGCACAACATGCTGACATGATATCTTGTCATTTAAAAAGCAGTGTGCAATAATAAAACCATGCATCAAAGGCAGATGTCTATCAAGCGCATTACTTTATATGCATAAGTTATCACGATATACAGTACATGAAATCTCATATCCATCATATTTCTTATCATTAAGGTTCCTCAATATAAAAAAATCAAAAATATACTTGAAATTGAAATTTTAAGAAATTGCTCACAAAATTTTTTGGGTGTCCTGAAGGGTGATTTTTGAGGGTTTGGGTGTCCAAATGACGCCCAGTCATCCTGCTGGCTAAGACTATGCTTCTTATCATCTAGGTTCCCAATAAGTTCCGCTACCCCTTCTTCAATGAGATGTGTTGGTATGCTCTAGAGCGGTACGTCAGCATCCTGTGTGGCGTCCATCACCGCATCCCTACGGAAGAAGAGGAAGTGGAAGAGAAGTCCTATAAACAGAGCAGCAAGCGAGACTTCACCCTACTTCACGACGACGAAAAATCCAACGACAGCAAAGCCTCAGACGAGAGCAAGGCATCGGAACACAGCCAGAGTAACGGTCACGGCAACGATTCTCAACCTCAGAGTCCTCTCAACGACGAGCATACATACGGATGTAGTCCGAAGAGGATGCGATCGCCATCTTGTTCTCCGAAACCAGGTGGCGCTGCGGGTCCGAAGTCTCCATCAAGTTACGAATCGCGCTCGCCCAAATCATCCTCTGGACCGGCAAGTCCCAACCAGCCCCGCAAACCAGGACGCAAGCCAAAACAAAAACCCGACGACGAGAAAAGCATCAGCCAATCAGTGAGCGGTCGAGAATTAAGCGTAAAGCTGGAAAAAGTGGATGTTGGCTGTGGGGTTGTTCAGGTGAAATCGGACAACATGCCGCTCGTGAAGGCACAGAAGGTCCTCACAAAGTGGGAGCAGGAGGGTCTGCAGAAACTGATAGACTATGTGGTCGGTCTGCCGCCCACCAAGAAGGGTGTCCCCAAGGATATTCCCAACCCAGAAAAGCTGCTAGAAGATGCCAAAAACATGCTAGTTCAGCATGCTGATGATGACCATGAGTTAGCCGTCACAGGCTTCCCTGTTCTCCAGTGGCCTCCATCATCAAGGGTAAGATTTAATAAGTCAAAAATTTAACCCTTATGCTGCTGGTGGCTAATTTGGGCGTTACAAAATGATGCAAAAAACTTGAAAATTGACTGAAACTCTGGCAAATGGGTAACCATCTGAGAGTACTCAGTGAGAGCTGTCTAATGAATACCAACATGGCAGGGTTTTGATGTTTTTCAAAAATCTTTGCATTCTTTTGCCTTGTAAGAAAGTAGCCTCTGCATCAAAAGGGTTAAACCATTCATTCTTAGAAACTCCTGAAGTAAAAATCTTTAACAGAACTCTTTATTCAATTTTTGCCCTTCCTTGCATAGATTTCCTATAAAAGTGTTATCAGGACAAATTATACTTATGAAATTGCACAAAATATAATATAAGTTGAGTAAAGGAGAGATGTAGAATGAATTGTTATTAATATTTCTCCTTCAGTTATTATTTTCAAAGATACTTTTTACTAAAATGGACAGGCCATTTCCAGTTGCTAATTATGAATGGGTTTAAGATAGTATTGCTTATATGGGAATTTTTTTATTTTACAGAAGAGTAAACCCAAAGTGAAAACCACAACTTACTACGTACCAAAGTCATCGACCGCGAAAGGCGGCTTAAAGAAACAGGACAATAACATCAGGCGTCGCCGAACACGCTGCAAGAAATGCGAGCCGTGCACACGCCCTGATTGTGCCGAGTGTAACTTCTGCAAGGACATGAAGAAATTTGGCGGTCCAGGAAAAATGAAGCAGTCCTGTGTTAGTCGACAATGTATGGCAGTAAGTTTTTCAAGTTTTGATTATCATCACTTCCTCTGCCATATTGGCTAGATCGTGTCAAGCCAGTTGTAGATGTTAGAGGGAACTGGAGTATGTGGCAAAAGCTAATGCCTATTCCCAAGTCACTGGCAATTTTCTGATATATATATATATATATATATATATATATATATATATATATATATATATATATATATATATATATATATATATATATATATATTATTGGTTACCCTTGTTGTAAAATTGGTATACAGCAAGATGTCTGCGAGAAGCTAGCGATATCATACGAGGCTGTCAGGCATGGTGCGATATCGCTGGCTGAATGCAGGCTTCTTGCCGTATACCAATTTCACAAGAAGGATAACAAATTTATCATCAGCTGAAGTCAGATAAGGGGTAAATGGGTAGGTTTATATACTTGACCTGTTCTAATGCTGGATTAATGTTATGTCCCACATTTTATTGAACAGCCGGTGTTGCCTAACTGTGCGGTGTGCCTGCTGTGTGACCTGGACGTTCGGGTGAAGGCGGAGGGCGGGGAGGAGATGATGACGACTACGCTGATGGAGTGTGGTATCTGCTGGGAGATCCTGCACCCCGCCTGCCTCACCAGCAAGAGCCCCGACATCACCAACGAAGGCGTCATCAGCGAGGACCTACCGAACAGCTGGGAGTGCCCCAAGTGCTGCGACGATGGCAAGAAGGGAATGATTAAGGTAGGTGTGATGGAAAGAGCTCTGATTTCTAAGCTAGGGCAGTGGTGGGTTCTTCATGTATGATAAAACAGCTGGGAGTGTCCCAAGTGCTGCGACGACGGCAAGAAGGGAATGATAAAGGTACTGTGGAAAATGTGATGGAAAAAGCTCTTGTTTCAAAGCTAGTACTAAATAGGAAGGACATTGGTGGGTGCTTCAGGTATATTTTAAATAAGTGCTGCGACTACGGCAAGAAGGGAATAATAGAGGTAAGGTGTGAAGGTAAAGCTCAATCTGCGGCACATCGATCCCGTCTACCGCGATTGCCACATGACTAGTATCTCTGCCACCACACACCTAATCACTCTGCACCTTTTTGAAATTTCGTGACATTTTGGTTGTAATGCCTTAGTACTTTTTGCGATAGCTCATGAGAAAATGCAGTGAAAAGTCCTGAATTGACCAATCAGCCAGTCGGTTGTCCAGTGCTCTGAGCATAAGAGGTCAGTGCTACATCATTGTTGATTGTAAATATGACCACATGCGTCGTGTGCATCACACTTTTTGACCAATGGGCTATATCTACTCACGTCACTTATCAAAAAATTCCGCGAAATAGTACTGCTGTAGTGGCAGAGATAAAATGCGTAGCGTATCTCTGTGTGGAGAGTGGGAAAAGCTCTGGTTTCTAAGCTAGGACATTGATGGGTGGTTCAGGTATAATTCAAATTGAGGTGCTAGCTGCAGGTGTCGAATATTACTTTACAGTCAGTTCATCAAATGGGTGATTTTGATAAACTTTATTCCCAAGTCAAATGCCTCTGATGATAATGTGTTAACTTTCTGTGTGTTATGTAGGTTTACCTGCTCTGTTTAGCCTACTGTTTGATGCTCCTGTCTCAAAGATAATACCTAACTAGTCAGGGCTATTCTGGGCACAACAGGTATAATTGCTCAACTTTCTATGTGTTGTATTTTTTCTTGATTTGCTTGCTTACTATTTGCCATCATCGCCACAGGTGTGGAAGGGAGGTCTGAAGGGGCGGGACTGATAAAAAGATACCCCTATTTAACCCTTATGCTGCTGGTGGTTGATTTTGTCAATACAAAATGACACATGAAAAAATGAAAAATGACTGAAACCCTGGCTCATGGGTACTCATCTGAGAATACTCAGTAATAGCTATCCAATGAATACCAACATGACAGGGTTTAGATGGTTTTCCAAAATCTTTGAATCATTGTGCTTTGGATGAAAGTAGCCTCAGCATTGGAAGGGTTAAAGATAATACCAAAATGTGACAGGTCAGTGTGTGCTATGGACATGACTGATTTATATTTATATTTTTCTTGCTGCTTGTGGTGATTAGCCACAGGTGCTAAAGGGAGGTCTGAAGACAGATAAAAAAATACTCCTATTTAAAGGTAATACCAAAAATGGTCAGGATGTTTGCGGGTGCTATGAATTTGACTGAGTTATATATCTGTTTTTCTTGCTGTAGCCGCGTGTTCTGAAGGGAGGCTTGAAGAGGCGCGACAGCCACCAGTCCTCTAACGGGAGCGAGGAGTCCGGCTCTGTGCCTGACGAGAACGAGCCGGACACCGCCAACAAACCAGAGGGCGCCACCACCACCGTCGTCGTCGCTAAACCGTCCAGCATACCCCAGAACCAGAGCAAGAAGCAGCTGCGCAGAGGGGAGAAGGAGGTGGAGCGCATAGAGAGAGGTACATCAATTATCTATTTCATTGCCCTCGATACTGTACCTTTATTAAGTAACCCTTATGCTGCTAATTTGGCCAATACAAAATAATGCAAAAACCTGTAAAATGATTGAAACCCTGGCACAGTGGTACTAGTCTTAGCCAGCAGGGTGTCTGGGTGTCCAAATGACACCCAAACCCTCAAAACCCACTCCTCAGGACATCAAAAGTTTTCTGAATAATTTTGTAAAATGTCACTTTCAAGTATTTGATTGATTTTTTTCTCACCTCAATTTTACTCCCACGACATTGTATAACGATATTATACCTTATTTCAATGAATTTTTACATATTTATGGTTGGAGCTAAATTTGGACGGGCAGAAATTTGAAATTGCTATTTTGGGTAGGCATTTTTGAAATCCTGGCTAAGACCCTGCTCCATGGGTATGCAAAGAACGAATTAATTAAACTGCCACAATATTACCACCGTCATGGTCTTAGCCATTGTCTTTTTGGACACCCAAACCCTTAAAAAGAGCCCCATCAGGACACCCAAATAATTGTGTGTGTAATTTCTAAAAATCCCAATCTCAAGCTTATAATTGATTTTTTTTCATCTCCTTTTATTTCCCATGACATTGTTTAATGATATCATGCCTTATTTTGATGAATTTATACATGTTTATGGTTGAAATATGACTATATTGTAATCCCCCTTAGAAATTTGGACGCCCAAAGATTTTACAACTGCCAATTTTAGGCACCCAGTTTCTAAATCCTGGCTAAGACGCTGACTACCGTATATAGTATTTGAATGTCTCACGGTCCTTATTTGTATGTATTCTCGTTCTTGAGTGTATATTACTGTAAGTTCTCAGTAATTTAGACCACCCTAGGAATTTGGGCCACTACAATTATGTTGCAAAATAAATAGTAGAAAATCTGGGCAACCCTCAATCTACCGCCAGTTACTATTTCACAAAATATGGACCTATCTGTAAATCTTGCTGGTACAGCAGCAAGGTATTTTCAGAAAAACATGGGCCACCCTGAACCCATAAAAATTGTAATTATTTAATAGTGTCCCAAATTATGAAGAATTTACGGTAGATCTTGTTTCTGCTGCAATATTAACACTGTATACAGTATTTGAGTTTCTCACAGTCCTTATTTGTATGTACAGTGTCCGACGTACAAGGTAGCCCTACTAGTCTGGACTAGTAAAAATGTGAAAAGGGGCCGGTAGGGCTAGTAAATTACTAACCCTTGAAGCCCTACCAGACTAGTTCAAATTTACCAGTCATGATTTAGATTGATAGCATATTTTCTTGCATATTTAGATAATAAAAGGGGTCAAGTTTTAATGGTTATTTGGATTTTCAGGTAGGGCTAGTACAGGTTGGAGTAGGGCTAGTATATTCCATATGCCACTAGCCCTACCAGGCTTGTAGAGTTTTCTGGTTATTGTCAGACCACATTTCTGGTTCTTGAGTGTGTATTATATCTTATTTCTCCCACAGAGAGCAGGAGATCCAGCCGCAGTCCTGATGTGGCCAAGGTAGAGATAAAGTCGGAAACTAAATCCCTCCCCGAGACTCGCAAGCGCCGTGAGCAGCTGGCCGGGGGCGGGGGCGACGCGGAGTCCTCTCCTATCAAGAAAAAGGTAAGGAAACAGGAAGCAAACTTCGAACATCACTCATCAAATAAAGTGATAATTGAAAAATATCTGAAGAGGGGTTGTTAAACCCAACCAGGACTAAGTTTTTCTATCAAATTATAGGAAATATTAATCAGTTTTTTACCTATATCAACTTCGAACATCACTCATCAAATAATGTAATAATTGAGAAATAACTGTAGAGGGCTTTGTTCGACCCAACAGGAATTAGGTTTTTTAGTCAATTTTCGATAAGTATTGGTTAGTTTTAACCCATAAAGACTTGCAGCAGCCAAAAGCAGCCTGACAAATCTGGTGAAATCCTGAAGGTGAAAACAAAGTAAAGAAAGAAAAATAAATATTTTGTCTGATTAACATTTCTCTGCCAAACATTTACTGAAAAATGCTTTTATGAGAAATTTCCTTCAAAAAATAACGAAATAGTTATTTGAACTGTAACTTACATTTCAATTGTATGTAATTAATATGATTCGTTATTTGATTTTTCAATGTTTTGTTGCTAAGATGAAGGGCTAGTAGGGATTTGAATTGAGTTTAAATAGTAGATTCTATGGGCTACATACACTACCTGGCTTAACATATTATATATAACACATAAGGATATCAAATTGTGGTTGTGTATTTTTATCTTGAAGTGGAAAGGGAAGAACCAGGGCTCGACATTGGTGCTTGCCACATAGAATTTGTAAATTATAGCTGAAGGGCAAGTGAAAACTGTATCTTGCTTGTCCCACTGGGCAAGTACGCTGTATATATTTTGTGTTTACTTTTGAGAACGTGTGCAAGTTTTGTGGTCTGGCATTCAAGCTTATCCTAGAAAAGATGCCTTCACATGCCAGCACCATGTTCTACTTGGTTTTAGATGAAACATTATAAAACATACAATTTTTTATGGGGCAGTGAAAGTTGGAGTAGGGCAAGTGAAAATTGAACCTCACTTGCCCTACTAGGCAAGTTGCTGCAAAATTTAATGTTGTGCCCTGATAAACAATTCTCTGTTTCTGTTTTAGGTCAAGGTGGAAGATGTCAAGGGCAGCTTCAAGGTCAAAGAGGGTGTGAGTCGCCCCTCCCCGAGTACAACGCCCAAAACCGGCACGGCGGGGAGAACCACAACTAGAGGACGAGAGGTAGTCACACCTAGTAGATACTTACGATAAAAACAACAAAGCTGGCTTTTCTTACAATCCTCACTTGAAGAGATACTAACCCTTGCGATGCTGAGTCTACTTTTGTCCAAAGCACAATGGAACCATAATATTTAGTAATTATCTAAACCCTGTCATGTTGGTATTCATTTGAAAGCTCTCACTGAGCTCTATTAGATGAGTACCGCTGTGCCAGGGTTCCAGTCATTATTTAACATTTTTCAAATAATTTTGTTTTGTCCAAATTAGCCACCAGCAGCGAAAGGGCTTATAAATAATAAAAAACTCTCCATGCACGGAGTTGGAGATCTTGACAAGTGTCATCCGTATCCATGGTACTTTTACAAATAACTTTAAATAATCATTAAATCACAGACAACTATTTGAAGGAAAGTTGTTGGCTTCTAATCACTATTTCTCCTTCAAATGTTTTACTAGAATGCTCTGGCCATAAATATATTTCCAAATAAGTATTGATGATATCGGTCACTACCTGCAATTTGCAACACAAGTGGTTAATTACCCATTCATCCCTGCGGGGGCTGATAAATGCCCATGAAATTTTCTAATAAAAGTAAATCTTAGAAAAAGTCTGACAGAGAAATGCAAATCGGAAGGATCCAGGAATTCATCAAATTCATAACGAATTCATTGACAATTTTGGTGATATTTTTCGATCAAAACTTTTTTTGAAAATAATTTGAGAAATGTTCACTGAAACCAAACCTTCAACTTTCCTTCAAATATATCAGACACTGATGCCTCATACCTTTGTTATTCTCAAATACATTATTGATGTTGATGACACTCAGCATGAATCATGAAGGGCTCTGAACATATTCTTAGCCAGTAGGGCGTCTGGGTGTCTTATTGGACACCCTAACCCTTAAAAACCAAGCCTCAGGACACCCAAATCTTTTTGTGAGGAATTTCTTAAAATGTCAATCAAAAGCATATAATTGACTTTTTTTCATCTCCATTAGATTCCCATGACATTGTATCAGGATATCATGCCTTATTTTGATACATTTATAGATGTTTATGGTTGAAATCTGAGTATATTGTGGTCCCCCTTAACAATTTGGACGCCCCAAAATTTAACAATTGTCAATTTTAGGCACCCAGTTTTTAAATCCTTGCTAAGATCCTGGCTCTGAATGTGAATGGGTTAAGATGTTCCAATATAAGGCCTCAATACTTGCAATGTAATTTTGTATTTGAAGTGCCATTCATTAAGGGTTTCCTGTATGGGTGTTCTACATACACCGATTGCAATGCACTTCCTACAATAGTTTAGAAAAAAGTTGAAGTTTTTACTCATGATAGAGATCATTTCTGATTCTTGGTAAGATCCTAACAGTCTCAGTGGTTTGCATGGGTTGTTTGGTACATGAACCTGTACCTGTTTGTGAAGGCCAAATACTCTTCAAACATGAATCTGATCAAAAGGATATTATCAAAATAGTTCTGAAAATTTTTGATTGTTACAAGCATGCTTAATTCAATGATAATTGTGTGTTAGGAGATGATGTACAAATTGAATGAAAATTTGCTTTTTGATAAAAATATATATATGTTCTCTTTAAGTGCAGAATACTTCTGAGGTGTCCGACCGCTAAGGTGTTGGTATAAATGGGTTGATGACATTTGATTGTTTAACTGTTGAAAGGTTTGTCTGTTGGATTTCAAATTTCAGAAATTTTTAGGTCTTTTCAAAACCATGTCATAATGAAGTTCATATTAGATAAGATATTATATGCACCTAGAACAGATGCATCTATTTTAGATCCACATTTTATAGGTCATGCTTAATTTTTATCATTTTTTATTGTACAAGTGAAGTGGGCTTTATTTTATATTCAAATCAGAAAAAGATCTCATTTGTGTTTTTTTTGCCTGACAAAATCGATCTGTATATAAACAATAGGTTGCCTGAAGTCACTTTTCTTTGAACTTGACTTGAATTCTCAAGCGATACATTGCTATCATTTTTTCTTTTTTTTTCTTCATACAGATGTATACCTCAATTTATTTAACAGCTCTCTGCTCAGTGTTTACCTCAAAGTATGTTGTGAATGTTTTTTTAATATTTTTGGTCAAGCATTAAAGTTATTTCTGCACATTCACAACACCGGTCAAGTCTTATAGGCTAATATATTCCCAAAATAAGTATTTAACCCATTAATACTCAAGAGTTCCTCTAGAAATTGTCGTCTGGAACTCCGATACTTTTGACCATAACTTTTGAATTGAGAATGATTTTACAAAATATCTGAAGGAGAGTTGTTGGTAATGTTTTGATCAACATTTCTCCTTCAAATTGTTTTGCCAATTATGTTTTAAGATGAAAGATTTCATCAAAATTGTCCGGCCGTTTTTGGCCTCTATGAGCATTAATGGGTTAATTGGTATGACTAGCGATCATTTCTCTTTTCAACATCTGGCACTCATCTAGAAAGGTATACGACTAATATGGCGTGTGCTAAAATACCAAGTTGTGGACAGTGTAGAGGTTAAATACCAAGACAAGATGTGCTTAGTATAGAATTGTTTTTTATTTTGTAAATATTATAAATATGTTTGTGTTCATGTTTAATGCAGCTATAGTACGTGTGTGAATTTTATCTTTGTAGTTAGTATGTATAAGCTATTTTTATGCAATATTTTGATATTTTCTGAGTGGACACTTAGTTAGGTGTAGCCCACCATGGACCTGTGTAGATGATACTTGCAGCCAGCAATTGAAACAAGAATTTTGTACATATTCCCAAATTCCTTAGGCCAAGAAAAAAATGTTGTTTGTTTCCTGTAACGGTCTGAAAAAAATAGGGTAGGTAGGTCGGCAAAATAATTTCTTTTGCTTTATTTTTTTTTTGGTCAAAAATGTGTGTTTTATGCATGTTTTACATTGATTTGGAGTTGGGAGGGCGGAAAAAACTTTGGGGTAGGGATTTTTTTAAATAAAAACTTGTTAGGGTAGGGTTACAGGAAACAAACAACTTTTTTATTTTAGGCCTTACTCTTGTCCCTATCAACAAGAAATTCTTGATTATCAAAAGATTACCATGAGAGGTTACCATTATTTTGTACCAATAGGGTACAATCAAGTTATGTGTAGTCTTTAATGATCCGAGTGATTTTTTTTCTATTTGTCTGATAAGCATAATGTCCAAATATTTTTGATAATGCAAAGGAAATGTAATTGATACGCTTTGCATTAAACTTCAACTATGTTTATTGAAAGAAATGCAAACAACTTTGATGAATCTCCTTGAGTCGTTACTTTCTAGAGTAACTCTGAGTGTGAATGGCTTAACCACTTGATTCCTGAGGTGCACACATGGTCCGACTTGTGTTGGTTCTCTCCATAACAAAGCAATAATCAGACAAATATTTGACGGAAAATTGTTGTTTCTGCTCATTTTGAAAAAAAATCTTCAATTTCTTTTTGTGTGGGTTCTCTCCATAACAAAGCAATAATTAGACAAATATTTGACGGAAAATTGTTGTTTCTGCTCATTTTGAAAAAGAAATCTTCAATTTTTTTTGTGTGGGTTCTCTCTATAACAAAGCACTAATTTGAGAAATATTTGACTGAAAGTTGTTGTTTCTGCTCATTTTGAAAAAAAATCTTCAATTTTTTTTGTGTGGGTTCCATTACAAAGCACTAATTTGACAAATAATTGAAGGAAAATTGTTGTTTCTGCTCATTTTGAAAAAAAAATCTTCAAATGTTTTTTCTAGTACAGCTAATCTCTCTAACCTCAGACTCGCCTACCTCAGATTTTTATGTATCCGGGACAAAAGCACTGGTCCCAGATCACTCCTAGCTACTTAAATGTTAATAACATTATTCGGGTTTCAGTTACCTTGGACACTTTTGTTTGGTCCCTATTAGTCTGAGGTATTTGAGGTTACCTGTGTTACACTGCAGGGCTCGAAATAAGGGGGTGCCAGGAGCCGAGGGCTCCCTTGAATTCTCCTGCTGCTCCCTCAAATTTCTGCAGGGAGCCCAAAAATGTACTGGTTTCTATACACAACATCTGAAAGTGGCTTTTGAAGATGCAATCGGGCTCCCTGGAAAAAATCTTAATTTCGAGTCCTGCACTGTTTGAGGAGTTCCATGCAAAGCTGACTGGCCATGTGTGCAACCTAGGATGGCTTGTTTCTGGAAGATGATTGTATGCAAAAAATGTCTTTTAGACGATGGAAGCACTGTATGTATGGTCTGACTCTGAATGCTGAGGCTACTTTCGTCCAAAGCACAAGGATGCAAAGATTTTTGAAAACATTCTAAACCCTGTCATGTTGGTATTCATTGGATAGCTCTCTCTGAGTACTCCCAGATGAGTATCATATGCCAGGGTTTCAGTCATTTTTCAGATTTGTTTTGCATCATTTTGTATTTGCCAAATTAGCCACCAGTAGCAAAAGGGTTAATGAGGTCAGGATGTGGTTCCCTTTCTCAATTGGTTCACTGCCTCACTGCAACAGCAAAGAACACCCAGCAGACTATTTGTCTGATATGTCTCTAACAAAAGTATACATTTTGAAAATAAGATTGAGATTTAAATTATTTAAGTCCAGTCCATAGATATCTTAATTTTTTGCAAATTTATGTTTTACACTTGCAACATTTCAAAGGTTCTCAGTGGCAAGGTTGTCTTTCTTTAACCCATTAGAGATTTTTATGAAATTGTCTTCTGGACCTTTGACACTTTTGACAATAACTTGGAAATTAAGGAATATTTTACAAAATATTTGAAGGAGAGTTGTTGGTAATGTTCGGATTAACATTCCTCCCTCAAATATTTTCCTGACTTTACTTTGCCTGCAAGATTTCATCAAAATTGTAAGGCTGCTTTTGGCCGCTGTGAGCATTAATGGGTTAAGATACTTTGCTTAGGAGTAAAGCACAATAGATTCAGAAAAGATACGAAGATGAGTATTCGGTTGGGTTCTCATTCACATCCCTTTTTCAGCAATTTTAAAAAAAGATGCTTTTGTTATAGAGATGTATCCTAAATAGTCAGGCGTTTTTGGCACAAATGGGTGTATCCAATTTTAACTGCATACAAACAGATCAATGATAATTCCAAACATCTTCTAACAAGCACCTATGTAATCTGTATTTGTATGTACATATCTGTTGTATAAGGCACACTGTCTGTCCAGGAAGAAATATCAGCAGCCTCAGCCTCTAGAGTTGGGCAATAAAATCTCAATGACAATTATTAATTTGAAAGTACCAGACATTCATTAATATCCAAATGCTTGGAAACCTAAATTTCTATAACATATTTCAGGTCGATAACTCCCATTATTCAGTAGGAGCTGAATAGCGTGAAAACTTAAATTTTACCCGTATTATAAACATTTTCTTGCAGAAGAAAATAAACTCTTTAAGAATTCTCTATTGTTTATATTATTAAGAGGATCGGTGTGTGTGGCGAAGGACAAAATTCTCAAACACATTGTAACCTAAGTTAGGCATAGAAAAGAGTTCTTTACTTGATGCCTTCATATTTGATATGTTTGCTGTTGCTTCTTTGTTATTTCAATAAAGAAATATGTGACAATTTGTGAAAAGAAATATGTTTTGGTATGTCTTGTGTATGACTAAACCTTAGCTTCTATCATAAAATTGGTGATGTGAATATTTCCAATCAAGGATACCATATCCCCATATTAGCCCTTCCAATGCTGAGGCTACTTCCATCCGAAGCACAAGAATACAGAGATTTTTGAAAACCATCCAAACTCTGCCATGATGGTTTTCACTGAATAGCTCTCGCTGAGTACTCTCAGATGAGCACAAATATGCCAAGGTTTTAATCATTTTTCAGGTTTTCTGCATCATTTTGTATTGGCTAAATTAGCCACCAGGAGCATAAGGGTTAAACGAGAGCTGTAAGCTTTATTTGGATAATGTGTAAAAAGAGTGTGTTAACCCTTCACATGCTGAGGCTACTTTTGCCCAAAGCACAAGGACGCAAACATTTTTGAAAACCATCTAAACCCTGTCATGTTGGTATTCATTGGAATGCTCTCGCTGAGTACTCTCTGATGGGTACCCATTTGCCAGGACTACATTTAATTTTTTAGATTTTTTGCATCATTTTGTATTGGAAAAATTAGCCGACAGCAGGGAAAGGGTTAATGTATATAATAGTAATTTTCATCACCTTGAATGCTGCAATGCCTTCATGTGAGGACTACCATGTTTGTGAAACATCTCTTGGATCACTGAGAAAACGCCAGGAAAAGTAATGACCCTGGGACACACCAGCCCTCTGCAATGGGAACCTATTTAGATTCAAGATCAACCACCTCTCCTGCACAGTTCAGCTTCATAGAAGAACCCTCCATCCTGAAGGGGTGGAGCCCATTATATTTGGGGCTTTAACTTACTGCCCTTGAATGCCTGATTTCTCTTTGCAAAGACTTATATTAGCTTGTATGTTTTAGGGAAAAGCTTGTTTGAGGCTTGCCATTGCAGGTATATTTTGCAAGTCATATGTACCATGCTGAGGTCCATTTACTTGTGTGTGAACTAGTGTATTACATGCAGACGCATCTTATATATAAGTGAGTAAATACGGGACTTGTATGCTGATATGCTGAATTCAGGCCTTTTTCAGGACAAAACCAAACAAGTGGCTGTTGGATTTTGTGTGTGTGTCTGTGTGTTTCAGCATTGGATCAAGGACGGAGCGATTGATTGTAAAGTCTCTATCTTGTTACACAGGATGATGCTTGGGTTTTAGTTCATGCCGTGGCTCATAGAGGGCGACATACCGGCTGGTATCGGCTGCAGCCACCCTTACGCCCTGCTCCTCTCCTCTCCGCTCGCTAACTTTCGCTCAGTGACACTTGCCCTTCCCTCTTTTCAGACTGACAGAAGTAAAACGGGCGATGTTAAGAAACCCCTGTCAGGTCCTCCGCGGTCTATCAAGAACGAGATGGCATCTCCACTGATGAGGTCGAGTTCGCGGTCGCCCAAGCCGGGTCCGAGCCGAGACTGTGTCGCGGCGGGAGGAGCAGGGGGCGGAGAGCGTAAGGGTGGCGGAGGAGGAGGAGGTGGAGAGGAGGGTGGTGGTAGTGGTGGGGAGGATGGCGGAGGGGTGGATCCCGAGGACGGAAGTGAAGGCAGGTCACTCCGCCGCAGCCCCCGGGTCACGTCACAAGCCGAGAAACGCAAACACCCTAGCGGCGGGTTCAGCACCCTCAATGCTCCACTCAAACAGCTCCGGGTGGTCCTGGAGCGCCATGTGGTCCGACCGGCGCCCATTTCTCCACCTCCAAAAGAGGTCATGATGGACACTGGTTTGCCGCACCCTTTGGATATAAACGCGTGGACCAAAGTGTTCACGCACCTGAACTGGGGCGATTTATGCCGATGCATGCGGGTCTGTCGCACCTTCAACCGCTGGACGATCAACCACAAGTTGTGGGCGTCACTGGACCTGCGGCGCACGCACATCCGGCAGCCCCACCTGGTGGGCATCGTGCGCCGCCAGCCCTCGCACCTGGACATCAGCTGGACCAACATCAGCAAGAAGCAGCTGCTGTGGCTGGTCGCGCGTCTTCCTCTTCTCAAGCACCTCAACCTTGGAGGCTGCTCCTGGAGCGCTGTCTCCTGTCTCTGTTCTTCCAACTGCCCGCGCCTGCTCTCTCTGGACCTGCAGTGGGTCGAGGGGCTCAAGGACTCGGGGCTCAAGGAGCTGGTCAACCCTCCCATCGATCACAGACCCGCGGTGGACGACAGCATCAGCCGCCTGAGGAGGACCACCACGCTCTCGCTCGAGGGCACCGATATCACCGACCTCTCCCTCAAGGCCATCGCGAGGAACCTCCCTTGCCTGCAGAAGCTTAACATTCGCCTCTGCACCAAGATCACAAACGCTGGCTTGGAACACCTATGCAGTGACAGCTCCCTGTGCTCAGACACTATCGCTGAACTCGACCTGAACGGCTGCCACAAGCTGACGGACGTCTGTCTCTCAGGTGCGCTCGCGAAGTTCCCCGCATTAGTTCGCGTGGATCTCGGCGCCTGTCCGCACGTGACGGTAGGCGCCTGTAAGAACTTCACAGCGAGCAGCGGTAAAGCGTACCGCGAGGTTGGCGAGGATAAGTTGCTGCAGGTCATGTGACAATCTCCGCTGAGCTGGCGCCATGACTCAACACCAATATTAACCCATAAATGCTCGAGTTCATCTGAAAATTTTTGTCTGCTTCCTTAACGCTTTTGATAATAACTCAGGAATTTAACATGGGATTACAAAATATTTGAAGGGGAGTTTTTGGTAATGTTTTAATCAATACAGGTGAACTTGGATATGATGGACCACTGTACGACAGATTTTTGCATACGACGGACGATATGCTTTGTCCCAGTACGATGCATATCAAGTATTCGTCATATGTATACGATGGACTTTGCATGTGACGGAGCAATTTTCCTGGTCCCATTGAGTCCGTCATTTCCAAGTTCACCTGTACTTCCACTTCAAATATTTTCTTAACTAACTTTTGAAATTTCACCAAAATTGTCAGGCTACTTATGGTCGCTGCAAGCATTAATGGGTTAATTCTCTCACCAATATATGCAACCAAAAAGCTACTGTGGAAATCAGTTATCAATCGTTGTTGTTGTGTGGACATTTCTAAGGCCATTAGCACGAGGTTTTTCTTTTTAAGAAAAGAGACAAAAGTGC
This sequence comes from Maea johnstoni, assembly GCA_963942565.1. Classification (NCBI taxonomy): domain Eukaryota; kingdom Metazoa; phylum Annelida; class Polychaeta; order Spionida; family Magelonidae; genus Maea; species Maea johnstoni. The sequence continues at coordinate 4,748,869 of OZ012691.1, read as the reverse complement.
AGATTGTGAAGCTAATGGATACTATCAGTAATTGTGTAACGCTGACAGAGACATGTGGGATTTGAGAGGAAACAGGTTGTAGATAAAGATGTGGGAAATTATGTAACCAAAATCAGAAATAAAGTCATTTTGATTTTAAAACCCCCGGTTTGCCACATTCATTGAGGACATCATTTATCCACCATCTCCCTGCCTCCAACCAAAGAGAGTTCTGTTATATTCTGTGTAAGTTTGGAGCCAAATCCTGAAAATAACGACTCATTCATGGTTTAAAAAGGGGGATAACTTTCCATTTGGTACTTATTATGAAATGTAATCATCTGTATTATTTGATACAATCTATGTGTATATCTTGGTAGGGTTGCTACTCTCTTTGAAGGCTGATGACTATGGACTATCTAGAATGTTAACCCTCTGATGCTGGTTACTAATTTAACCAATACAAAAAGATGCAAAAAACCTAAGAAAAATGACTAAAACCCTGACACATGGGTACTCATCTGAGAGTACTCAGTGAGAGCTATCCAATGAGTACCAACATGACAGGGTTTAGATGGTTTTCAAAAAGATTGTGCTTTGTCCTTGTGTTTTGACGAAAATAGCCTTAGCACTGGAGGGGTAAGATTACATAAAAGAATTGGTGTAAAGAATAAACACCACTCCTGCTTGGACTACAAAATGGCCTGACTGTTTTGGGGATATCATTTGGACAAAGATACATTACTTTGAAAATCATCTAAAGGGGAAATTTAACCAGCACTTGGCCACCACGCTTCTCCCTCAAATATTGAACTACCATATGTGGAGAATTTTAAGATATTTAATTTTCATTTGTTGAATTTCAAAGTTATCACAAGACCAAACAACATGTTTCAAGTCTGGCTATGAATTGAATAAATATTGAATTGAATAACCGTACACTTCGTATATGATCTATGTGTACTTCATGTCAAGGGTACATGTGTTCTTCATGACCATGCAAGCAATCCATTTTCACTGCTGTAGTCACATACTAAAAATGGTTGGATCTTAAAGTGTGTATTTGCTTTACTTTCCATCTAAAAAACACCACATAATGCTGAATATAGCAAATGACATTAAATGGTAGAGCTGAATATCATATGAACCCACATCTGATGAAGAAACTTACCAAAAAAAGAGAACACAAGAATCTTAAGAATTCTTTGATTGCTTTTGTTGCTATTGTTATTTTTTAGCCAAATTGAGGCTAAATCATGCCTAGCTTGTGATAATTGGCAGCATTGACTGGAGTTGCAGGACTAACCCAAAGTCACTGGCCACATTCTCACATGCAACAAAGAGATTGTGCAGACCAGTGTCAACAAAGACCTGCCTGCTGCAAGAGGAAGCACCATAAATTCTCGGTAATATCGGCCACCCTAGAAATATGGGTCACTATATGGGTAACTTATTATGGCAGTTTCTACTAGAACATTCACATCTGTCAAGCCCATCAATGCATTTATTGGCCAAAAGCAACCTTATGCTGCTGGTGGAAATTATAGACAAAAGCATATTTTCGAAAAAGGTTTGAGGGATAAATTTTAAAGGAAAGCGACCAACAACTCTCTACCAAATATTTTGTAGGATTATTTTGAATTGTTTAGTTATTATCATAGTTATCATGGATCAAGACTTCAATTTTTAAAGGTACCCTCAAAGGGCAAATCTACAATTAGAATGATTTATGTTCAAAAAGGGCTTCTACATACCACCCTTTAAAAAAGATCTTCTCCAAGACTGTCCTCTTCAGCACTCCCATGTTATGGCTCACACAAGTGGGAAAGTAACAGGTCTAAAATAGCCATATGGGGGCAGGTTTGGGGTTTTATTTGAAAGATGACATGTTGACCAGGCTCAAGCAGGCTTGTTACATAGCCTGAGCACCTGCTGTGCCACCAGTGGTCAAGAAAATAACACCGAAGATTTTGCCTTTCCCGCCTGCTAATTTTCATCCATGGCTTTCAATAAATGATCACAATTTTCTAGAACCACATTTATTTCCAAGAAGCAAAGCATATATAGGATGGTGGAATTGAGCGATTCAGGTATCTGGATAATTGCAAGACAGTCAATCCTGTCAATCAATTCAGTCAATCCAATTGTTGTGTTCCGGTGCAACAATAGTTTGAAAATTTGTCACCAGGAGTCACTACCATATAAACCGTATTGTAAATACTAGTAACAGAGATCAGGATAAAGCAATTAGAAAACAAAATAAATATGATAACGTTTTAAAATTAGTCTTCTATACATGATAATATTCTTGATACACAAACACACACACACACACATACATATATATATATATATATATATATATATATATATATATATATATAGAGAGAGAGAGAGAGAGAGAGAGAGAGAGAGAAGTGGAATTTATAGTAGGATAAATTGGCAACGCGCTGCGGAAATTGTAAAGATCAACCCATTAATGGTTATTGCGCCGGAATCTGCTTGACTGTTATGATAAAATCTTTCTGTTCGAAGTCAAGTTGGGAAAATCTTTCAAAATGAAATAAAATAAATGTTACTTGGAAAACTACCAACAAACTTCCTTCAAATATTTTGTAAAATAACTATTAATCGGTTATCAGTGCTGAAGAATTTGCCTTGAAGCCCCTGCGGCATACATGGGGGTGGGGGGGGGGGGGGGGCACAAATGGACACCCCTGTCTAATAAATGAAAATTAATTTTGGTGATTTACCTTACCTGCTTAACCTATGAATACCCACAGCGGCCAAAAGCAGACTGACAATTTGGAAGAACTCTTGCAGGCAAAAGTAAAGTTGGATAGATATTAACTAGAACACCACAAACAAATCTGCTTCAAGCAATCTATATCTATAAGCTATTGTCAAAAGTGATCTCCAGACTTCTCCAACATCTCATCATTTTGGCATATTTTCCCTGTAAAGTCAAACATGTGCAATGAACCACCTATTCTGAGGTTCCATATTTCATTAATCTCGCAAAGGTCAAGAGCAGCCTGACAATTTTGATGAAAAACTTCAAGCGAAAGCATAGATGTGAATATACTCGAAAGAGAAGTGTTTATTAGGACACTACCCACACATCTTCTTAAAGTATTTCGTTAAGTCGTACTGAATTCTCAATAATGAGTTATTGCTACAAGAAATATGGATCTAGACGACAATCGTAGATAAACCTTTTAGCATTAATTGAATCAATTCGCCTATGCAAAGAACCAAATGCATATCACGCAACTCACAGGTATTAGTTTTAATGAAGGAACAATCAATACATCCTGCAGCATATGGTTTTCCTGATTCAAGGAATTATATTTTCCAACTTCCCAACTGTACGACGCAGTGGAGATGAGGAAAAGAGGAGTTCATTTTTCTCCAGTTGTGGATTGAAAGTGACGCAAGTTCGATCAATCAAACTCACAAACCACACGCGAACGGCCCCTAGAGTTGACCACATTTTAACACACACGTTCGTACGGCTGTCTACCTGAATACATGCTTTATGCTTATATACTACGAAACATTTTTCCACTGTTTGGTTACAACCTCTAACATTTGGTCCGAGTGCCGCCATTCAGCCTTCCAGTATGCCACACCCACATGCCTACGTGTATTACAACACCAGCCTAGAGACCCATGCAGTATATGCATACATTCAAGTGGAATTCATTTCAAGAAGTGACGGATTCTTCAGCCAAGAGCCCCCTCACAGAGCTCAAACATTTACCTGTTGGTTGTGAGAATGATGTCCTCGATTAGAAGTTCATCTGTGTATGTCTCATGACTACATGTATTACAATTTACCAGTTGGCGAGATAAGTTGTAAGAATCCAATTGCTTCTCACTGTCCTTAGGTAGAAATCCTTCCAACTTACACCTTCCACTAGTGTTATTAAATATTGAAATGCAGAAACTGTACTACATGTAGTATTTTCTCTCGTAGTTATTCCATTTTGTTTTTAAAATAAGCTCTCTGTTTACAAAGTTCAATTACTCACACTGAATGGGTCTATTTATGTCATAAGTAATATTCAAACTTCCGACTGTAGAATATGGAATTTCAATTATCGTCGCTTTCTCTGCCATATTAGGCTAATCCATGAGTAGCCATTTGTAAGTAGAGGAGGAAACAGTAATGCCCGGAAAAAATATCCAACTTTTTGTGCCGTAAAACAGTTATCCCCGGCAAAAATATCTCCCACCCAATCCCAAGTCACTGACAACTCACATGCCCCGGACAGGACGGTGACAGACAGCAATCAGTTATAAGCAAGACCTTAGACCACTCAGCCATCAGGAAAGACCATTCAAACTGTAGACAAATGAGTTGTAGACCAAGCATTTACATACAAGTTGTACTAGCCATATACAAGCCTCGCCATATACAACGGTATTGGGGGTGCCACTCCCGTACCTGCTTACAGTGACAGTAAACCTGAAAATCAGTATCTACTATACCCTTTAGAAGGGAAGAGCTTGTTTTTAAGCTTGCAAATGAACCATCATTTGATGCTGTAATCATTCTAGAATTGGAGATCTTTACATTTGAACATGCCAAATTTAAGCAGTTACGGAGGGATCCGAGGTCTGTGGTGGCACCATGTTCGCAGCAAATAGTCCCATGACATCACACATGTAGCAGCCCTTAGCTCACATTTGCCAGTTCAGTCTCAGACCAGATAAGGATGGGGGCATGATTGCCTTGTACAAACTTCACAGCTGGAAGTCTCTCCTAGGGAGCTCTACTAAACTTTAAGGCCTGTCCAAGGTGTCGCGTTGTCACACTTTTTTGCGTCATAAGTCAGTGATATTGCGACACGCAAACTTAATGCGACAGTGTGCGACAAGCATATTTCGAAGGATCTTACAGGAATGCTTCCATCTTAGATGAATAAAAGAATGGATATGTAGCGAGAGACCTATTACTAAATGAGCTATAGTGAAGACCTGGCTATGCCAGGGGTTTCGAATCTGGCCTAAGTGTAACCTCACAGCGAGACAAATACCAACGAGGGCTCTTGTATCATTAACATTACAGAGAAACTTGCGCACCAACACGGACAGAACGCGACTTTTTTGGGCTACTAGTATTCGCTGCAGTCAGCCTGTTCAGGTTGGCCGGATGGTTTCATACCCACTTATTTTATTCATCTAAGCTTCCATGAGTCGATCGATAAACTTACACACTCTTGGGAGCACCTGTTAAATATATTGACGTCAAGCTCGTGAGACCCTGGATATTGGCCATCAACTACTTCCGTAAGGAATGCAAATAACAATATGTACCCAGCAAAGAACGATGATTGTGATTCCGTCAAAGTGTATGCTGTAACATGTCAACTGCAGTGGTCAGTGGTTTTAATACGCGCCATTGATGCACAGAGCTAAATATACGCCCGCGATTGGAATAGGAACAAATCAACTTTTTAGTCAAACAAGCCTACCGTAAAAGCGAGCTTTTCTTTGAGTCATGGGCATATAAATCCGATTATTCCAGCATCTAAGCATTTCAGACAATTAAAGAATACGGCCACGCATTTATAATTGCTCTCTAAATAGTTAACATCATGAACCTGTGTACAAAGTGTTACACGCATGTTTAGTTTATACTTACTTAAGGTGATGGGTACCATTGCAAGCCAGTTAAAAGCCCTGTCCCAAAACACACCTCAAAGCAGCATAATCCTATAACTAGGTATATCTCCAGGTTCCTGAGTGTTATCAGGTAGAGAATATCATCGCCACCTGTCATTATTCAATCCATATTCTGTTTTATTTCAAAATTTACAACTTTTTTTTCGAATGACATATTCTCATTAATTACGCAGTTGATGGTTACTGTAGGTTCACAGATACCTTAGGGATGTCATTGACTATGCCCAATAAAAAGTATTTTTTTGATTTTTTACTGCTGAAGACTTTTACAGGCCATAACATTGAAAATTTTAGTGAGGTTTCTCGTGTGTGGAGGCATAGGGACCCCTTTGATAGTAGTGGACATACCTCGCTGATCACTTCTGAGCACTGGGAACAAAAGAGATTTGCACAAAGATACACCTCGACGATCTCAAGACAATGGCTTGTGGTTAGGATGCTATAAATACGTGCTAGCTTTGAGCACGTGAGGTCACCAAGTTTAGTTGGTGTGGAGATTTCTAACTAGAATTTTCAACGTTATGGCCTGTAAAAATCTTCAGCAGTAAAAAATCGAAAAAATACTTTTTATTGGGCATAGTCAATGATATCCCTAAAGTAACTCTGAACCTGCAGTAACCATCAACTGCGTAATTAATGAGAATATGTCATTCGAAAAAAAAGTTGTAAATTTTGAAATAAAACAGAATATGGATTGAATAATGACAGGTGGCGATGATATTCTCTACCTTATAACACTCAGGAACCGGGAGATACACCAAGTTATAGGATTATGCTGCGTTAAGGTGTGTTTTGGGACAGGGCTTTTAACTGGCTTGCAATGGTACCCATCACCTTAAGTGAACTTGGGAACTCGTGCACTACCGTTACTCGGCCCTGTCGAAAAAATGTTCCTATTTTACTACCTCCTATTCTACTATAGGTAGAGATGTTATTTTGCGGCAGAAGTTTCAAACTACCCGACAAGCACTTGACTAGTTTAGGTGTGGCATCACACAAAGAAAGAAGATGGCGCCCCATGAGGTGCTATTTACAGTGGGTTTGAAATTGCAATTACCCAATAAGCGTTCACTTCATTTCTAATGAAGGTTCTTTTTAAACCTTGAAACGAGCTCTTCCATTAGGGTAGGTAATGATTTTTGTGTTGGTCGGCAGTAGCCGATCCTACACTATAAGTCTTCCCTCCCCATTTATAGGGTATCTAATGGGCTATCGCATGTCCATCGGCTCTTTGGATCATCATGGTAGGCCAATAGGTTTAATTGCCTTTATCTTCTTTTTATGTGGTATTTCCTTTGATCTGTTCTGGAACTTAACGTCTTTGTATGATGTTTTACAAGTATAATAAATAGTTTACCTGTTTTGCTTTCTTTTTGTGTAAACCTTTTTGGCGTTTATTTTGTGTAAGTATCCTAAATATGTGTTTTATAGACTTCTCTAGTCTATATGTATTCCTCTATGGTCCTTGGCTACAACATGGCGTAGTATTGGAGGTCGTTCAATTAACATAAAATCTCTTAACACTCTTGTGGCCGGGCGTCTTATGGTATGTGCCAGTGCATGTTAACCCATTAATGCTCACAGCAGCTAAAACAGGCCTGACAATTTTGGATATATTTTTTCTAACAAAAGCATCTTTTAGAAAAATTTTGAAGGAGAAATGTTAATCAGTAGTCAAACTCAACTCCCTTTCAAATATTTTGAGAACTTTCCCTTTGTTCCCAACTTATTTTCAAAAGTATGAAAGTAGCTGATGATACTTTCTGGAGAAACTCTGTGTGTGAATGGGTTAATCTATTAGTAGAGGGGTCGTTCAATTAACATAAAATCTGTTAACACACTTGTGGCCAGCGTGTTATGGTATGTGCCAGTGCATCTTAACCCATTAATGCTCACAGCAGCCAAAACAGGCCTGACAAATTTGGATATATTTTTCTAACAAAAGCATTTTTTTAGAAAATATTTGTAGGAGAAATCTTAATCAGTAGTCAAACCCAACTCTCTTTCAACTAGTTTGAGAACTTTTCCTTTGTTCCCAAGTTATTTTCAAAAGTATGAAAGTAGCAGATTATACTTTCTAGAGAAACTCTGTGTGTGAATGGGTTAATCTATTAGTACATCACGTGTCTTAGTGATCGTGTGTCATTATACAGTGGCGGCTGTGTTGTGTATCACTGCCCTAGGAACGTGTATATTGTTAGTTTCTGTATAGTATTTATAGATGATATGGGTCATTGAGTGCATCATTGAATAGGGGTTTCATTTGTCTTTTCTTTTTTCTGTAGCACATGTGTGAGAACCGTGATCATGGGTACGTTCTGAGGGCATAATCAGGCATTTGTGATATTTCCCTGTGAGGTGGTAGAAACAGGGATGGAGATAATGACTGCTTTCAGAATTATGGAAGTATAGGATATGTGACGGGAAGGGGTTAACATTTCTGAGTACAGACGAGTCCTTATCAGATGGTATATAAGCAGAGGGGGTCTGCCAGCGCTGTGGATGATTTTATGGCCAGAATGTTGTTGACATCTTTTATGGCCAGAATGTTGTTGACATCTTTTATGGCTGAGGCCTGATGATGATAGCATCCAGCTCTTTGGGTGTTTTATGGCAAACAGTTTTCTGGTCTTCAGATATCCTGCTTTGTGATTATCAAAAAAAGGGATCACAAAGATGAACATTTCTTGAAGAGATCCAGCCTTTAAAATAAGGAAAATAATAATGATAATTGATATTTGTTATAGCGCTTTCTCCACCTATAATGTTCAATAGCGCTTTAGAGGCATTGGACATTTGCTATGGTATAGTCAAATAACTCCTTTCAAAATAGCAATGTTTTCAGGTGTTTCTTGAAGTTTTGCACACTAATAGCAGCCTTGGTGAGGTCAGGGAGTTCATTCCAAAGGTGTGGTGCATAGGCACAGAATGCTGTGCACCAAACCTTTTCAGAATAGTGAGTGTTATCTGTAATAAGTTCTTAGTGTTTCATTTTAGAGTCCTTGTAATAGCTTGTTTGACTAACAGTTCCCTCAAGTATGGAGCGGCACTTCTTTGCATGCATTTGAAGGTGGTTCCATATGGTTAGTCCATAATGTATGTTAACAACAGACCAGCTGTGGTATATATATATATATATATATATATATATATATATATATATATATATATATATATATATATATATACATATACATATACATATTTATATATATATATATATATATATATATATATATATATATATATATATATATATATATATATATATATATATATATATATATACATATATATATATATTTATATATATATATTTATATATATATTTATACATATATATATATATATATATATATATATATATATATATATATATATATATATATATATATATATATATATATATATATATATATATATATATATATTCATATATTAACAATATCATATAAAAAAAAATATATATATATATATATATATATATATATACATATATATATATATATATATATATTTATATATATATATTTATATATATATTTATACATATATATATATATATATATATATATATATATATATATATATATATATATATATATATATATACATATACATATACATATATATATATATATATATATATATATATATATATATATATATATATATATATGTATATATACATATATACATATATACATATACATATATATATATATATATATATATATATATATATACATATACATATACATATATATATATACATATACATATACATATACATATACATATACATATA